>WNWU01000041.1:8569241-8593570 GCA_012654045.1 Ptyas mucosa | reverse complement strand
AAATAAATAAATAAATAAATAAATAAATAAATAAATAAATAAATAAATAAATAAATAATTCTAATGCCAATCACAATATTGTTTACACATAAATATAATTCCATTATTCAATTTCTAATCTTCCCTCTAATTATTGCTTTTATCTCATTATATAAAAATGTGTATATTAATAATCCCCTCTTTATTTCTATCTCCATTCTAATTTTTAATATTTAAAAAAAGACATTTCCTTTTTATCCCTCATCTATTATCCAGATTAATACTTTAATTATTATTCGCTTTCATTTTAATAAAAAACAATAATAATACTAATCATATTCATTACCTTCATCAAGCTAATGTATTTCTAATATTAATACACATATTTATGTTAAGTTATGCTTTTCCATGTTTTAATTATTCAGTGTTTCAGTAGATTATTCCAATGTCAATCATAATATTATTTAAACATATATAATAATAACACCATTAATCTCTAATTTCCCGCCTTATTATTGCTTTCATTTTATTATATAAAAGTGTATGTAATGATTCCCCATTTTCTTATTTCTATCTCTATTCTAGCTTTAATCATGCCACCCTTATATTAAAAAACATTTCCTTTCTACCCATCATCTCTTGCCTGCATTAATATTTTAATTCTTATTCGTTTTTTGATATACCTCCCATATTCCTCTCTTAGATCTTTGTTTCTGTCTGTATCCACATCCTGACTATTCAATCTAAATATTTCTCCCATCTCTACCCTCTTCCACTGTCTAGCTTTCAAAGTATCTACCCATGCTCCTGTCTCCTTTTCTAAAGTATCTTCCTGCCTCTCCAAATCTCTTTTCAAAACTCTTAAAGTATTTTCCCCTTGTTTTGTTTTGTCAGTCATTGTTATTTTTATTATTGTCTCCTTCTTATCTTCTTCTTTTATTTGCTGATTCATCTCTTGTATTTTTTTCCTCTGTTCTTTCTGTTGGCTCCTCCCTTTCCTGGGCGTTTTGATCTTTACTCACTGTCCCTTGTATTATATTGTCCAGCTTTCTCTCTATGTCATGCATTATTTCCTTAATCTCCTTGTGATTTCTTATTATAATGCCCTACTTCAAAACAATAACAGCATATCTTCCAAAGTTCCACTCGTTTCCCCCGATAGAGCATCTTGTCTTATTTTAATAGGTACAGTTCTTATCCAGTAGTCCAGGAACCATATATTCAAGCCTAAAAATGCTCCTCAAAAAATACACTGATCGTAATTCCTTATGTCTCATAGTTAATCCTTCAGTTCCCTTTAAGTAGTCCAGGGAGTTGTTCAAAATCTCTTTAAATTGTCCTTATAAATTCAATCATGCATCATAACATTCAGGGGTCACTTTAATTAGACATCTTCCTTGTTCTCACATTTAAATCTCCGATGTTCATGAAATAGATTCATATAACTCAATAAATATCTTCACAATCCTCCAGATAAGTATTGTTTATATCATATCCAAAACCTTGCCAGGCTTGTAATATGTGTTGTATTTCCTTTCATCAGCAGGTGGCACTCTCAACTTAAATTTCAATGTTATTACAAAACTAACCAGTTTCAAACCAATTTGATTTTAACTCAATTTATAAAAGCAGAGTTAGCTTTTCAAGTAAATAGTTCCAGCATTTTAAAATGCCTTCCTGAAATAACGCCTGCCAAATTTAAAAATTCAATTTTCTGTATTTTTAAAGGTTTTTTTGTTTTTCTTCCTTTGACCTTTTTTTTCCAACCAATATTTTTCTCAAAATGTTCACTCACTGCTTTAACAAGTAGCCCTGAGCAAATAGTTCTGGATTTTTCCTTTTGGGCTTAAATTTTGAGTAAAAAAGAATCCTCTCACCAAGTTCCAGACACTGTTCACTAACTCCGTTCCAGGACCAATCTTAGCTGTTCCTCAGCTGTCCCACTTCATGGCAGTCATCTTTAGGCTGCCTCTTCTTGTTGTGGCTGAGAGGGAAAAGAAAGTCCAGGGCCAGGCAGGAGAGATGCGGCTCTCCGCAACCCCACAGGGCCCCCCTCTTTACTTCGCCACCCCTACAGGGTGGCTTTGGCTCCATTTGGAGCCCACCAACAGGGAGAACTCAGCACGGGAGCGCAGAGAGCCACTCTCCATGACTGATCAGCAACATCAGCTGGAAATCTTATAGTTATTTCTTCACTCACAGCAGGTTGGTGCTCTTTATAGAGATGTTTAACTCCTGCAGCGCTTCCTAGAATGACCATTATAGTAATGTGGCAATTATGAGTAAGGAAGGGTTTGATGCTGCAGTGATGTGTAGAGGTTTTTTAAATGATAAAGAAAACCATGGAAATATCTCTTACAACTTTATAGAATGAATGAAGTAATTCCAATCCATCAGTAAATCACACGTGAATAATCCATTGCCCAAGCTCACAGATAGTTCTCAAACTTTTTGCTTTCTTTTGGAGAAAGCATCTTACCATAATTGCCAAACAGTGAAAAGAAGCAATCTTCCATTGTTTTGAGGCACAAAATACATGAAATCTGTGCAGGATAAACCTTAATTAGTTGTAATTCCTGAAGCATTATACTCAGACCAAGAAAAACAAACAAAAACAAACAAAATCTAAGCCCATCAATGTGCAAGATAGCTGCACAAATTTCATTCCATTACTTGGTTTACTGATTGTCCCTGTCCTTCCTTCAAGTGTTACAGTATGTAATCCTTGCCTCCCCCCAAATATTTCCTTTCCCTGCCCCAAATGTGAACCTGGCCTTCAAAGCTATTATTGAAATGGAACAGAATGTTAACTGATATACTTACAATTACAACATGTGGAAACAATTGTTTTTTTTTTGTTTTTCATTTCTTTTATGCAGGAAAGCTACAAGTGTCCAGCTATCAACCTCCATCTGCCCCTTACTATTATTCTAGTGGTAAGGTTCTGTTTTAGAGTTCATAAATATCCAACACACACACACACACACACACACATACAAAGAGTGATTGATATCAGTGGTGGGTTATCCCCGGTTTGGACCGGTTCTATGGAACCGGTAGTAAAACCAGTGGGAAGCTCCACCCACTGACCCTCATGTCATTAGAAGTGATCTGTGTATGCGCAGAAGCTTCTGCACATGCGCAGAAGCAAGGCATACATGCAAGCAAAGTGAGCGCTCACATGTGCAATCCCGTTGCAAACCGGTAGTAAAGGTAAGTAGAACCCACCGATGATTGATATCAATAATAAGAAAAAAAGTAAGGAAAAAATAAGTCTCTCTGAGGTCCTGGACAGTGAATTCATGAAGTAAAGGCAACAAAAGGCTTTCAGGTCTTCCTGTTTGAGACGGAACAACCAATTGTTGGATGTGGACTGGAACGTCTCATGCTGTACCTTAAAATGGGAGGTGCTTCAAGGAACGGATCCTGTCTAGTGCAACTATTGATGCCTGTGAAAGACACAGGCCTTATTTTTTTTTTCTCAGCTCCCTCAATCATCAACTAGAGATGATTATGTAACAAAAAAAAATGAAATCAATGACCTCCTCTTCTCAATTTCCAATGTTGGATTAAGGCTAAACCGCATGTTACAACAATGTTACCCTCAATGTTCTTTCTGCTGAAGGGCACTACAAAAATATACTAAATAGAAGCTCTGTGTCTTTCCATACTTTTTATTCTTATATTCTTCTATTTCATTTTAAATGATGCACACACAAAAAATCACAGAAATAAAATGACCCACTGATGGAAGCATGATTTTGGTATAATTTCTTCTTTGCAGTTGATGGAGACCCACACTTTATCATAGCTGTACCCCAGAAGGAAGATGCCCTTTGTTTCAACATTAATGAGGAGCCAGGGGTGGTGGTAAATTTGATAAGAGATCCAGTTACAGGTGAGCCTTTCTTTTCTGAAACTGCGATTTTAAGTAAGAAAGATATTGCACTGCTCAATCAGGTCATGGTCTATCTAATTCCATTTGATTTCTTTGAGGTCTGTTTCCTTTGGATAAAGATTACGCAGATAACATGTAAATTCTTACATGTATACATGTAAGATACAGCTAAAATGTATCCTCTTCTTTATAATGCCCAGGCTGACTGTCAAAGCTTTTCAGATTTGGACTGCTTATTATTTAAGTGGAATTAGGGGCTTTTTCTGATCTTGATTTACTTGCTTCTTCTGGCATACCCAAATGTCCCATTTCCATACTGCACAGTGAACTTCAGCTGCCACTGTCTTTCATATTTGACTAATACCAAGGAAGCTTCTACTGCTCTCTTCACAAGACCTGTTTAAGTGTTATGAATCCAGAAGGCTTGCCACACATGAGGTGTATTACTGGGGTTGCCAAATCGGTAGATTAGTTGCTGACAACCCCATATTCTGTTGTAGCAGCACAGGTAGATAATAGAAGTATCACTACAGTACCCCAATACAATATAGCTTTTCTCCCCCTTTTCAATCCACAAGGAGCAATTTTCATGCTTTGGCTAGGTTATTATTGAATAATTGATTCATTAACTCTATATAATCATATAGGAGATGGCATAGGTATGCCAGTCCAAATGTTAATCCATTATACTATTCCATTCTGTTCTAACCATACATACATTGATTCCATGTCATGCTAGTATATCTAAAGAATTCACAGGAACAATATATTCAGGATTGCCTAAGCTTATCAAAGCTTCTGCTATATCCTAATATCCACTCACCTTCAATATATCTCAAGACAGATTATATCCTTCAGTTCTGAGTGTATATACCATTTTGTTAGTTCAGCATGGCTATTTATTCCTGCTAACTTCTGTACTCTAGATATCAACATCTTGAAAGTATTGTAATAGATGTCAAAAAGTGAGTTCACTTCAAGGAAGCCATGGTGATTTTTAGGCATCAATCTACAAGAAATAATCACAATAGCAGATTATTGGAAAAGATTTGATTTTAAATCATGGAACATATCCAAATACAAAAAATTGATTTTTTTTAATTGAAAAGGCTTCAGAATGTGATGTATGTGTTTCAGAGCTACCTGCACTACAATATATGACTTCTAGATGCTGGAATTACCAATAAATGGTCATTGCCCTTTGGAGAAGCTATTTGGATATTTTTAAACCAATCTGTTATTCTCTGAAGAAATAAAAATGTAATTATCTCCAATTAAAGGAGATTGAGAAAATTAAATTACTCTAAGAGGCATAATTCATTACACTAAATATTTCAAGATTGCTTAAAGTACAAGAGAGGACCAATGGCTTTCTTTTTAGTACAAATACAATATTATGGTAAGGGAATATGCTGTCAATGAAGATTAGGGGGAAAAGAAATAAACATTTCATTTTCATTAGGGTCAATCCCAGTTTAACAAAAAATATGCAGTATGGAATTCTGCCTCCTAGAAAAGGAGAACATTTAGAAAATATGTTACTTATACATATGCCATCCCTTTAATTTCACTTCTGGATTTTAGGTTTTACCGTCAATGGACAACTTATTGGCGATAAAAAGAGCATCAACAATGTAAAACCACAGAACACATATTTTGGAAAACTTGGGATTATAACTATGAATCAGAATGTAAGGCTTGAAATAACAACTCAAAATGTCATCCTTCAAAATGGTATGGAAAGGAGAATATTCAGTTGGTTTCATGAAGTTGGCTTACAACAACCCGGGTGAGTTTTTTATATTCGTAATATATAAAAGTGTTATTCTTAAATCAGGGATGAGCGACTTAAAGCTTCTGTAATTTTTCACATCTCTTGGTCTATTCCAAAAACCTAAGGCAAGATACCAGATCAGGTTTCTTACACATTATCCTTATTTCTTTGCAGAATGCAATGAGACAAAAAAGAATGTCAGAAAGAATGGATGTTCCCACCCACTGTTTCTACATCTACCCTCCCTTTGGGCTCTGCTCTTAATCTCTGCTTGTTTCAACTCTATTAACAATGCATTCCCTCAACAGACTAACCCTAAAAGAAGGTAACCTTTACAAGGAAACAAGTTTGCTCAGTCCTAATATAAATAAAGTAGGGTAGATCTAAATAAATTCAGCTACAGATAAAGACAACATGCTATAACTTCCTTTGCAAACATGAGGCATGCTTTATAAAAAATAATTATGTTGTAGTGGTGAAATTCAATTTTTTTTACTACCAGTTCTATGGGGGAATGGCTTGGTGGGAATGGCTTGGTGGGCATGGCAGGGGAAGGATACTGCAAAATCTCCATTCCCAACCCACTCTGGGGCCAGCCAGAGATGATATTTGCCAGTTTTCTGAACTGCTCAAAATTTCCACTACTGGTTCTCCAGAACCTGTCAGAACCTGCTGAATTTCACCCCTAATGTGAAGTATAAAACATTCTATATGGCCTATGAAATATAATCAGTGAAATACATTTTTGAAATATATATATTGAAATATATATTTTCAATATATTTCAGATACTTAATATGGCCTATATTTAAGTAAATATGTACCCATGTTCTAGTTACCTAAAAAAAGTGATGACCCATTATAAATAATGGGTGAAGTAGAATAATATTTCAAGAAAGAATCTGCTTATGTCACTGAGACTGAGGTAAGAACATGAGAAAAAGGATGTGGAGTCCATGGCTAGAAAGCTTCTTCTGCTCCCAATGTTTCTCACCCTTAGTAACTTTGGGATGTGTTGACTTCAACCTTCAAAATTCTCCATCCAGAATTCCTCATATCTTAAAGCTTCGAAGATTGAGAAACACCGTTACAGGTAGTCCTTGACTTACAACTAAATTGAGCCCAAAATTTCTGTTGTTTAGTGAAACAGTTGTTAAGTGAGTTTTGCTCCATTTTCTGACTTTTCTTGCCACAGTTCTTAAATGAACGACTACAGTCATTAATTTCATAACACTGTTAAATGAATCTGGTTTCCCCATTGACTTTGCTTGTCAGAAGGTCACAAAAGGTGATCACATGACCCCGGGACACTGCAACCGTCATAAATATGACTCAGTTGCCAAGCATCTGAATTTTGATTATGTGACCACAGGGATGCTGCAACAGTTGTAAGTATAATAAACAGTCATAAGTCACCTTTTTCGGTGCCATTGTAATTTCGGTCACTAAAGGAATGATTATAAGTTGATGATTACCTGTACAGACATCATTTACTTTGATTTATCTATGAAAATGTGCCATCCAAAAGTGTAGCAGATACATATTTAAAGGGTAAGGGTAAGATTCAGCCAATTCGTACCACTTTGGGAGAACCGGTTGTTAACTTTCTGAGCAGTTTGGCAAACTGGTTGTTGGAAGAAATCATTAGGGCAGAGAACCGGTTGTTAAATTACTTGAATCCCACTACTGGGTAGGGGATTTTCTAGGACTGGTTCCAGCTGCAATTGAGAAAGCTAAGTTGAGAAATCTAATTTTTATAAGGTGAGGAAGCTGGGCATTGTACAGGATTTTTATGGGCATTTATATTTTTGAAACTAAACATGGTTGAGGGACAGAACTGTTAGGCTGTAGCAAAATTTAATGCTAGGCTTCATTTAAACAATAGCCATGTGCTTACAGATACCTTCTCCAGAAATGGTTCTCCCCTTGCAACCAATTTTCTTGATTCAAATTTCTGCTAAATCACTAATAATCACTTTTTCCTGCTTGGTTTCTCTATTCTCATTTAGTTTGGCACTAATAATCAGACGAAAACAGAGCCTAGAGGTTTCAATGGATAATGGAGCAAAGTTTATTGTTGTTCTACACCAAGTGTGGAAACATCCATTACGCCAAGATTTCCTGGGATTTTACATGATTGATAGTCACAGATTATCTGAACAAACCCATGGTTTACTAGGTAATACAAAGAAGTTATTCTAAATATTTTTTTTGTTTTGTTTTTTCACTGCTTTTCTTTCATAAGGCTTTCATGTCTTCTGAAATGGCATGAGGTTAAACTCCTGACTGACTTGGTATGAGATTAAATAGTCAGTAACATTTGTGATTTACGTCTGTTTGATGCCAGCAATGCAGTTTTTATTTCTGGATTGTCCCTTCTGCTATCATTGATTGTGTATAAAAGTTGTTGAGGTCTTGGTAGGGTTTTTTTTGAGGGGGGGGGGGTGGATATTGTTATGAGTTATTTCCAGTTTAGTTTACACTAAGCCCATTCCATTTGATTCTTATATTCAGATTAGGGCACACCACTTGACCTAGACAGCAATAAATATATCCTGATGTTTATTTATTAAAGAACAGCAAACATCAAAAACAGTTAACTGACAGAATGGGGTAAAAGACAAGCAGAAGCATGGAGAAAGAGAGAGAGAGAGATGAACATTAGATAAAAATAGAAAAGAATAATTGTATATAGGAGTTGGGCAACATAAAAATTAATAAATAAAATAAAAAGTAAAATGGATAAAATGATTATTTATTAGCTGAAGATTATTTCTAAATTAAAAAAACTCTAGAACTTTCCAGATTAATTGGAAACTATTTTCTAGGAAATTAGCATAGACAGTCCCAAAGGGCTAATTAATGTTTTGGTTTAACTGAGATTTAATCCTTTAACGTATAGAATAGAGATAAAAATGGAATCACCAGTTTATTCCATCTCTTTTCTGGGCCTTGAAAGAAACAATTTGATGGACAAGGATAATGTAGCCAACCATTGTGACTGCCTTGCTTTCCTCCTTCCCATATTAAAGAAAAAACTGCTCCTTAATTAACAGTTTCTTCTTTAATATGGAGACAAGAAAAAAAAACCCTATGCTATGAAGATCCATCAAGAGCCATTGTACAGGAGCTGTACACAATAGTGGGGAACACCAGAACCTTCATTTTCTAGAGCTATTTTATCTCATCTGTAGCTCTTTGTCTCTGTCATATGTAAACACTCATATACAAAACTCAAACAATTTTCAAAGCAGTATTTGGGATCATCCAAACAGGCTTATTTTAAATTTGAACCTTAGTGCTCCATTGCTAATCCCAATGGTATTATGACCCATATAAACCAAGTTCTCTGAAAGTAGGAGAGTAATGTATTGTATGCAACATTTCTATATAAATAAAAATAGAATTAAGACCTCAATAGAGTAGCTATAAAAGTAGTTACATACAACTTATAGTCACAATTAGTACAGCCAAATGCAAGATGTAGCTCTTCTTATGATTTGCTCTTGAATGACTGACAACTATTTAATCAAGGTCCTGTTTTGCTCTCAAATGACTGGCAACTGTTTAATAATTACTGCTGCTGCTGCTGTCATGTTTATTTTAAGGGCAATTTTTCCACCCAATTGACTTTGATATACTTGAGGTCCATCCTGGATCGGATCCAGAAAAAACAGATGCCACCATGATTGTGAAAAATAACCAGCTGACAGTAACCAGGTAAAGAGAGCCTGACATTTTAGCTGACATTGACACTCTTGCATGAACTGGATTCTCTAAGCTCATTGCTTTCTGTGTTATGTTGTAGGGGATGGCAGAAGGATTACGTAGCTGATATCCAGCAGGGCGCCAATATCCCTTGCTGGTTAATTCACAACAATGGAGACGGCCTTATTGATGGGAATCACACAGACTACATTGTTCCCAGCATATTTTGAAATAAATAAAAAAACCTTAAGGATGATGATGATGATGATGAAAAAGTTCATGTTATGATAACTGCTTGTGATATCATCTGAAGAAATATTCTAATAAAGGGGATTTTATAAATATTCTAATAAAGGGGATTTGTGAATCCAAATAACTGAAACGGATATATTCATGGTACAATATGTGTATCTTCTGCTTAGATATAATTTCAATAGACTGGAAAACTTTGAATTGATTTAATTACACATTTATTTTCTACTCATTCCTGAGTATCTGTAGGCAAGGTTTATATAACTAAACATTAAATATGGAAAAAACGTACATGTTGCAATGTAAAAATCTCCCCAAAATGTCTGGCTAAGACTGTGCCTAAATTTTAATAATGTTTGTGTGCAGGCATGCATGTGTGTGTGTGTGTCAGCTCCAATAGGAATTTGTTTTGATGATTTATCACTTGTATCTTTTATGTATGCTGCGAGCGTATGCACCAAAGACAAATTCCTTGTGTGAGCAATCACACTTGGCCAATAAAGAATTCTATTCTATTCTACAGATCCAGCTGCTTTAGATAGATACTAAATAACACGGTTATTTGCTTAATTTTCAAGGCCAATTCCGAAGCAGTCAAGCAGATGGTGCCGATATTATCTTCTGACAGTCCTCAGAGAGACAATAGCAGAACCACCATTAATTACCATTGTGGGAGAAATGTCCACAGTACAATTTAGGTTGATGCCATCCGTTGCTTTTTCATTTGATTCATACCCTGAAGGACTACATTATGTTTCTCTTTATAGATGCAGCTGAGGGGAGAAATCCATGGCTTATTTTCAGTGGTGGAATTCAGCTGGTTCTCACCAGTTCTCTAGAACCGGTAGCCAACTGTTTGTTCAGTTTGGGGAACTGGCTGCAGCCTCGCCCCTCCTCTCCGCTCCCAGCCACTCCTCCCCTCACCCAGCCTCTCCTCACTGGGCTGCTCGAAACATACTTTTGGCGAGAATAAGGGACTATCAACAGCCTGCTTCCCCTTCCTTCCTTATGCTGCAGCAAAAAGAGTCGCCACCTTCTCGCACTTTCCCGTCTGGCCAGACTAAGGCCATTTGTCATTCCTCTAAGCACCTGCTGTGCCCCCCTCCAAGCAAGCAACATCCGCGCAGGCAAAACTCCAAGGCAGCTCTAAGGCACCCAAGGGAAGAAAGCGTGGGGAGATAGCATCTTGGCAACTGGACTCAGGGGAGCTCAGGGACTGGTCACGAGAAGTCCCATGCTCCTGGGAAGATGGGGAAGAAGCTCTCCAGTTTGCTGGCCTCCCACTCTTGCAGCAGCAGCAGCTGGTGCTGGGGAGGAAGCATGTGGAGCATTTTGGCAACTGGACTGTTTCTCTCCAACTCCCTTTCCTGTTTTGCTGCTGGATCGATGCAGGGGGACAATAACCCAAGCTTTGCAGCCATTGCAGCTAGGAATCTCAAATAAGGCATAAGCTAAAATTTTGTGTTGTAACCAGCCCGGGTGCTAAGTTGGCCTCTGTGAAGTCCTCATCTGCTGAGGAACCCGTCAAAGGCTTCGCTACCACCTGCTGAGGTGCCTGGTTTCCCAGTGATGGGAGGGGGTCCTTCAAGCATTTAGCTTGGCCACCTGTTTAGTAGCTCCAGCCACTCCCTCCATCACTGGGAGTCCAGGCACCTCAGTGGGAAGTGAGCAAGACCTCAGCCTTGCAGTTTGTTCTGCTGCTGGAGGATGGCTGCAGTGACCCCACCTTGATGCAGAGAGTCTCCTCCTTCAGGGTCTTTTTGTGCAAGCTGGAGGGGGGCACAAATTCCAACTTGGGGTCTGCTTCAGTCTCCTGATATGGGACTTTAGGCAAAGGCTGGAGGGAAGCACCGCTGGTGGTGAAGAGCCTGGAACTGGCTGACCATCTCAGCCCACTGAGCCTCCAGGCGACGGCACCTGGCCTTGCACTCCCCCAGGTCTTCCCTCTGCTTGGAAAGCCTATGCTCATAGTCCTCAGTGAGGTGCTTCTGCTGAGCTTCCAGGTGGGGAGGCGAGCAGTGGCTGGGAGGGGAGGGGTAAGGAGAGGCTGGGTGAGGCACCCCTCAATGTGAGTGAGTGTGAGTTGGCCATGCCCACCCAGTCACATGCCCACCCAGCCACATCTACCCATCTGGTCATTAGGGCAGAGAACCGGTTGTTAAATTATTTGAATCCCACCACTAGACATAACTATGAAGAAGTTTGGTCAATAGCAATATGCAGAAAACTTGCAGGATGGAGGGAGGAGATGGGAGGCTAAATCCTTATCTGTGAGTGTCTATCACTGTTTTTACATGTGCAGATTGCATTGGACTTGTTTACCACCTGAAATAAATTGACTCTGGACTTCAGACCGTATATAGAGGCAAAGATTGATGCTGCACCAACAAATGTTATGGTAGAAAGAGAAGAAGAGGAATAGACGATGAGTGTGGGTGCACACACAAACACACACACACATACACACACACATATTATGTATATGAAAGATGCAGTCAAACTCTTGGGAGAAAGATAATACTTTATTAAAAGATTGTTGGATTCCATCTTACAAGGGGAAAAAACAGAAAGAGAAAGAAAGACCCTTTATAAGGATCTTGCATTGTGGGGCACCAAATTCTAAGGCTCTGATTTGCTGTTAGTATTGGGGGACCATAACTGAAAAACAGTGTAAGGAGAGACATTTTATTGTTTAAAAGTACTGAGTCTTTTAGAGGTGGCACGGATGCTAAAATATATTGTTTCGTGTTAACCAATAGAGAAACGTTGATGGGATTAAGTACCATATTTTTCTGAGTATAAGACACACTTTTTTCCCTCCTAAAAGAGGCTGAAAATTTCGATGTGTCTTATACTCCGAATGTAGCTTTTTCAAAGCTTTTTTTCAGACCTAACGAGGTGCTAGTGAGTGAAGTAATCTATGCTTTGCCTGCTCCCTCTGATTCTCAGCTGTGAATTTTTTTTTCAGCCCTAAGGAGGCGCTAGCGAGTGAAGCAATCTCTGTGGTTTGCCTACTTTTCTCATTGCTTCTCTCTCCAAAGATCAGTTGTGCTTTAGAAGCTGTTTCTTATCCCCAAGCAGGGGATAAAAACCAGCAAACTAATGTGCTGAAGCTGATCAGATTAAGGGCGCTAGCCAGATGAATACCTGGTAGGCAGATTTCCCCCCTCCCTATTTTCCTCCCCAAAAACTAAGCTGCATTGGTGTGTCTTATATTCCGAAAAATACAGTAGCCATCACCCACTTTGTCCAATTTTCTTATTAGGATTGTTTTAGTAAATCTCTCTCGGGGAGGCTGGATCTTTGCTGCCTCTAGTCAGTATCATTTATTCACGATCCCCTCCCCAAATGCCCTTCTTTTCTGGATATAAACTTTGTTATACTTCTACACATAAAGGAAATATTAAAAACACACAATACACGAACATATAAAAAATTAAGTTTTCAAACACAAAACTAAATATCCTGTCTGCTATCTGTCCATCTCTGTGTCCGTGTCCCTTTCCCTCCCCCCTCTCTCTCTCATACACACACACCTCACCTTTCATATCATCTCTAATCGAAAACAATTCCCTAATCAATAGCAATAGCACTTAGACTTATATACCACTTTAAAGTACTTTACAGCCCTCTCTAAGTGGTTTACAGAGTTAGCATATTACTCCCAACAATCTGGGTCAGTGGTGAAATTCAAATTTTTTTCCTACCAGTTCTGTGGGCATGGTGTGGCTTGGTGGGCATGGCAGGGGAAGGATACTGCAAAATCTCCATTCCCACTCCACTCCAGGGGTAGGATGCTGCAAAATCTCCATTCCCACCCCCCTCTGGGGCCAGCCATAGGTGGTATTTGCCAGTTCTCTGAACTGTTCAAAATTTCCGCTACCGGTTCTCCAGAACCTGCTGGATTTCACCCCTGATCTGGGTCTTCATTTTACTGACCTCGGAAGGATGGACGGCTGAGTCAGATTGGACAGCCAATTGTCTAGAATGGAAGACTTCCAAGGTTCTTTCCAACTCTGTTATACTTTTACTGTTACCCTCCATATTTAACAACCTTCTCTTCCTCAACAAGATCTATTCTTTTAAACATACCAGACAGTTTGCCACAAGATATAATTTCAAATTAGGTACTGCTGAACTACCTTTTTCTTTAGCATCCAGTAACCCTTTCATTTGACCGCATGGTCATTGCCTTGCTATATGAATTAAAAAGTTTTTGCCATTGCAAAAAGGCACGTCATTTTTCAATGTAGCTATTGTCTAGAACAAAAAAAAAGCATTCTACGTAATACATTCATTTACTCCTAGATATTAACAAACTCTAATATGAAACCAGTCAAATATGCTGATTTTGATCACCCTCTGTCATAGTTTTAATTAATACTAGACAACCTATAACATGTTGGATCTTTCCTGGTCAATATTTACTTAGCAAAAGAGATAAACAGAATGACCATGGACAGGAAAAAAAACCGGTGGGAGTTGGAGCAACCTCTGACTTCTTGCTAGCTTCCCCATTGACTTTGTTTGTGGGAAGCTGACATATGGTCAGAAATCACAGTTATGTGGCTGTGGCTGACCGCAGTGGTACTGCAGTTGCTGCAAATTTGTAAATGCAGCTGGTGTGAAGATCATTGAAATTTCAATTATATGGGAATAATGGTTCTTGGGTTTTCTATGCAATCTTTAAATTACTGGTTTCAAAAATTGTTGCCCTATGATGCATCATTTTGGCTAATTGAAGTTGACATACAGACAAACAGACGGGAGAGTTTTAGCAGTATATAATCTTGTTTCCCCCTCCCCCTTATTTATCTTAAATCTGAAATTTTCCATATTTCATTCATGTATGTATTAAAATGTCAGCATCTTATTAGGATCCACTATTATTACAATCCAGATTATTGGGAGATGATCATCAGTTTTATGAATTCAGCAGTCCCCTTCTTTGCTTGCTCTTTTGTGTTGTAGCTGTCTGAGAAATGAGCTTATAGTTTGCCTTCTCTAGAGGAAGTGGGCTGGATGCTTGGTTTGTCTTCCATCCTTCCAGCTGAAGCTTCTGTTCACCTGGGGAAGAATTCTCCTCTGACAACATTTTCCTCTAACAATAAAAGCTGCCCTCTTTGGTACAGCCTGTTTATCCTACACTAAGGAGCTAATGAACCACATCTGGTAGCTTTCTATTTTGACTAGCCATGGAGTAGGACAGAGACCTGGTTAGTTAAAATAGAGACTAAAGACCATCAGCTCATTCCTTTTATTAGAGATAAATAATATTTGTTATTGAGCTTGCTGGAGCACTGTTGGATGGTCGGAAGACTCTACAGTCGGTGATGGCGAAACTATGGTACGGGTGCCAGAGCCCTCTCGGTTGGCATGTGTGCCGTCTCCCCAGGTCAGATCTCTGTGGCGTTTCTTTCATGAGCTTCTGTTTCCCTGCAAATGACAAAACAGAAGTTCACAAAAGAAAAAGATCTTACCTCTTACCGCGCTGCCGGTGTTGGGATGCCCCACCTCCCGCTGGTCAGCTGGTCTTCGGGGTCTATGCTGCGCATGTGTGCATGTCCATGCTTATGTCTGCACATGTCTGCATGCATGTCCATGCATGTGCACATTCAGGCACTCACGCGCCTTTCAGTTTGGGCACTCGGTGGCTAAAAGGTTTGCCATCACTACCCTACAGGAAGCAAGCTTTTGAATTCTTCAGAACTCTCCTTCAGGCAGATATTATCTGCACTTCAAATTTCTACATCTGCCTGAAGAAGAGGTTTGAAATTTTTAAAAGCTTGCTCATTCTTGTGAAATTTTAGTTAACCTAATAATAAAGTTATTGCCCAACTGTAGATTTTGGATTTATCTTTATTAAGGTCAGAGTCCTGATGTGCTATTTGGCTGGATTCTGGGAAGAAGATCAAAGAAAGATTAAATAAATAAAACCTGAATGTATAAAAAAAATATTGTGACAGACCAGGGGTGGGTTCTACTTACCTTTACTACCGGTTCACAACGGGCACGCGGGCACTTGCTTGCTTCTGCGCATGCGCAGAGCGTCAATTATGTCGTCCAGGTTGGGGGGGGGGGGCAGAGCCTACCGCCACTTTTACTACTGGTTCTAAAGAACCAGAGAGAACCAGGAGCAACCCACCACTTTGACAGACTAAAGTTTTCTTAAGGACAATACTAGGAAAAGTCAAACATTGGTTTTAGGTATGTTGCATCATGTTAGCTGCCCACAAATGTTGCACAAATGAACAAAAACATGTTGCTTCAAAAATAATCAGCATAACCTATTTGGAAAAGCGGAATGGTGACAAATGAATTATGAGTTAGCATTCTGCATAATGCCACTATCCTGGAAAAGGGTGCAGATAGATGTGTATTTATGTACTATATGTAAGTGAAATCATATGGTTATTTTATCATTATATATTTATTTTTCTGTCTTGTGCTTTTGAGTCAGTGCCCTTTTCTTGGCAATATTTCAGGAGTGGTTTGCCAATGCCTGCTTTTCAGGGTTGAGATCTGATCAGGGCTGATCAAAGTGCAGATGAAGAGCTGAACAACAATCAAAACACCATGAAAAAAATGGAGGGCACTGCAAAGCACTTAGTCAGCAATGGGACTGAGCCTTAGCAACAAGAAGCAGCAGGACCAACTTGCACAGTAAACAAATTATTTGCAAAGTCGGTTAGATAACCAAGATGACAAGGAGAAATGTGTGCATGTTCAATTTTGAGGTATGCCTGAAATGGAAGGAAGGAAGGGAGGGAGGGAGGGAGGGAGGGAGGAACCAATGGGTATGCTTCTATTGATCCATGAAACCTGGTAAAAAGTAGACACAGAGAATCTTCTGGCCTAAATAAACTAGCTGGAAAAGGTGCTGCTAAGATTTGCAGCCTCCTATTGAAAGAAAATCTTATTTCACATGTTAAAAGCTAGTAAGTAGTTATTAGATACCTCCCTAATTCATGCTTTTCAAGCTCTGCATCCAGTTATGTTAGCTAAAAGGTAGGAAATTGAACTATACATACAGAAAACAATTCAGAGAAAGGTTCAGTATATGCAAATCAGTTAAGGAGCATCCCTTTAAGCTTGTAAGTCAAATACAATGGAAAATCTCTTGTTGCAGCAAAGAAAAAGAAAAAGAAAAAGAAAAAGGATGGACAACACTTAAGGAATTATGTCTTCTGACTCCCAAATCTGGAAAAAGTTGGGTGGGCTAGAGGAGCAGCAAAATTTCTGCAATGGTCTAGAATAGATCTCAGTCATAAAAACAAGAATGAATGAATGAATGACAAAATTCTGTAATATACTTAACAGAAGAATAATACACTTGCAGTTGCTCAAGAATAAACATCCCTAGGTTACCTCTTATGTTTAATAATGATGTTCCAGCCGATTACTAGTCAAAAGTGGTGAGGCCCTTTTTTTGGCCATAGCCTTTACTATGATTAACAGATAGGACCTCCCCCAGCTCCTGTCCACCCTTTTATACCTAAGAATGACACAAGCTGTCCTATCAGTATCTATTTTTTCTACTTGGCCCATGACATTGTCTTCACATTTTCTCCAACCTATGAGTTGAGATAGGCATATATCGGCTTGTTAAAAAGTATATTTTTCCTTTGACAGTGTCCTGTGGCAGCCTAAAGGTGGATAAAATCTATTCCAGTTGTCATCTATTACTTTGGAGCGAGATGCTGTATTCACAGCTAGTAATTGGGCACACAAGCAGGACAGAGATTTTCAACAAAGGTAGAAGATTTCAAGTCAGTTTGTTTTCTGCTACCTGGAAGGAGACTGGATAGCATTTCACTTTAGTTGGAGAAACACCAGTTTAAAGAATTTCCCAAAAGACAGAACTGTAATGAAAATTGTGGTTTTAAAAGATGTTCTTGTTCTCCCTTTTTCCCCTATCCACTGTAATTCGGCCTTTGCAGCCTTCAAATTAAAATAATAGGTACTATTTCTAGAATTAGGATTCCTTTTTTTAATACAAGGCCCTTGGAGTCCCAATAAGTTGGAACAGTATTTTGCAGGCCTCCGGACTGGATGGCCTCTTCAAAAAATTCTGATTTCTGCATTTTGCATTTATGTGTGATAAGAATGTCAACATAAAGTACACCTTAGCATCATTTCAACTATCGATTGTGAAAAGTGTTTTTCCTTCTGGATGTGTAAGTTGCTAGGCATCTACACATGTATACGAATCCAACAGGTAACATTAAAATTCAGATCTTAAACTTGATACAGAAAAGTTATTGTGTTGTGTCATTACACCAGGGGTGAAATGCTCCCGGTTCAGACCGGATTGCCCGATCCGGTAGTGATGGAGGCTGGTGGTTCGGAGAACCGGTAGAAAATATCCCCCCCCCCCCCCCCCGATACCCAGCTGAGCCGCACAATCATCAGAGGCTTTTATTTTACTTTTAAAAGCATTTTTTCTACAACCTCTTTGGCCGAAAAAATGATTTTAAAAGTAAAAAAAATAAGCCTCTGAGGATCGTGCAGCTCAGCTGGGATCCTCAAAGGCTTTTAAAAGCATTTTTTCTACAACCTGTTCAGAGGTTGTAGAAAAAATGCTTTCAAAAGCCTCTGACGATCCCAGCTGGGTTGCCTGATTGGCAGAGGCTTTTTTCCTTTTAAATGCCTCTGATGATCCAAGCTGAGTGGCCTGATCATCACTCGTCAGAGGCATTTAAAAGAAAAAAAGGCATTTAAAAGAAAAGAAAAAAGGTATTTAAAAGAAAAAAAGCCTCTTCCGATCAGGCAACTCAGCTGGGATTGTCAGAGCCTTTTGAAAGCATTTTTTCTACAACCTCTTCGGCGAAGAGGTTGTAGAAAGAATGCTTTTAAAAGTAAAAAAAAAATGGCCACGCCCACCCAGTCACATTACCCCCCCTCCCCCAAGCTATGCCCTCAGAACCGGTAGTAACAAATTTTAGATTTCACCACTGCATTACACTGCATGGATCTCCTGGTAGAGAGCAGCATTTGATTGGTTTACAAAATAGTCTCTAAATAGAGATTCTAACCTAGTAGACTAGCACTCATGTGTTGGAGTGAAAGTAGGTTTGGGTATACTTAGAATGTATAAAACAACTGACTGGTGTTGTTTTTGCTGTTGGTATAGACTGCTGCATACGGCACAGGGATAACTAAGGCTGATAATTTAATCTGCACCTTCTTTGTGGTACTAAAAAGTGCTGTTTAAAAGCTTCAATTGACCAAAGCTGATGTTTATGGTCCTGAGTGATGATGCCTGCGGCACATGAAAGCATGGGGGAGGTTTCCCACGGGGTACAAACTTACTTTACATTGCGTCCATTGGTTTACTGGTTGATCACAGAATCTTTTCTTACAGCCTCATATTTGTTACAGGTACAAACACACAATATTGTAAGTCATACAAGTCACACAAGTGTCGTGATATCTACGGAAAAGCGCTTCAAAGAAATTTATCTGACAAGATAGTGAAAACATTTTAGAATCCTCTTGCATTCTATGCATGATAAAATGTCCCTATCTCCTTAGTAGAATGATATAGATACATCCAGTGTTAGGTTTGTATACCCGATTAATTACTTGTTATATGAAAGATATTTCCAAATTTGGCACCTGCAGATTGAAAGGATGTATGTTATCAGCCAACACACCCTGAGAACTTTATGACTAGCTCTTCTGTTAGTATAGATTGGCGAGGTGGCTCAGCAGTTAAGGTGCTGGGTTTGTTGGCTAGAAGGCTGGCAGCCCAGATTCGTGACCCGAGTGTCCTGTGATGGGCTGAGCTCCAATGGTGGGTTCCTCCTGGTTCGGCCCGGTTCTGCCGAGCCGGTAGTGGTGACGATATGTGACAATGTGAATTGTCACATGACCATCAAGCCACACCCACAAAATAAGCCATGCCCACAGAACCGGTAGTAAAAAATTTTAGAATCCACCCCTGATGAGCTCCCAGATCCTGCCAGTCTAGCAGTTTGAAAGCATGCAAATGCGACTAGATAAATAGGCACCACTTCAGTGGGAATGTAACAGTGATGTCATGCTGGCCATATGACTACAGCGCTGGCTCAATGGCCTTGTAACAGAGATGAGCTCTGCCCCCTAGAGTCAGCAACAACTACTGGAGTAAAATTCTCAGGGATTTCTTTACCTTTAAGTATACTACCTCTGTTAGTATACCTGTGGACCTGATAGGGTATTCCCTCACACTTGTAGACATTTGATAAGTATTTGTGGGCTCTAATGAACGAGGTTACTGCTTTATTGGTGTATGCCTTGGTTGTTTCATGATTATATTACTGCAGTAGTCTCCTGGCCTGTGATCCCGATTTTGCTCCCTATCCCATAATCTTGATCCACGACAGTGTCCTTTGGCTAGTCTTACCTATCAGCACAGGTAGGCCTTGCTTGCCAAATACTTCACTTAGTGACCATTCAAAGTTACAATGGCACTGAAAAAGTAACTTTAAAACCAGCCCTTGCATTTATGATTGTCACAACATCCTGCAGTCACGTGATCTCCATTCACACACTTTACAAGCAGCTTCTGACAAGCAGTGTCAATGGAGTAGCCAGCAGTAAAACTGCAAGTCACAGTCCTGTGCTGTCTCATTTAATGACTCACAATTATTTGCTCAACAACTGTCCCAGAAATGAGGTTTGAAGCCCCTCACAGCCACATGATATTTTGCTTAATGATAATTTACCAGTTCCCAAGTTCTCTTTTAATTTAGTATATATGGATATATACAGATTTATATATGCTTGATGTATGACAAGGCATTGTTTTAAATATGTTACATATGTACAATTATTATATTTATTTGTCTTTGCTGTTAATATTTGTTTAGGCTTGACTGTTAATTTGTGAACTAATTTTATTGGATTGGTTTTTGTAATTATGTGCTTGATGATAATGATTAGCTTAGTATGTGTAGAATAAACACAAACACATATATACTTACTTCAAAATCTTGAAGCACAAATTTTAATATCAGTTGAAATTATATAAAATTTTCCAGCTGTTACATCAGTTTTTATAAGGTTTTTAACATAAGGTAAAATATCTCTTTCTAACAATGTTATATTTTGTTTCATTTAACTATAGAGAGGAAATTATCAGAGTTAATATTAAAAAGAGACTGGCCCTGTAATAAATGAAAGGAATAGCTCATGAGTTTTGTAGATTAACTCGTGATTTGTGATTTTTTTTTTGGTTAAGCATACGGTATAGGAGTATTTCACTATAGAGAAGAAATTATAATTGATTATGGTTTTGCAGATTAGGCACATGCCATGGAATAATAATATTTTATTGTTTCAATAAACAATAAACCATAATTAGATCTGTTAGATTAAAACAGACTAGAGACTATGTAGTCAGTGTATGTGCCATCAATCAGACCTTCTGCATTATTGTGAATAAACCAACAAGGAACATTTGTGCCATGCTTTGAATCTTCAGTGTAGTCTTTTTGCCATCCCCTGCAGAAAAATCACAGAGAGTGAAATTTAAAAGGCAAACTCCCTGCAGGTAAAATACCATTTCCACAATCGTTGAATGATTGTTTACCTGGTGACTGTCAGCTGGTGATTTTTAACTATCATGGTAGCATCTGGTTTCTCTGGAGTAGATCCAGGATGGACCTCAAGTATGGTAAAATTAATTGGGTGAAAAAACTGACCTGAAGATGAAAGCAGCAAGATCAGTTAAACAGTTTTCTAGACAAGCATGTCAAATAGAAACTAAACAGAAACTTTGTCTTCACAGAGGTTCTACTTAACCAAAGACCTACTTCTCCCTATTATTAAATATAACTTGACTTTTAAAGTACTGTTATTAAAGATTATAAATACTAAAATAAATACAAAATTAAAATTAAGATAGAAAAATAGAAAGGAAAAGGTGAAAGGGAGAAAAAAGATGTAAAGAATAGAAAGAAAAAAGAAAGAAAGAAAAGAAAGACTATAGTAAAGACAAGAAATAAATATGTAAGGAAATGATTCCAACTTTGAACAAAGCAAGTATGAACAATGTTATTAACTTATCACTCTTAAATTACTCAAATTATACAAATAAGCTCTTGCTCCTATATACCATCTATTATCTATAAATAAATTCATAAACCATTGTCATTTCAGCAAATGTCCATTTAGGATTATCAGAAATAGCAAAATATCTATTTTAGCTTTGAGTAAACTTTATATTCCTTCTTTTTACTTCTAATAAACTTTGTTCCATTCAAATAATGTCATAGAAGTTGATTTCTTTTCATTTCTTCTTTGCCCCTTCTCATGAACTTCAAAGCTTTAATAAGTCTAAGCCCAATATGGGAAAATTATCCAGGTCACTCATTTGACTTATTATTTTTATATCCCTTTTAATTAATAAAACATCAGGGTTTGTTTGTTTTTTTGTATGCCCAATAAATAATATTTCCATGTCAATAACCTGTCATTGTTAAATCCACTTTCAATTCAGTCTCTTACTTGTAGCACTTGTTCTCTTTCATTATATTTTTTTAGACAGTCTATCCATGTAGATCAGCTATTGCTATTGATTGACATTGTTGATATTAACTTTTGACACAATTTTTCAAAAGTGTCATTCAATATTTCCTGAATTCACCATACTGTATCTATTAGACAAGTTTATGTGTTCTTCTCTTTAAGTGAAATCTTGGATTCCCTGTAGTGTCCAGTTTTTTAAAATCTTGCCTTATTACATTTTTTAAAAAATATTTTCCTGCAAGAAGGATTCTTTATAATTAATTCCAAATTCTTATTTCAAATTAATTTGGACCTTTAATTGGTTTGCAGCTTTCTAAAAGTGTTTGTCAACTTTTTGCTGTTTATTTCAAAAAACAATTTTTAAAGTTCCTGAGTTTATAATAAATACATACCTGTTATTTCCTTTTAGTTTTCTTGTTTTTGGGAGCTTGAATTTTTTTTTAAAAAAAACCTCCCTTATTATGACCTTGTAATCCCTTAATTTTGAGTAGAGTCAGACAGATTGGATGGAGCTGAGTGTTTACTGGCTGGGTGCCCTTCCTAATGCCAGGCTTCTAACTTCATTGCTACCATTCATTTCAAACAAAAGGGACTGAAAACAATAGCACTGCCTTCTGATACACAAATGTTCATCTCATACTTTTCCCCCCTCATATTTTAATTTTTCTGTAAAAAAGAAAAAAAAATAGGACAGCATATCTCTCAATTTGCAATGCTGATAATGATATCATCGTTCAAAGGATGGTTGTAATATAAAGCAATAAGAGAGATATTCATCTTGCATCCTGGAAGCCTTTCTATGGAATAAGATCAACTCTTTGGATATCTACATAAATGAAACTAGTCAAGAAAGATATTTAAATCCTCTTTTCCCAGCGTACAAAAGAAATTAATATATTAAAAGAAAAAACCTTATGAAAGAATTACCAAAAAGGAAAATTAATTATATTATATCAAGAAATCCAAGACTTATTCTTGTATATTAATAACAAAACAGTTGCTTGCTACTTTTCATCTTTGCAAGCACAATATTGTATGGAAGGAAGCTTCAATTATCAGTGCCTTTCAGATTTAAATAGAACGAACAGATCCTTTTAACTTCTGCACATCAAAAATGTTGCACAAATTCCTACCTAATAAACCATGGGTACGGTCAGAGAGTCTGTGGCTATCCAGTGCATAGAACCCTAGAAAATCTCCATGTGTTGGATTTCTCCGCCAAGTTTGATGTAAAATTATTACAAATGTTGCTCCTTCTCCCATAGATACTTCCAGACTCTTCTTTCGGATAATTTTCAAGGTCAGACTAATTTGCATGAGAAAACATGATAGAAACAGGTCAATACGATGGTAGTATAAGCAGGCAAACCAAGCCATTTTTTACCATTGAGACAAGTAAAACTACTGCTATCAATGTATCCACACTACCACAAAGAAACTCTTAAGCTTTGCAAGGCTTTTCCAAAATCTTTCATATGGACAGAGGACAGGAAAAAAAAATCCTGGGAAATTTAGATCCCACAGGATATCAGATTTTAATGTGATCTCTCTAAATTACAGATGTCCTATATCTGTGGTGTACCTGTAATTTGTTTTACCTTGCATTCATGCTGGTTTGACTCTAAACCATCTTAAGAAAGTCTGTACAGACTATAAGCTGCTACATCCGTCTCCCTCAACAATTCACCTGAGGATGTGCTTTTTCAACATTCTGCTTCTGGAAAGCAATTGCAAAGTCCTTTCCTTCCTGTGGCAGGCCTTCCTCTTCATTTATATTTGTATAAGTCTGTGTCTATATGCATGTTTGTATCAATGTGACAAAATGGACCATGTGAACCCTGTCTGCCACCCTGACACGTGATCTCTCAGGCATATAAACTATGCCTGTAGGTAATCAATTTGGGAGGGGGGGGATAGCGTGGAACAAATTGCATTCTCCCTGAGATCCAGATGGCCTTGATCTTTGGGCCTGTCATAAGCCATGAAAGACCTTGTTGTTTCCCTGAGGCTTTGGGGTCAGAAGGTTATATGAACCCCATGGGTTGATTTGTTGGGTTCCAAGCCTTGAATTATAACTAGAGTGTTTTTAGTGATTATCTCTGTGAGGAAGATGGGTGGTTCAAAAATGTGATTAGATAGATGGTAGATAGATAGATAAATAGATAGATAGATAGATAGATAGATAGATAGATAGATAGATAGATA
>WNWU01000041.1:8548143-8569231 GCA_012654045.1 Ptyas mucosa | reverse complement strand
ATAGATAGATAGATAGATAGATAGATAGATAGATAGATAGATAGATAGATATCTTATTGAGTCTGATTTGTTTTGACTATGATTCTGTTTTGGTTTCAATCTTTTGCTCACCTCCTCAAAATACTGTATTGTGAGATGGGCAGCTATATACATTATTTAAATAAACAAACAAGCAGATAAGGTATATATAAACAGAGAGGGGGAGGGGGGAGGGAGAGAGGGGGGATTGTCTCATGGAAAGGGGGAGGAAGCTAAAATGACTTAGTATTGATGGGGTAAAGAAAAGGTGGGTAGGCAAACGAAGTGGAATTTAGGCAGTTTTAGTTGCTGAATAACACTGGTTCTGGGGTATATTAGAGGCCAATGAACAAGCTTCTGGGATGAAAGAAGAACACTGACAATGGAGGAGGATCAGGGTTTGAGAAATAATTCTATCCTATATAGATTTCCAGGGAGAAGTAGATCCAGAGATCAGTGTTCTGTTAGCCACATGAGGTTTTACCAGGCCAGCTATATTTGATCTGAAATTCCCATCTAAAATTCAGATGGGAACTGACTGAATTCTAACTACTTATTTAACAATAATTCAGGATAGGCACTGACTTTCTAAGCATCATTTTCAAGATAGGGAAATAGTTAATTCCTGAATGGCCGGATGTTTAGAGCTATATAGGGATTTCCTGCCTTTCCTACAATCCTGCTGGAAAAATAAACAGGGTTTGAAGATCTGTTGGTTTTAGCTGACTATCATTTACAGAACTGCCTAGTCTAAAAAAAACCCCAAACTTTTCTATTTTTAAAATATTATAAATGAAAAGAAAAATTCTGAATAGCTTTTGAAACAAGGTTCTTGCATGTTGTATGTTTTGTCTGTTTGATATTTCAACACCCCTCCCATGAGAAGATTCATTATCTCTCTTATCACTCTCCATATGCAAATCTAAATTAAATGTGTAAATTTAAAATATTAAACATACACATAACACAGAGGCACAGAGGCACAGCAACCAGTTTAAAAATAAAAATGCTTTTTCTCTACTTTACCTGAATAACGTAGTAACATTTACAGCAGATTTTTTTTTGTAACATAATGTTTATATCTCTTGCTTAATACAGCAAAATCTTAGTTTGAATAAAGCAGTTTTTATCTCAAATTTCTATATTTTCCCCTTGTACTATCTATTTTTCAGCTATATTTGCTATTTTTAATGTGTCCATCCAGTGCATTGTTTCATTATCTTCCCAGTCACTTCAGGGAGTAGAAAAAATAATGAAAACAGTGGGAGGAAGTGGAAAAATGATACACTGGTGGCAATGATGGGTTGCCCCCAGTTCGCATTGGTTCTATAGAACCAGTAGTAAAGCCGGCAGGAGGCTCTGCCCACCAACCCCGACGTCATCAGAACGCTTCTGCACATGCGCAGAAGAGCGCACACACACACACTCGCTTTGCTCACGCGTGCGGCCCCGTTGCAAACCGGTAGTAAAGGTAAGTAGAACCCACCCCTGATTGGTGGATTTATTTGTTTATTTAAAAAAAATAATGGCGAAGTAGACAGCTCAGAGAAAGAAAGAAAAAACACCAATGCTGGTAATCCTCGAATTACAACTTTTCATTTAGTGACCATTCGAAGTTACAACAGCATTGAAAAAGTGACGTATGACCAACGAAGCAGAATATTTGTAGCTCAGAGCTGAAATGAGGGATCCTTGGTGTTCTCTGAGCTGGGTTGTTTTCTTGCAGTTCATTACCCAAGCTAGGTTACATCACTAATATTAGTGTTCATTTTCCCCTTTCCTGTCCTGATAGGAAGCCAGCTTCATCCTGAAACATCCAATGAGTAAAAAAAGTCTCCCTCAGTGTGCATGGTTCAGCCTAATTATGGAAAGTTAAGTACAACCTAAGCTTTTAGCAACTTGGCAGAGTATGTGTTTGATCCTAAAGCAGGGGTCTCCAACCTGGGAGTTGAAGTCTTAAAGTTGCCAAGGTTGGAAACCCCTGTCCTAATGCATCAAGCCAACAGCCAACACCAGCTGTTGGAATCACAATCATTGGGGAAAGGGCTGTATTAGTTCTGGCACACTGATTTCAGATCAGTTTGGGCTCAGACAGAAAGAACCAGAATGGATGCCCTTTTCATATCACTGTATTTCTCAAAGACTCAAAGAACAACTAGCACTACAGGGGAAATTAACATCAGTTAGAAGGGATAATTCTGAATGAAAAACATAACCCTGATTCTATACACGTTTTGGAGTAGATTCTATTGAATTCAACAGGGCTTATTTCTAAGGAGATACTAATACATTGCAAATGAAGAATGCTTTATCTTTTTAAATCTTTTATGAGTACTGTTGCTGTCCCTTTCTACCAATCTCTACCATAGTGTTATTTCTTTCTGAGCTTTATTTCTTGCACTAGGGAGATGTACCAAAATTATCTGACGTTTATCCCACTGTTTCTCTCTCTCTCTCTCTTTCACACACACACAAACACACACATATGGGAGGGGAGGAGAGGGAGGGAGAGATTGGGTCCCTGAATAAGTACAATTATCAAGCATATTCCCGGATCTCTGTTTAACCATGGTTAAAGTTCAGATTACTTGCTATCTTTCAATATAACCCACTCTACAGTCTTGTGAGGTTAAAACAGGAATCAGAGTATGATACTGTCCTTGCCTGTAAGAGCATAATAAACATGAATTTAATAATAAAATAAAATACTTTGATGGGTCAGCATCCTTCTTTGAGTTTTTTGACTCAAATCCACCTTACTTTTAAATGTGATTTAGGCTCTTACGTGGGATGTAGTAGGGTAACTTCATCCAACCATGTGAATGTCATCTGCTTTGTGCCATTGTGTAGAATGATTTTCTCAGGAGTTACTTCAAGCTTTATATTCAGTTCTTCACTGAGAATCCCAAGTCTACCGATATAACTGTTCTGTGGCTGGACATCATTCCTGCTCTGCTTATTTCCAATCAGCTGTCCATTGACAGTAATGCCTTAAAAAAAGGATGAAGAGGAGAGGCCCTTTCTAGGTTTCTTTCAAGGGAAAGCAATTTGATTTTATTCTACAAATAAATACAATTAAAGGATGTTCAAGCAGTTTTCAATAGCTATAGAAATATACTAGGGCAATGAAATAGCATATGTTAGGCCCTGCAATATCAGTTTTGTTCCTTCTCTGTTACAGACTCTTTCTGCGGAAAGGCATCTTCTACCCTGCCCCCTCCTTAAGGATTTGGATGGTCCCAATCTTGCTGCTCTTTTTGTAAAGCTGTGAAAATGTGCCTCTTTCCTCCAGGCATCAGGCCATGGTGTTAGTTCAGCCTGTTTTGTAACTGCTTTGGATGCACTGTGTTTTCTAATGATTACATTTTGTGACACCCCCCACCCCCACCCCCCACCCTTCCCCTTATTTTTCTGTTTTAATCCTAGGCAAGTTGCCCAAAGTTGCAATTTGTAAGTTTGGTGATCATATGAATTGATTAAATCAATAAATACGCAAATATCTGAGCTAATCCTTAGGCAGGAACTGAAATAAGAAAGGTTCTGCGTCATTTCAACTTACCTGTACTAGGATCCCTGATTAAGTTTAAAATTTTCCCTGGCTCTTCATAAATGTTAAAGCAAAGATGATCATCGCTTTGTGGGATGTCTATGATGAAATGTGGATCTCCATCAACTGCAGAGAGAAATGGGTCTCTTGATCTTTGATTCTCATACAAAGCCTTCTAGTTATGCCTTATGATATATTTTGCCCCTTTTATCATTAATGTCATCAACATATTCAAAAAAGAGTCTGAACTCAGATGTTTGATTGGCATGGTAGTCAGTCATAGTTTGTTTTAACCACTACTTCAGTGGTGGGTTACTACTGGCTCGACCCAGATTGGGCAAACCTGTAGCGGCGGCGGCGAGAGACTTCACCCACCCATCCAGACATCTCTGCAGACGCGTGCCCACAGGTAAACCAGTAGCGGCCAAAATTGAAACCCACTACTGCACTACTTGTTGCATAAGTCCCAGATGGCTAAGTACGTCTCACTGTTATAAGCCATGATATACAGTACACAATGGCTATTTTGCTTTCAATCAAATTACATTCACACGAGACTCTAAATAAAGCCAAACAGACTACATTATAAATTTTGCATCACTACTTGTTAAGATTTCACTTTGCACGTTTGAGGTTTAATTCCAACGCCATTTTATTGACATTTTCTGCGTAAATCATCTCCTATGAATTTGGTTCACATACTATGATAATATTTTCAGTATGATAATACTTTCAGTGTACCAATGAGTTGAAGGTAGCACAGTGGCTCACATGGTTAGGATGCTGGATTGGAGGTTAGCAAGCCCACATTCGAGACCCAAATGCTGCTGTGAGGTAGGGTGAGCTCCCATCCTTCACTCCAGCTCTTGCCAGGGACATGAAAGGAGCCACCAATTGGATGTGCCCCAGGAAATGGTGATGTTACCATCTAATCTTTTCAACCCAGAAACACCTCGGCGCTTCTGACACGAGTTCGATGCGAATATGTGATGGAAATATTTTCATATATAGTTTGCACTGGAGTTTTAGATTTAGATTCACCTACTAATCTCCTTTTGTACAGAAATTCTCTTGTCCATATCCTAGATTTTTCTAACCAGTGTTTGCTACAATTGATGAACCATCTGATTAACATTTTGAGTGAGATGATAACAGCTATAGAGATACTTCTTCGTTATCATTAAGTGACTGTTCAAAGTTACAATGGTACTGAAAAAGAAGACTTACATGCTACCGGTCTTCAAAGTTCCAGCCATCACAGCACTCCCACAGTCACGTGACTGTGACCTGGGCACTTGACAACTGGTTCACATTTTCAAGGGTTGCAGTATCCCGTGATCATATGTTCACCTTTTGCAACCTTCTCTGCTGGCTTCCCACAAACAAAGTCAACGAGGAAACTGACAGGAAAGGCTGCAAGTCACTCTGGTAAATCTCTCGCACTCTCCTTTGCCTGGCAGCAGTCATTCCTGGACTGCTATGCTTGCACTATGCACTATCTTACCTGCCTGCTGGCCATTTTTGCAAGTCACCTGGAACTCGCTTAAGAACCTGTCATCCTGGCTTAATGATGGCAGTGGGGATTGCTGGAGTTGCTGTTGCTAAGCAATGTGTCCGCATAATGTTGCATCACTTAGCAACGGAAATTCCAATCCCAGTTCCCATTGCTAACTGAGGACTGCCTGCAAATGGTTTGGCAAAGCAGGATTTTCAGCCATGCTAACTAAATTATTATTTGCCAGGTTTCGTGGCATGGCAAACCACAGTTAGAGAAAACTAGAAACAAAAAAGGATATAACCTGTGAAAAAGGGGTCTGAATGCTACTCTTTTAACATAGTCCTAAACCTCCAAATTAGATGGGACCAGTGGTGGGATTCAGCTGGTTTGCACTAGTTCAGGCGAACTGGTTGTTAAATTACCCACCCAGCCCCCACTATCAAAGTGGATTCTGGGCGTTGTGCTGTGCTGCAATGGAAAAATGGGCAACGGAGCAGCCGGTGTGAAGGAAGAAGAAGGCTACTTTCCCTCTTTCTTCTCCCTGCTCCTCCTCCTTTCCTCATGCCGGTCATTCCATTGCTCATTTCTCCATTGCAGCGCAGCGCCCCGCCTTTGATAGCGGGGTGGTGGTGATAATTTAACAACCAGTTTGCCCAGAGCCAGGTTGCCCATCGCGGGGAGGCTCGTCTCACATGTGTGGTGGAGCTGGAGGACGGGGATGGGCCATGCTTCCCACGACAGCCAACCTGACCGTGGGCGAACTGGTTTTTAAATTATTTGAATTCCACCACTGGATGGAACCCATGTATATTACTAATTTGTTTTATGGTAAAATAATCACAATATAAAGTGTCCACCAGCAGACTTTAGATATTACACTTTTCTACTTCTTTCCATTTACAAAAAAAAAAAAAGACATCAAAACAAAACTTACCACTTGTGTACCTGTGACTAGGTACTGATGAACTATATGATGGATAAGATGCTGATACTATTGCACAGGGGAAGGAAAGAAAAGGGGTTACACAACTGAAATTAGGATAGCTGTTTTACCAACTTTAAGGCACACTGAATTTTTATCTCAGTTTTCATCCTGATTTTAACAGCAGAGTTTCAGTGAACGTCAACACTATATTTCATGTGACTGTTTTTTATTTGTAAAATGTCTGCTATTGTCAAATAAATAAAAGAAATGGAAAAAACAATATGAATGAAATAAAATAACATGTATCATTCCAATGAGATTCCAATCAACTAACAAAGTAAAGTCATACAAGAAGAGTACAATAAATCTGTACTGATATACTTGAAGAATTTCTGTCAAGTGTTTTTAATTAACTGGTAAAATATTATAATGGTTCATTTTGGGCATTCCTATTAGTTCAATTCTGTGCTGTCTATATATCTATTTATTTAGGAAAGACTACTCACTTCATTTCAACTTTCAAATGAAAATTAATTGATCATCTCCAAGAGAATATTCTGCAGGCAGTCATGAACATGGACAGTCCATATACCAACAATTCCCTCAAAAAAAATGACTGCTTTTCAGTGAGTTATTTTTATTAAGGCAGTTTATTTCAACCACTTGAAGGCTTATCCTGAAGTATGTCCATGCAAATTTAGTCATGTTCTACTATAAGATTTCCCCACGGGTGAAATCCAGCAGCTTCTGACAGGTTCTGTCAGAACTGGTAGCGGAAATTTTGAGTAGTTCGGAGAATCAGCAAATGCCACCTCTGGCTAGCCCCAGAGTGGGGTGGGAATGGGGATTTTGCGGTATCCTTCCCCTGGAGTGGGGTGGGAATGGAGATTTTGCAGTATCCTTCCCCTGGAGTGGGGTGGGAATGGAGATTTTGCAGTATCCTTCCCCTGCCATGCCCACCAAGCCACGCCTACAAAACCAGTAGTAAAAAAAAATTGGATTTCACCACTGGATTTCCCCAATGGGAAGGAACCCACTTCAGAGGCAGTTACACTGACCACAATAACAACTTAGATTTATGACTGTATAGAAGCCAGATCCTGAGTAAAAGGGGATTCCATAGATGTTCACGGCACTAAATAGCTTTAAAATGTTTGTTGTGAACAGATAAATTGATGGAGATAAAGTCTCTTGGAGACTAGAAGTGGTTATATTTATTTATTTACATTTCTTTATATGCCATTTCTCACTAGAGATTTCAGAGCGGTGTATAACTATTCTTTTACTGCAAAACAATAAAATCCAACTAAAAAAGCAATACATTTTTTCAGATCCACAGGCAGACTGATTATTATGCAAACAAGGAAAATAATGTATCTCTGTGGGGGTTTTTTCAATATTACTGTTAGCAGTATTTTCAATCAGTTCAGAAGAAATGTCACAGAAACAACTTTATCCAATTTGTTTTTAATGAAATGAGATAGTTCAAAAATATAGAATTGTCACTTACATTGTCGAGTAGCTGCAAATGAAAGAAATGCAAAGAATTACACTAATGTGAATAAGGAAAAGAACCCTAAATCCCCACTTTCCTTAAATGTTATTTTATTATTAGGAATTTCTACAGATGAATTCCTGAAGGATCAAAATACCCAGAACATTTGCCACATCCAGAATTCAAATCAGTTCCTTCAATTACTTTTTCCCATGCATTCTAAATATATTATAGAGAAAGGGAGCAATTTTTTAATTTTAATTTTACATATTTAATATACATAATTAACAAAACAATTTTATACTACAATAGAAACCAAAAGAAAAAGGAGGGAAATTGGGGGGGGGAGGGGAACACAATCCCAAACAAACTGAGAGTAAAAAGGGGTAGAAATACTTACATGTCACAAGTTATCAAAAGTCACTGGTTTACTAATAAATACACTAATATAAACAATACAAAATATTATTGTAAAACTACACAAAATTGCTGCCATAGCATAACACATTGCTACATCCTTTAATTAGTAGAAAATACCTTTTCCAAAGTAGATAGATCACACATTTCCAACAACCATTCATTAGAATCTGAAATAAAATTACTTTTCCAATTTCTCAGTATGATTCTTCTAGCCACCCCACATACTTCACAGAATTAGCAGTCTCACTGCATTGCATATAAAAGCCCCTTCTTTGTTACATATGTTGTAATGTCTCATGGATATATGAGAGCATGGAGCTTGTGATACATTGCCCCAATGCTACTTTTGTCAATCTAATGAATGCAGCTAATTCCTACACACAGCCATCATTCAGACCAAATACTTGTTCATTCACATGGCCAGTTTTGACGTACAACAGACAAGCCCTGAGATCTATACCATTGGCAGTAATGAACCCCCAAATACCACTTAGTTATTTTCCTTAATTATTTTTTTTTTAAATTTAAAGTTAAAAATTAAAATAAAAGTCAAACTTACCCTCAGCTGTTCCAACAAGGCATAAGAAAGGTGCAAAACAAAAAAAAAATGACATGATTAATAAAGTACTGCTTTGATAAACAAAAGTGTGTGTGTGTGTGTGTGTGTGTGTGTGTGACTGGCCCACAGTTAACCTGCTGGCTTTCATACCTGCAGTGAAAGTAGTAGAATCGGAGTATGGAAAGCTGTGGTAAATGGTACTGAGGTAAATTAGCACACGCTCACATTTGCAAACCGGTAGGGAAGGTAAGTGAATCGCACCTCTGGGCAAGAACCATCTGGATCTTGAGCCTATCATCTAGTGTGTTAGCTATTCCTGCCAGCTTAGTATCATCCACAAATTTCCCTCATTTAAATTATTTATGAAGATATTGAAGAGTACGGAGCCTAAGATGGAACCTTGTGGTTTCCCACTGCTTACTTCCCTCCATGTAGATGTAGTACCATTAAGGATTACTCGTTGAGTACAGTTTGTCAGCCAGTTACAAACCATACTCAATCCGATCCAATCAATCAAATCCTTCAAAAGATAATTCAGAATACATAGGTAAAGGTTCCCCTCGCACGTATGTGCTAGTCGTTTCTGACTCTAGGGGGCAGTTCTCATCTCCGTTTCAAAGCTGAAGAGCCAGGGCTGTCCGAAGATGTCTCTGTGGTCATGTGGCCAGCATAACTAAATGGCAAAGGCGCACAAAACGCTGTTACCTTCCCACCAAAGGTAGTCCCTATTTTTCTACTTGCATTTTTTACTTGCTTTTGAACTGCTAGGTTGGCAGAAGCTGGGACAAGTAATGGGAGCTCACCCCGTTACGTGGCACTAGGGATTTGAACCTCTGAACTGCTGACCTTTCGATCAACAAGTTCAGCATCTTAGCCACTGAGCTACCGCGTCCCTTTTTCAGAATACATAGCAGCCCATAAAACATTGCTTTCTGGATCAATAAAACAATGGCATTCTTTTCCAGGTTTATGTGGCTGCTTCACTGAAGTGCTTCAGAGTATCTCCACATGTAAATACAGCTATTTCATATGTGTAACAATATCATTTATGTCCTCTATTGGTAACATTATAAAAGTTAGTAAGTATTGGTACCTTCTAGCGGCTTGTCAGCAATTGCAGCGTTATCAATATTGTCTTCTGGCTTTGTGACCACCATGGATGTCAGAGGAGTCACAAACTTATACTTCAGAGACATCTCCAGGGCTTTGGCAGTAAGATTAGTCTTCTCATCGCCCTTCGCTGAATTCCTAGATGACAGAAAAACACCTAATATATTACTTACCACTAGATGTTTTTACAGCCAGTGGCATAAAGGCCTTCTTTTTCTTCCTCTTTTTTTTTAAAAAAAGGATGCAATACATAAACAAAAAATGACTAATATCTACAATAGTAACCAAATGCAGTAATAGTTTGACAACTAAATACTGGGGTCAAGTAAATGAAAATAACTGTTTCCATCGTATCCTTAGCATGTCTTTTATTAACATTTTGTAGAGTCTGAAATTGAAGACAAGAAGCTGCAATGCAGTGGTGGGTTTCAAAATTTTTTACTACAGATTCTGTGGGCGTGGCATGGTGGGCGTGGCATGCTTGGTGGGCGTGGCTTGATGGGTGTGGCAGGAGAAGAATACTGTAAAATCTCAGTTCCCACCCCTCTCCAGGGGCAGGATACTGTAAAATCTGCATTCCCACCCCACTCCAGGGGCAGGATACTGCAAAATCCCCATTTCCTCCTGATCAACTGGGATTTGGGAGGCAGAGACTAGATGGGGGCACGGCCAGTCAGAATTTTTACTACCGGTTCTCCGAACTACTCAAAATTTCCGCTACCGGTTCTCCAGAACTAGTCAGAACCTGCTGAAACCCACCTCTGCTGCAATGATTTCTTTATTAGACGGCATCTGCCACCTAATATCTTAGTTGTACAATACTTTCACAGCTTGATACACCGACATGGAGGTTGCGGTGTTATTTACATTTAAAAAGCTGTTGTATAAAATTCTGATACTGACAATGCAATTTTTAAATTCACTCTTTTTAATTGTTTTCTGTTGTGTTTTAATTATGCAAGCCACCCAGAGTCATTTTGGACTCAAGCTGCCTTCTAAATTGAGCAAACAATATTTTAATAAAATTTTAGAACAAATGAAAATAGGGTAAGTATTGCATTATTTATAATGCTATAATTATAGCTCCCCTGCATATTGAGCTATTTTTGTTTTCTATGGGGTTATTTAGTTAAATCCTTGATTCTTTTAAGTTTTACCATAAATTATGTTTTTAAATGTTTCAGTCTGATATTGTTTTTTAACAATGAACATGTGGTTTAGAAATTCTACAAATCAATGTGACAAATGCAAAAAACTCTATGTTTTATGGGGCTTATGCCAGTGGTGGGTTTCAAAAATGTTTACTACTGGTTCTGTGGGTGTAGCTTGGTGGGCGAGGCATGGCTTGGTGAGCGTGGCAAGGGAAGGATACTGTAAAATCTCCATTCCCACCCACTCTAGGGGATGGATACTGTAAAATCTCCATTCCCTCCCCAATCCAAGGGAAGGTTACTGCAAAATCCCCATTTCCTCCCAATCAACTGCTACTTGGGAGGCAGAGAATAGATGGGGGTGGGGCCAGTCAGAATTTTTACTACTGGTTCTCCGAACAACTCAAAATGTTCGCTACCGGTTCTCCAGAACTGGTCAGAACCTGCTGAAACCCACCTCTAGTTACGCATAGGATTGCTACTTTGTTGGATTAAACAGAGGATATTTCTATAAAATTTCTAAACTGGTAGTATCATGAGGAAAATATTCTTCATTACCGTTTTTCCAAAAGCTGTTGAATGGTTAAGTAAGACCAAAGTCTCTCAATGTAATCCCCAAATATGTACTTCTGATCTTCAAAAGCTTTGGCTGTTTGATGAATATCTGATTCTTCAGAGAAAGTTAGGTCATCTTCAGCCTGTTAGAAATTTTTAAAAGAAAAGCTTTCTTTTACTGATTCATTTGTATGACAGCAATTCAGATTGTTTACATTTATAGTAATAGTTTACTGTACAGCAGTCGCAGCATCTGTAGGTAGTCCTCAACATGTGACAGTAAGGGAGCCTGGACTTCACAATTGTAAGTCATGATGGTCATAAAATGGTTGGATCAACTAATTTTACTTTTTTTGCAGTGGTCATTAAGCAAATCCATGGTTGTTAAGCAAATGCCATGGTCAGCAAGTGAACCAATAGTACTCATTGGGTATGGTTTTGTAATGGACAGGCAAAGCCATTATAAAAAGTGGTTGTGGACTGTGGGACCCTGGAATTGGTCATAAATGTGGCTGTATTGCTGAGCACCCCAATTTCCTAACCCTTTTAGAGCTCCAAAAGATCCAGAAGCAGAATGTTAATTTAAGTCTCCTATATACACAGAGAGAGACTCTGGCACACATACTATATATTTTCTACTTAGTGGATGCCAGATATGGAAAGTACTGAAATGACTCCTTGGACTATGTTTTAATACAGCAGCCCCCCAACCTTTTGGACACCAAGGACTGGTTCTGTGGAGAGAGGTTTTTCCATTGACCAGAAGGGATATTGTTTCACATATTGTCTGCATCCCATGGATGGGGTTTCGCTTGTTTGCGTGGCCCAGTTTCTGGCATGCCATGGACTGCTGCCGGTCCACACACTCAGATTTGGGGAGCCCTGTTTTAATAGATGAGTTGTTGTGCTTTGAATGACAAGTTCCCATTTATATGACCCTTTTAAATAGGGAACCATTATATAGAGATGGAGCTGCTCTCCTACACGTGAGTGGAGAAGGATCCAATCTTGTATTTACCCCATGAGCTTTCACATCTGCAGTAATACTGTTGAGAACATCGTCTATGATGCGTCCAGCCACCACAATTTCAGAACCGTCATAATAGTGTTTAAAATGATTTTGAGTCAGATCAGAGATGGCATTTTCAGGGTAGTGTAACTCCACTTCAGTAAGTAAAGGATTGGCCACTTCATCATAAAAGCCCTAAAGGGAAATCAAAGAGAATGTTTTTTTTTAAAGCAAATATAGAAACACCTTGACCCAATTATCAGTAAAACTTCAGCTTGACAGTTTGTCAAGGGGAATGGGTGCCCCATTAAATTCCATTATTTACTAAGGAGCCAGTGGTGCAGTGGTTAAGGTGCTGGCCTGGAAACCAGGACGCTATGAGTTCTAGTCATGAAAGCTGGCTGGGTGTCTTTGGGCCAGTCACCTCTCCCTCAGCTCAATCCATCTCACAGGTTTGTTGTTGTGAGGAAAATAGGAGGAGGGTAATAGTAGTATTCATTGCCTTGAGTTGTTTATAAAAAAAATAAATAAAGGTGGGATATAAATAAATAAATCAAAAAAGATATACTTGCAATGTGACTATCTTTAGTAGCTGTTGAGGTGGTTGTTAAAATGCAAGTCACTGAGAAGTAGGTAAGACTTATTCAGCTACAAAAACAATTCAACGTAACATGCTCTGGGGCACTGCAATTTGAGGCTAAATGAGAGTTCCCTTCCACTAATCTTTCTGTTATTGCACTGGAGAACTCATTGTGTGACCTATCTGGCTGACCTATCCATCTCCCAAGCCATGATCATCTAGAAAAGGATGTTACTGCTGGACTTTATTTTTTTTTAATAGACTTAAAAATAAAGTAATTATATAATGACTATCATTATCTATTATTTTATACAAATGTTGAATGAATATTTTATCATTTAAACCTGCAGTTGCAGAGCAGAATCAGAATCTTCATAGATACGCCGAGCCAACCCATTGTTCTCTGATGCCATCTTTTCTAAAGATCCATAGTCCAGATCATAGCCAAACCCAAGATTATATAAAGGATACTTTCCTTGAATTGAATTTCTAACATTTTCTAAAATTGTGTCTGTGTTTAATTCTCCTACAGGAAAACACACAAAAAGTTAACATTTTTTTTTTTAAAAATACATTTTTGTTGTTCTTGTTTCATTTATAATACCCCAAGTAATAAAAACTCAGCTTAGTATGAATTTTGAACATGACTTGCTTTTGAAATCAGATATGCCACTCAGGACAGCAGTTTCCTGTTCTGATTCAGTTAACATATCATTGTGGTTCATATTAACAAAGCTGCACATTGTATTTTGATAAGTGAGTTGAGATCTGAATTATTTTTTGTCACACCCAAACCCTTTTTGATTTCCCCTTTATATGAATGCATGAAGCAACCAGGAACCGTTTTTTGTGTGCAATAGTTTTGTGCAATGACTTTACAATGGAGAAACTACAATGAAAAGTATGGTTTAAAGTTGACATAACCTAGTTTGTTCAAAATTTGTTCATTGGCTTGGCTAGAGTTACACATCAAACTAATCCATAAAGTAATTTGGTTTTGGTTATGTAAATCCAGCCAACTGTGATGTATTCAACAAGTGGGAGTTTAGTAAATCATACTTAGCACAGTGTATGAACCCAGGCATTATCTATATAACTCCCTGATAAAATGAGAAATGATGATTTACTGAAGGATTTATTACATGTTCCAGCTCATTGTAGCCAGGAGAATGAAGGGACTCTAAACATGGTTGAATGGTTTATTCTTGATTAAGCTGTAATTCTCTTCAAAGTTCCTAAATAATTGCATAATGTGTTTACCGGTGCATAAATCATTGTTAAATACATGATATTAGTGTTAAATAGGTTTTATACCATATATATATGTCAGATGCAGAGATTAATTTATGTAAGACTAAAATATGAAACCCAAAGCTAGTTCCAGAGTATTATGCCAAGCTCGCCTGTCAAGAAAATTACCTTTAGTGGGTCTGCCGTCTGTTAACATAATAATTAAGGAAGCACTTCTTTCAGGCAAAGAACCATCTTTGTGAGCCTCATTCAGCAGTTCAATACCGGCCATCAAGCCACCATTAAGATTTGTCCCTGGAACAAAAGTGCACAAGTTGAAAATAGACACCTCAAAGACTGACACAGAGAGATGGAGGGGAAGGGGTCAACCTATTCTCCAAAGCACCTCAAGACAGGACAAGAACTAATGGATGGAAACTTATCAAGGAGAGATCCAATCTAGAATTAAGAAGAAATTTCCTGACAGTGAAAACAATTAATCAGGCGAATGACTTGTCTCCAGACGTTGTGGGTGTTCCATCACTGAAGATTTTTAAGAGTAGATTAGACAGTCATTTGTCTGGAATGCTATAGGATTTTCTGCTGAGCAGAAGATTGGACTAGAAGACTTCCAAAGCCCCTTCCAACTCTGTTATTCCATATTCTGTATTACTGTAGCTCTACACACTTGCACTTGTATTAACATGTTTATATAATGAAAGAGAATATTGTAGCATTCTACCAGCAACTGGGCTTCCATGATAAAAAATCATTGTTTTTTCCTTTCTCTGTGTGCCATATCTATTCTTTAAAACTGTATTTCTTTTCTTCAAGCTGTTATATCTAAGGAATGAGGGCATGTCAAAGCTATGGTTGAGCTCGTGCAGTATTACATCTTACAAAAATCCTGCAATAGAGCATCTGCTTGGTTTCTTTTTATTTAAACTTTGGTTAGAATCTCAGACTGTGGTAGTTCAAAAGATGTCTCCAGGTGAAACCCTGGAGAACTATTAACTCATCTAGTCAAACCTATACTCCACTCCAAGGAGCAATGGTCTGATTTCATATAAGACTTTGATATACATTCACACACAGAAATACATCAAAGATATGTGCTTTTATGTCAAGAGAAATTGGAAAATGAATGAGACTAATGGGCCAAGTGTGTTGGGGGTGGTGGGGCGGACAAGGAATATCAGTGTAACAAAATCAGCAATGCAGTTTTGAAACACCAGGCCCCCTCTTTTTATATTTGACACAGAAAACGAAAAGGAAGACAGGTTGTGGCATGACATTGTGGATGTCACCAGGTGGTCTATGGATGCTATTGCAACAGAGCCTTTTCCTTCAGCATCCATTATGAGGCAAAATCTTTTGCCATACAGACTCTCTGTGACAAAATTACAGGTGATCCTGTAAAACAGGGGTGTCAAACTGAAGGTGCTTAGATTTGGCTCGTAGGGCCACCCTTAAAACAGTAAAGGACCGGGCCGTGGTGCCTCTGCCAGTGAAAATGGAATTCGGGAGGGCCACGCGCGGTCCTCCCAGGCTCCATTTTCGCCTGCGACAGCCTCCTGCAGCCCTCTGCCAAAGAAGACAGGTGAAGCTCCGTTTTTGCTGACAGAGAGCTGCAAGAGGCTGTCACAGCTGGAAACAGAGCCCCGACGAGTGACATTGAGCTGGCCATGCCACCTGGCCACACCCCCTGCCCCCCTCCCCCCCAGTCAAACACAACCCTGATGCGGCCTTAATGAAATTGAGTTTGACACTCCTGCTGTAAAATATTCAGCAATGTTTGTGTCTCCATTTGTTCATTTTATGCCCTTATATCATGCAGTTCTTTTAAAGTCCTTGTAGTTCTTCCCACAGTGAATCTTATCAAGTTTTTATATTAATGATTCTCAACTTATCAACTTTAAGATGTGTGGACTTCAACTTCCTGCTGGCTAGAGAACTGTCAGAGTTGAAGTCCACACATCTTTAAATTACTGGTTGAGAAACCCTGTTTTAGCTAATATCAATTGGATTATTCATAATAAAGAGGGGGTGATTGTTGTTAGGCATCTATTTTTTAAAATGATACTCAGGATACAGATGCATAAAAATAAATAAATCATGAAAGACAGGTCAATGTTATTCTATCCCCTGACAATTGGTCCTCCCACTGTTTTCTTCCCTTGCTGGAATGTTAATGTTTATAATGTTCATGCTACTCTGCAGCAAAGAAACTGCAAATACTGTTAGTTACTACAGTTAAACAAATACAGCCCATTTCCCCACAAAACATACATCCAGCTATATCAATCTGCTGAACATAACGTCTTGCTTCTGCCAAGTTCTCAGGAGTGGCTTTGATTAAGGTGTCTTTCCATTTGTGTACATTACTCCCGAACAGTACGAAATTTATGTAGTCGTCTTCTTTTATATCTTCTAATATTTTTAGCAGTGCTTCTCTTGTCTAAAATTAAACATTAGAACAATGCTTCAAGCAAGAACCTTAACAAAGATATAGAAGTTTAACTTGGTTTCTTCCAGCAAATATTTTCATTCATACAGGAACTCAGTTTGGCTATATACAGAGGTACAATCAACTTTAGAAAAGTTGATAAACCAGGATATAGTTTATAGCTGGTTTCATAACAAGAGTAGGCAGTTTGGCTCTGGAGAAATATTCTGGATTACCAGTCCTATGCTTCCTTGCTATTGGCCATGCTGATGGGGACTGATGGGGCTTAGTCCCAAGCCGTTTTGGAATACCAAATTGCCTCTGAACCTTCCCCTTTGGCTGTCCTTGGTGTCTTTTCTGGAGTAGCCACCAGTGGTGGGTTCCTCCCGGTTCGGCCCGGTTCTCCTGAGCCGGTAGCGGTGATGATATGATGTCACCGAACTGGTTCTGCCCCCCCCTACCCTCCCACCCCCTGTGTTATTCTTACCTTTTATTTGGCCCCACCCCCAATCTATTGCTGCCTCCTGAGTCCCAGCTGATGGCTAGAGGGGAAAAAACTGTTTAAACTCTTGCCATGGGGCTTCAAAGGGCTGCCCTACAGCTGATCAGTGTTAAAAGAAAACAAATGAGTAGACTGGTGCCTGGAAAAATAAATGGGTAGACCAGTGCCTGCAAAAAATAAATGGGTAGATCGGTACAACTCTGCAAGCAGTTAAAAGCCTGGTAGACCAGTACCTCTGCTAAATCCTAAATAATTGTCACATGACCATCAAGCCACGCCCACAAAATAAGCCACGCCCACAGAACCGGTAGTAAAAAAATTTAGAACCCACCCCTGGTAGCCACTCATAGCCTGTCTGGAAGCTCTTTGTTGTAGACCTGATATATATCAAACTGCATCTACCAAACTGCATCTCTTTAATTCTGCTGCAGGCACAGGGTTTGTTAAAGTTCCAGCCATAGGAACATTAATGTCTTCGTATTATTATGGATAAAAACATTTTCAAAGCCAGTAAGAGATTCCTAACTTTCAAAGAAAGGGAAATGTGTCAATAAAGGCCAGCTTTCTCTGCACAAGGGTGGAGAGAGACGCTTTAGTTGTGTGTTCTAAAGGAAAGATCATTCTCCTGGAAGACCACCACAGGTCTTCTACAAGATAAATATTTTCATGACCAAAAAATCTAAAACATTAGAAGAAACTGTGAGCTGGCCAGTTCCTCTTGTTCCCTCTTAACTCCCAACAAGAATGGCCAAGGAGGTACAGATCCCAATGGCAGACAGGAAGTCACACTCTTGCAATAAGCCAGAAGATCTGCCACCATCCAAAATCTCCATATCATTGAAAACCTCCATATAGGAGACCTTCAGTTGGCATAAGATGCAAACATGAGTTCCATGCAAAAATGCAGTCTGACTACATAGTCTGTCTGAGCAGCAGTCAGACTGCTGCTTATCCCGTGCCTTTTCCTTTCAATCATGGCATTTGATGTGAGTTGGAGGGGATAAAAAATGGTGAAATGAGGCCATCTACTGTGATTGAAGTCTAGTATTAAATCACGTGGTCCTGGCCTTCATAACTGGGATGCAAGTGTGCTGGCAAAGAAAAGTAGTGAGGCAAACTGAGAGAACCTTTCTGCTAATTTAAGCATTAGTTATCCTTGAAACTGATTTTAAAATATGGACTTACCTGTTCTAGTTTACGTCCCCTCATGGAGATGCTGACATCAATGATAAAAACAACATTCTTAGGCAAACGTAAAATATTTTTGGGTGCAAAAAAGTGTACAAAGTATCCATTGACAATCTGAAAAATAAGAAGATAAAAGTTATATGAAGTGAAATTTTTATAAGATGAAATTAGCACACCCATTTAACTAAGTTCTGCTTACCTGTATGTTACCTGTAGCTTCTCTGTTCACATCATACTTCACAATAAAATCTCCATTCAGTAGTGTTGTGAGACAGTCTACACAGGTCCGTTGTTGATCCAGAGTTGGCTTGAAAGAAACTTTGCCCTGAAAACACAATGTATACATATGCACCCCTATAAATGCACAGACATAAGTTTATCAAATTTAACCATGCATATGCGATCTATGTTCAGTGGGAATCTATAAATATGAATACCTGCTTCACAGAGAAATTGACATCTTGAATATGGCTCTTTCCCCAAGCACTGAGAGGAAGTGAGGATGGAGCCCTATGTCTACTGATGGGTTAGGATCAGGACGCTGGGATTAGTCTTGGCTTTTTGGTGATTAGTTTTATTGCTTACTTTTGTTTTAATGTGAGTCATACAGAGTTGTTACACATCAGATAAAACAATCTAAACCTTCAAAGCATGCAACAAAACTCTATGCTACGCCTTCAAATAACTGTCTAGTTCAAAGGGTCCCAAACCTTCTCTCTTCAAGGTGTCCTTAAGTGTCTCAGTAATTTTCTCACAGCACCTTGGCAATTCCCAAACTGCATCATGGCACTACTAAAGCAACAGTCAAATAAAAGGGGCTTGTGCCCTGGTCAAAAGTGCAACATAAGTAACCATTTTATGTCCTCCTTAATTCATTCTATAATAAAAGTAGAGATGGGGAAAGTGTATTCGGATTAGTAAATTTACTAAAGCTTTACAATAAAAGTAACACTGACCTACATAGCTTTGGTTTCCTTGTCAGGTTTAGTCTACTGCAAGATTATTAAGTAGTAAAACAATCCCACAGCATCCTTAAAAAGTTCACAGGCGCTGTGACACACAGTTTGGGAACTGTGGGCCTACTTTACATTTCCAAATTAATTATTCGTTTCTCATGTCCAATGAATATATTATTCCTTTAATATATTCCCTTAACTTCCTAGGGCCGTGATGGCGAACCTGTGGCACGTGTGGCACACGGAGCTGTATCTGTGGGCACGCGAGCTCAGCTCCGGCCAACTGATTTTTGGGCCTTCCTGTCCCACTGGAAGTTGGCAAATGGGCTGTTTCCGGCCTCCGTGGGTGGGGGGTGGGGAAGGCCATTTTTGCCCTCCCCGGGCTCCTAGAAAGCCTCTGGAGCCTGGAGAGGGCAAAAAACAGGCCTACTGATCCCACCAGGCCATTGCGTGCCAAAAACGGGGGGAGCGCAGGGGGATCACACATGCATGCACAGGGGGTGGGGCGCATAGAATTAAGGGTGCGGGCATGTGCATGTGCAACTGCCCCGCGCAACTCCTGCTTTTGGCATACCATGGCAAAAAGGTTAGCAATCACTGTCCTAGGGGGACCTAGAAAACATGTTTTTTCTATAGCAGCCCCTGCTGTGGGGAACAGCCTTCCTCATAAAATCTGGCAGTTTTCCCTTCTTTTTTGAAGCTTTCCAGAAACCAGAAAAGAGCTGGCTCTTTCCCCAAGCACTGAGAGGAAGTGAGGATGGAGCCCTATATCTACTGATGGGTTAGGAAGCATTGATCAGGACTCTGGGATTCATTTTGGCTTTTTGGTAGTTAGTTTTATTGTTTACTTTTGTTTTAATGTGGTTTTATGAGTCATACAGAGTTGTTACACATCGGTTGAGCAGCAGTAGAAATCCTTTAAGTAAATAAAATAAACCAATGTTGAAACTTCATATTTTGTTAGAAAAAAAATAAACTCATTTTGACTAAGATTGCTGTCTAGTATACCTTTTTTCCTGAAAAAGACTTCTGTAAGACTGGTAACAAGTCATTGGTGATGAATGAGCCTTCAGCTTCCAGATAACTGATGCCCTGGGGTTCAAAGATGTCGACCTCAATCTGAAATGTTAATTTGAGTCATGCTGTCACTGACAAATTCAGGAAGAGGCCTCCAAAGAGGACCCCATACTAATGCTGGTTTCTAAATCTTTCTTTGAATCTTGAGAAGAACAGTTACTATCTGTTCTTACTATTATCTTAAGTAGCATAAATGCATAGTAATGAAAATTATAAAATGTGTACTACCACACAATCAAATGCATTCTGGAAAAAAACTTACACCATCAATGTGTAATTTCGGAAGTACATTTACCTCAAAGTTCTTGACAAGCTGCTTTGGGTTGACTTTTATGAACATCTCATAATAGCCAAATCTTCGCTTCAGCAGCTCCTCAAAGGCCAACTCAAAAACCACTTCACTGGATGCTGCAATATTGACTGAAACAGTGAATTTTTCTGTCTTCCTCCCGGAAGCCCTAGAAAGGCCCAGTTTTTTAATTGAGCATACATGCCATTGCATTAAAATAAAATGCATTTTAGTGTATTTTTATTTAAAGGAATAATTTTAAATAGTTAAACATCAGTGAAATTAAACAAAAAAGTCAAGTTGTGAGAAACGGAGATCCTACATACTCTCCAAAATGGTATTTTTAAATATATATATTTATTATGTTTTATCAATGGGAAATACAATACAACACAGGAAAAAAAGCCCAGAAAAAATATACATCCAACAATAACAAAAAAAAGGAAGGGAGGGAGGGAGGAAGGGAAAGAAAGAAAGAAAGAAAGAAAGAAAGAAAGAAAGAAAGAAAGAAAGAAAGAAAGAAAGAAAGAAAG
>WNWU01000041.1:8523832-8548133 GCA_012654045.1 Ptyas mucosa | reverse complement strand
AAGAAAGAAAGAAAGAAAGAAAGAAAGAAAGAAAGAAAGAAAGAAAGGAAGGAAGGTGTAGAAAGACGGGAAAAGTCAAATAACCATCAAATTTTAAATATAGAAAAAATCCATCCTGGCTGGATGCTGAAATGAAAAAGGAAAAAAAAACCTGATGAATTTTCCTCCCCTTACACAATGTGTCTGCAAATAGTTGTAAACTTTCTCATCCTTTCTCATCCAAAATGATATTTTTTGATGCTGGTATGCAGTGCAGTTCTTGTGTATGTGTGCTCCATTGAATGCACAGTCTGGACTTAGAAGTAGCATTGATCACACCTATTCTTGTCCACTAGCAATTTGCTGAAATAACTGCACAAAAGTCAACTCTTCCTCCAAGGTACTGTGTTCTTTGTACATATTCATACATTTCCCTCTCTTTTTTGTCATCCTGAAATAAATTACCAAGATTTATTTTTTTAAAAACTCACTTTACTAGCCCAGCTGTCTGTCCTCTTGAAACTGCTTGTTGATACTGTTTTTGAGCAGCTTCTTTTTCCTTTATAGTTCCTGGATATGTCACACCATCAATTGTCCTAGGAAAGGAAAAAATATTCTATACATAAAAATATTTCTGGTCTTTCTATTTTCAACACATCAAATTTCTTTAAATATCCCTGTATTCTCGAGCTACTTCAAATGAGAAACATTTCTATCATAATTGTCTTAAGGATTAGACAATTGCAATTAAATGCAGAATAATTATGAAGAAAACACCCAATGGTAATTGATGTCCTGAAAAAGGGAAGCCCTTAGGTCGGTGCTCAGGCATGTCCTCTACAAAGACCTTAGACTAGGGGTGTCAGACTCAAGGCCCACAAGCCGGATCTGGCCCATAGGGTGCTTAGATCTGGCCCATGGGGCTGCCCTGGAAACAGCAAAGGACTGGTCCACGGTGCCTCTGCCAGCAAAAATAGAGGTCAGGAGGGCCATGTGTGGCCCTGCCAGGCTCTGATTTCAGCTGTGATGGCCTCCTGCAGCCCTCTGCCAACAAAAACAGAGCCTCCCCAGGCTCCATTGTTGCTGGCAGAGGGCTGCAGGAGGCCATCATGGCCAAAAACAGAACCTTGACAAGTGATATTGAGCTGTCCACACCCACCCTGGTCACCCAAGGTTGAACACAACCCTGATGCAGTCCTCAATGAAATCGAGTTTGACACCCCTGCCTTAGACCATGGTCAAGCACTGACATTTTTAGACAGCGCACAGAAAAAAACAGCAGTTGGAATTTTTTTCACCACAAAATCAAGAAAAGATCAGTTAGACAATTGCTAAACATTTTTCCCGATACTCTCATTGCCAAATAGAATAAAAACGTGATCATAGTTTTATTTTTAAAAATTGAATTTGTTATTCCAAGGGAGTATCTCTTAGTATCTCTTAGAGAGGTGGGAAGTTTGTGGCCTTCCCCAAAGGTTAAACTACAGCTCACAGGGCCACTCGGGCTACTGGGAATTGAAGTGAAATAATCTGGAAGTCACAGATTAATCTTCACTATTCTACAATAGTATGAAAGAATAATGCAGTTACTACTAGACATGTAATCAACCAGGACCCTAGGAATGAACAAACCCCATTCCATTTGGTGGGGACACATAAAATTATCTTTTCATCTTTTTAATACTATGTATTTTTGTCTGTTTTGGGAGGGGGGGGGGGCTTTATAATCTCTTTTATTGTATACTGCCCAGAATCATTTCTACGGCGAGATGGGTGGTGTATAGATTTGATAGGCAGGCAGGCAGGCAGGCAGGCAGGCAGAGTAGGGTCTTTGCAAATTGAGAATAGCCAAGGTGTTGTGGCCCACCAGTGACCAGCAGAGATGGCAGCAGATTCAGATAGCGAGGAGGTTGGGGAGGAACGTGGCCCAGTCCTGAAGTCTGGTGAAGTCTCAGACGATGGCTCTGAGTTGGAGGCAGACAGGGGGCCAAGGCCATCTGGTAGTTCTTTGCTGCCTCCAGAGACTCCAGAGTCTGACATCAGTGAGGCAAAAGAACAGCGTGAGCCTGTTCCCAGTGTGCACATGCACAGTGCTGACAGGAGACAGGAACCATTAAGGAAACAGGGTCACTTGGGAGTAAGGCTTGGAGATGATTGGCCCCTCCCATAAGACATAAAAGAGAAGCAAACGGGATGTGAGCTTTTGCAGGAAGCAATTAATTCATCTGGCCAATTCAAGAGTTGAAAATTCTGTTTGTGACTCTGTGCCAAGTTTGGCCTTGCCCTGTGCTTGGAAATTAGCTCTTTGGCAGCGTTCCATGTGAGATAGCTGGGTGTTGATAACCTTCCTCTGAAAGACTGTTTATCAAGCCTTGCAGACTATAAATGAAAGTAATTTACAGCCGTATGAATTAAAGAGGTTTGCCGGGACTAAGTTTGTGCTGTTTAATTTCTAAGGAAGCCTAGATCAGAACACAAGGACGATCTATTTCCAAAACTGAACTAGTTCACATATTTGAAAGCTAAAACTAAATTTGCACCCTTCCTCTTAATTTCTACTATAGGGCCAAATATGTTTTTACTTAGGGCAATGACTCCATGAAGGTCAAATTGAACGTCTGTTCACAATTCAGTTGTTTGGGGAAATAGATTTACATACATGGTGAAGTTTGTGATGAATGCTGTCTTTGGGAGCTCCACATCAAAGAAGGCTTCCTTAGATGCATTGCCAAGGTTGATAGCTCGACTGGTGATGACATTATGAGCAAATCGAGAGGTAATATGGGAATCAATGCTCATACTATGGATATCGATGCCATCTGTGGTCTGAAAAATGAGCATTTACTTGATGAGTTAGTGAAAGACATTAACTAGTTTCAAATTGGGAAGATTGGTATAATTCAAACAAAAGTTCAGAACAAAGTTTTAATGGCACAATGAGAAGTAGAAAAAACAATAGATATGTATCCATTTTCTCAATATTTACTGACATTTTAAAAAGACTAATAGTACTACCTTTAGACTTTCCATTTTATCACAACTTAAACATAATATTTGGTTAATACATGGACATAAATACTGTAGATACATAAATGCATATACCATGTTTCCCTGACTTATTTTCTTTTGGGCCCTAAAATAAGCACTAGGGCTTATCTTCAGGTAAACATGATTTCAGGGTGATCACCCTGGCTGGGCACCCTGCCCCCTGGTACACACACAAGAGCTGGCAAGTGCATGGGGACCAATGGTATCTGGCAGCAGCTGCAACCTGCCCATGTCTTGGTCAGTGCACTGTGGGGTTGTGCAGAGCAGAAGACACGGAGCGGAAAGCAGGGGATCTGATGGGCTATGGCTGCTGCCAGACACCATCGACCTGCATGCGCTTGCTGCTTCCTATCCTGGCCATGCCCACCCGCTTCACTAGGACTTATTTTTGGGGTAGGGCTTATATTAGGTGCACGCATAAAAACTGACTGGAGCTTATTTCAGGATAGGTCGTATTTTTGGGGAAATGTGAATATCCAAGGTTTTTTTTTTAATTTTATTGATATGCCGCCCTTCTCCGGAGACCCATGGCGGCTTACAATGCATTAAGCAATAGCCTTCATACTTTTGTATATTTTATACAAAGTCAGCTTATTGCCCCCACAAACCGGGTTCTCATTTTACCCACCTTAGAAAGGATGGAAGGCTGAGTCAACCTTGAGCCTGGTGAGATTCAAATTTACAATAATTGCAGACAGCTGAATGTTAAATGCTGCCTTAGTAGGAGGCATTAGCCTCCTACGCCACTCAGGCTCCTGAGTATTACAATCTGATCTTCGAATATACAGCAGACTCATTTTTATGGTGGGTAGTTCTTACAGTATATGCAAGGTTAATGAAAGGAAATCATGTAGAATTTTTGATATGGAGCTTGGAGCCAGTTCTAGGTTATGCATAAACTTCTCACCTAAAGCATGAAACAAAACTCAATTTAACAGCCTTGCAAAGTGAAATTGGAAGCCGTTTTGCCAATGCTCCATGGTTTTTAAACATGCAGCAGCTTTCAGTATCTGCAATGTCTGGACTGAATACAAAGGCAACCCAATACAGAGAAAATATATATAAATACTGCCGTTTGGCTCAAAATCAGTGTAATAGGATTATTGGAGTGGGGTTGTTCTGGAATGCTGACAGAAAGATTTTCCAGCACAAGGCTCATAAATAAGGAAAATACTTACAGTATCTGCAACATTTCTCTTCTGTAATTGGAAAAAAGTAATAAAAATATATTATTATTATTATTATTATTATTATTATTATTATTATTATTTATTTTTAAATATAGTACTATTATTATTATTATTATTCATTGTCAATCAAATTTAAATGACTAAATAAATTTATGTTATGTTAATTCTTTCTGAGGGCCCTCCATGTCTTGCATGCAGAGTCATGAGGAGGGAAAAAACCTCACTGCTATACATACCCCATTGTCCTAGCTGCAGATTGTCCTTAAGGTATCGGCAGAGGCATGAGGCTCAATGCCCTGGAACATTTGGGCTTCTGGCAGGACAAAGGGCAGTGAATTCGGGCATTGACATGCTATAGACAGAGGGATGAGCCAGAACAGTATCATTGTGTGGGAGAGAAGGGGTTTTTATCATTCTGCTTTCGCTATAGTCCCAATTCTAATTGCCTTTCCTTTCTAATTCCTCTGGATAAAAACCTTTATAGAAATGTTTCTTTCACTACAAATATTAGGAGTGGGGCCATAACAGGTGTGGTATGACTCCAGCCCACACAGACCTGTATCTGCCCCAATGTCTTCCCCCCCCCCCCCCCCGTTCCTTCTATTTTTTTATAATCAACTGTAAAGATAAAATTATGGATTAAAGAAGTGTAGTTTGGTCCCCAACATATAATTCTTTTCCCAACATGTAATTTCATATCCTCAACATATAATTCTTATAATATGACTTCATGGCATTATGTAGCTTTCCTCTAAGAAACTCTAATCTGTTCAAAATGAAAGATAACAATAGCACTTAGACTTATATACCCACTTCACAGTGCTTTACAGACCTCTCTAAGCGGTTTACAGAGTCAGCCTATTGCCCCCAACAATCTGGGTCCTCATTTTACTGACCTCGGAAGGATGGAAGTCTGAGTCAACCTTGAGCCTGGTGAGATTTGAACTGCCGAACTGCTGGCAACAGGCAGTCAGCAGAAGTAGCCTGCAGTATTGCATTCTAACCACTGCTCCGCCATGGCTCAATAGATATGGGAATAATGGTAGCTAAACTCTTTCCCTATAAATTAGGATTTCTGCATTCCAGAATATGAAAACACACCATTTGCCATTCTGTTTGTTTCATTAATAAATTAGCAGTTTCCTCACTTTTTTTTGTTATTGGTAAGCATGTACAGATTGATCACTCCTGAATAATTGCACTGCGATGCTAAGTACCATGTAATCAAGTACAGAAGTGCAGTTCAATAAAACAATATATAAAAAGAAACTAAATATAGCCTAATATCACATAGGATTGTTTGTTTAAATATGGATCAATGTTTTGTTACATTGTGTGTATTTTTGTCTGTGTGTGTGTCTAATACTAAAATAGGGTAGTATTGTACAGTACAGTACATTGAAAGCTGTAGCATAAACTGTGTTTAGGATAAACTTTGGAAACGGGAAAGAATTGGGTTTCTAATACTGCAATTTCAAAAATAGCAATTTACAATACCAGATTTTGCACTTTCCAGAATCCAGGAAAATAAGGAAACCTTAAACACATAATAGATCTAAATAACCAAGTGAGACCAACAGAAGGAATGGCATGAATGAGGCAATTAGTATAGCATGGCTTATATTGCCTACTTCTCCATCATATATTCAGTAAGCTCGGATGAAATGCAAAGAAATCCTCAGAACCCAAACCATAACTCAAACTGTCTTCATGTGGATAAGAATATGATATTGGATTGGAATGGAAACCAATCAAAGAGAGAAGCAACCTAAGAACTAGGGAGAAATTTCCTGACAGAACAATTAATCATTTGGACTGACTTGCCTCCAGAAGTTGTGGGTGCTCCAACACTAGATGTTTTTAAGAAGAGATTGGACAACCATTTGTCTGAAATGGTCCAATGGGTTGGACTAGAAGACCTCCAAGGTCCTTTTCAACTGTTATTATTTTAGGATCACACCTTGAATTGTCTTCATATTTGTGTGTCAGAAGGGATAAAAATATACACTTAAAACTGGAAGAAGTTACCACTAGAGACTTTTGCTAGCAGTTCAATGTCAAAACAATGCCTGCATAATTCATGGGGTTTTAATATCAATAAGTCACTGAGAGCAATTTGATACTAGTGGGGTGTAAATTTAATAAATAAATAAATAAATAAATGAGTGAGTGAATAATTACATATCTGCTTTTCTCTACACTTACCTTGATGTTCCTGATATTATTTATTAGAAAATCAAATGATCCAACCACAGGAATTGTTGCCAGAAGAATATAAAACAGCAGTTGTCTTCCCATGATCAAAGACTAAAGCACATTGGCAGGAATGCACAAGTTCAGGCAGTCACTCTTGCATTGCACTCTTGCAATGACTTTGGTGAAAGATAAATCAAAAGCTCAGACCGAAAACCAAATATTTGTCAATGTTCTGCAAATCAATTGCAAAATCTTGGTAATAGATTACAATTACACAACAGGGTCAAAGATTGATCATGCAGGGAAAAGGCAGCCTCTAACCTGGCCAAAATACTCACCCATTTGCCCTTGAAAAAAAATCCAGATTAAGTTGCTTTCCTTCTCTCCCAAAAATAATTACAATCAAAATAATGCTGCAGGAAGCCAGCTGCAATGAAAGCTACTCCAAAATTGTTTATTCCCCAGAAAGCTCCAAATAGCTTACTGAATGGCAGATTTAAGACTCAGACAGAGAGTTTTGGAAAATTGGGCTTCTGCCTTCATGTAGGACAAAGCAATAAATTAAGTAGAAAGGGTGGTGGGAAATGCTAGTAAATTTGTTGACATATTTCTGAGATTTTCCAGGCATAGTACTTCCGTTTTCTTGTACCCTTATAATTAACATTAGAAGGAAAATGCATATCCTTTAATAAAATTGGCTTGTTGGAGAAGATGATACCAGACTCTTTCTGATGTTTTGCCACTGTAGAGTAACACAATTCTCAACCTACAATATACTACTGTCTTGTGCTCACTTATATTTCCATTTATGATCATTATTTCTGCTCTAACAAAACAGTTTGAATGATTGCCTTTGAGAATGGATTTAGCCATTGAAATAAGCTGTGGTTTTTGAATAAGCCACAATTGCAGGATTCAATAACATCCCAAGCCATAAATTAATGTTTACAAACCACAATATTAGCCAGACCAATGAATCTGTTATACTTCTTCTCCGATTTTGGACAGGCTCTGGCCGCTTCTGTTCTCTTTCAAACTAATGTGCATCACTTGTACTGTTCCCCACTGCCATTCACACACTCTCTTCCACATGGCAGTAGCACCCCAAACCCCACTGCGCTTATTTATTTATTTATTTATTTATTTATTTATTTATTTATTCGATTTATATGCCGCCCTTCTCTGGAGACTCAGGGCGGCTTACAATGTGTTAAGCAATAGCCTTCATACTTTGTATATACCTGTTTAGTAGGGCTTTTGCCCCCCCCCCCCAAAGCGGTGTTCTTTTTTTATACAAAGTCAGCTTATTGCCCCCACAATCCGGGTCCTCATTTTACCTACCTTGAAAGGATGGAAGGCTGAGTCAACCTTGAACCTGGTGAGATTGAAACTTGCAGTAATTGCAGGCAGCAGGCAGCTGGCAGCTAAGTGCTATTTAACAGCATTTTTAGTCCGCTCCACCACCAAGGCTCAGTTCAGTTCAGCTCATGCCCAACCCCCTGGCCATCCATATACTCTCTCATTCCCGCTCCCATCCAGCAGCAGCCACTTGGCCTGCCATCTGGGACTTGCAACATCCTACCAGTTTCCCCACTGACTTTCCTTGTTGAAAACAAACAATAAATTGTGAGGAGGTGCTTGCTTAATGACTCACAATCATCAGTTAGTTACAGTAACAAGAACTGCAGGAATTGTCATTGCTAAGTGATGTGGTCGCATCAGGGGTGGGTTTCAGCAGGTTCTGACCAGTTCTGGAGAACCGGTAGCGGAAATTTTGAGTAGTTCAGAGAACCGGTAGTAAAAATTCTGACTAGCCCCGCCCCCATCTATTCTCTGCCTCCCAAGTCCCAATTGATCGGGAGGAAATGGAGATTTTACAGTATCCTTCCCCTGCCATGCCCACCAAGCCACGCCCACCAAGCCATGCCATGCCCACCAAGCCACACCCACAGAACCGGTAGTAAAAAAGTTTGAAACCCACCACTGAGTCACATAATATTTTCCTTTATGATCACATTGTTTAGCTATGGAAATTCCAGTCCAATTGCTGTCATAACCTGAGGACTACCTGCATAATTATTTTCAGTTAAAAGAGGGCTTTCAAACAACAAATTTGAAAGAGTAAAAATTTATCTCAAAATAGAAGAAACATTAATTAACAGTTTAAAGAACTTAGAAAAAATATAAAACATGTGCTAAAAAGCTGAATAGGAATTTAATTTAAGAAAGTTTTAAAACGATTAAAAGACCAGGCAAAACTTGAAATGTTAGGACTGTTGCTAAGATTTTGGGGAAAAAAGAATAGAAATTGCTTAATCTACCAGGAAAAACAGTAATTGGCTCAAATTGAAAAAAAAACAATGAAACCTGAAATTTCATGAATGTAGAAATGGGCCAGTAGATGGGACTAAAGTTCCAAGCAGAAAAAAGAAAAGTGAAATCTGCAAAATGACAAAAAAAGGTTTGACCCTTGAGACATTTCAAAGGATTTTTGAAGAAATGTAAGAGAATCTTACAATTAATCTGATAATGATCATCTTTGTACCAGTAAATGTATTTTTTTTTAAAATTGAGATGGGAGAAAGAAGTTCCCAGAGAGATTCGGTCCTATGGCAGAACTTGATGAATTAAAGCTAAGATTGTTAGACATAAAAGAAAGAAATGTAAGGTTATCTTGTTTGATCAGAGTGAAAATATGGAATATTTTTATAAAATTCTGGAAACCCTTTATGGACTTTCTGTTAACATTTGTACAGAAATGGCAATGCTCTTCAGATTTATTAATGGATAGAGGCGGTTGCGGGAAGAAGTGAAGCATGCAGGTAATATACTACTGGGAGGGGAGCTATTAATTTGCTTATACTTGTTGCAAGGAAAATTAGCAATCACTTCTTTATATATTCTTTTTTTTCTACCTCTCTTCATTCTCTTCTCTCTCTTTTCTTTTTTGGAGTTTCAATTTATTCCTTTCTAGTTTTTCTAATTTTAGTTTTTATTATCTTTTAGCATTGTAAAACTATTTTAAAAGAAGAGAAATAGAAAACAGAAACTAAAAAATATGATAACAATCAGATTGAATTTGGTATAGACAGATAGACACTCACACACACAAACACAACATAAATACAGAAGTCACTAACAAATAAATATATTGGAGACATAGATTAGAAAGATATGAGAATTCTTGAAATTGGACCTTGAAAATATATTGTAAAGATATATAGAGAAAATAATGGGTAAAATAGAAAATCTTTTTATTTATATTTTTTATTTATAGATCAATATCTACAGTAGACTTTAATTTCCTTTCTATTATTTTTAAAGTAAAAATAGTCTCTTGGCCACTGAAGGGAGATACAAACAAAATGAATTGTCCAAGTTTTCAGAGTTTTGTGTCTATTGAGTCTTGATCAATCTGGTTATTGGTGGAAGAAAAAAGCAACAGTGGGATTTAAATCTCCTCTTGCTTATCTATATAAGCAGGTTCATAGAAACAGAGGTAATTCCACAGATACTCTTTTTAGGATTTTAATTCTTAACACCAGTCCCTGAAACTAGGTGGTAAGAAAGAAATGGAGTCTTCCCTTCCCTTCCCTCCTTCTCCTCCCCTCCCCCCTCCTTCTTCTTCTCTTTGCTTTTTGGCTGTTTTTGTTGACAGGAAGGAAAATGCATTTGTATGTGCTTTCTTGTGCCTTTACATATACACCCATGAATGTTCTGAGGTGTTTACATCTGTGAGACTGATTTGAATAGGAAAGGAAAGAGTTAATTTTAGAACCAAGATACAATATTTTATAGGCAATTAATTTTAAATGATAGCTTTAGTTCAAGTAAAGTTTTTCAGTTTGTCTTGACCATGCCTTTCTTTTGCAATGTAGCTTCTGGCAAATAGACATATTTACATGTATGTACTGTATATGTGCAACACACAGCAATGTGTCAATTGGACATATGTGCAGGGATGGAGAATCTCCTGGATTGATTTCAGCTAGAGCTGGCAACCTTAAGGAGATATGGTGATGAATCCAAACATGACATGCTATTTTCATCTGTATTTATATTTCTTCATATATTAATTCCCATTTCATTCTTCCTTGGCAAAGGTGCAGTTTTAAATTCATGGTTATCTTTCTTTGGCAGGAGAAGTATCTGGATATATACAATGATACCAAGAGATACCAGAATCATGTAGTGCATAAAATTAAAAGTCACACATTTCTGTAAGCCTGCAGTAGATGAGCTTTTGACTAGAGCACTTACAGAAAAACCTATATGATTATGAATTAAAGCACTGCTGTGTCTATCCAGTTGCCCAATAATCCTTAACAATATTAGACCCATAAGGTAAGACTGAGGTTACATGGCTATTCTTAAGGAAACTACTTTGTGTCTTTTCTCTCTCTCTTTTTTGCAGGCTTTGTGGGGGAAAGCATTTTAAATTCTTTTATATAATATAGTATCCATTTTGATAAAACATTTACAAGAAAATGTGCAATTTTTCATTGATGGCAAATTGTAAAATTACATTTTAGAATTTATTGGGTAAAATTTAGAAAAGGTCCTTTTGGAATTATTATTTGTTCAGCAGGAATTTGCATAATGGTCACAGGCAAATAATTATATACTTTTATATCATCTAATGCAGAACCATTATATTAGTTGCCTAGAAACTCAGTCCAATACTCCTTTTTTTGAAATTTTTTATTAAACTGGCAAGATGTCATTGTTGTTATACGTATCAGAAACAATTTACCTTTCTTGTTAACCCAATAAAGAAATGTAGATGGATTTGTATCACAATAATATATGTTAGTTTGAACTAAATTGAAAAAAGATATGACTTCTTAGTAAGGACAATGATAGGCTTCCTTTTCCCTTTGAAAATAAAATCAGTTATTTGAATTTAGGTTTCCATGAAGTACCAAATTTTATGGAGGTAGCAGTGTTATTCAACAAGTGTGGCCATTCACTCTTATGCCCATAATGTAATTAAACTGAAAAACATGTGGATGATTTTATACTGTCTAATAAAATTATGGACATTAAGCGGTAACAATCTTTTGCTGTTGTGTGTGTTCTTTAAGGATTTATATCCAGTTTCCAGCAGTTAACTTCAGTTTGTCTAGATCCAGTTCTATAGTCCTTCTCACGTGTCCTGAAAAACAGAAAAAGAGAAGTGTTAAGTACTAGCATTATTACTGATGAAATCTATATCCAGACATAAACCTTTGGTGGCATTATAGTATTATCTGATTAGCTTATTTGCTTTAGTTATCCTACTATCAGGTAACCATAGGGGTATCTGAATATTATTCAAGGGTTTCAAATTACATCTGACATATCATGTCTGAGGCGACTTAGCAAGAATGAAATTGATTAGTTCATTCTATGACTCAGTGTAACTGAGAATATCACACAGTGTAAAATATAGAAATAATTCACATATCCCTATCCAAAAGATAGAGTGGAACTTACGTAAAATCCTATGTATCGGGGCATGGCATAAAGTAAAATTTATATCTCTCTGCTCTGAGAGCTTAAGGAAAGGTGGACCATTTCAATAGAACTTCCAAAATCAAGGATTAGATCACAACAAAAATTGTATGTTATATTCTAACACTTGTGAGAATCCTGTCTTTAAGTAAGCCTTTTCCACAGCTCCACCCCACTTGCATTCTCAAGCCCATGATAAAAGCTAAGTTCTAAAAAGGCAGATAATTTTTAGTTTAGAGAAAAAGGCAAGAAAAATAACTGAATAATAGAGTTGGAAGAGATCTTGGGGGTCTTCTAGTCCAACCCCCTGCTCAAGTAGGAAACCCTACAACATTACAGACAAATGGTTGTCCAATCTTGTCTTAAAAACCTCCAGTGATGGAGCACCGACAACTTCTGGTGGCAACCCATTCCACTGTTTAATTATTCTCTCTGTCAGGAAATTTCTCCTTAGTTCTAGGTTGCTTCTCTCCTTGATTCATTTCCATCCATTGCTTCTTGTCCTGCCCTTCAGGTCCTTTGGAGAATAGGTTGACCACCTCTTCTCTGTGGCAGCCTGTCAATTATTGCAACATTTCTATCATGTCACCCCTAATACTTCTTTTCATTAAAAAAGACATAACCAATTCCAGCAACTGTTCTTCATATGTTTTAGCCTTTAGTAAAAATAGTTTATCAAGTAAGTGCTTTTTGGTTTCTCTCACCTGATGGCAACAGTGAGCTGTCCCTGTACAAAAATGTCTCTTACTTGACCAGAAGGTCTTTCAAAACGTGTATTAGAGAAAAACTGACCTGAGAACACAAATAGACATAAACCCACAATTACAATTTTTAATGTAATAGCTTAGACATCCTAGAGGCAGATTACATGCTACTTAAATCTATCATAGTTGAAATCTATGAAATATTTTCCTATTGCTTTCCTTCACATAGTTATAATCAATGAATCATTCAACAATTTAACTGCATCTTTTGGGATTATATTTGGACCACAGCAATCAAAAGCTATGACCTAAAATTCAGGCCACTTTTATTGTGCTTTTTCAAATAACTCTTACACTTATCGGTTATGAACATTCCTAGAATTTTGATGCACTATTGTGTTACTAGTTCATTGTGAAAATATTTTTCCATTCAGAAATCTTCAACCATGGCTAGAGATGTATATTATTCTTCAAGGCTGCTAATAATAATAATAATAATAATAATAATTATTATTATTATTATTATTATTATTTAAAAAATTATTTTAGAGTCGAAGAAAAAGAACTGGAAAAAAATCACAAAATATCACGACCTGGCCATCGAAACTACACAGCTATGGATGAAACATGTAACAGTGATACCCATTGTCATCGGGGCACTTGGTATCATGTCCAAGAATTTTACAAAACATATCAAGAAATTGCAGCTTCCTGCAATAACACCAGTCGAAGTGCAAAAAACTGCGCTACTCGGAACATCGTATATTTTAAGGAGATACTTGGTTGATACCTAGGATGCTGGCAGCAACCCGTATCAACCATCGGCACCAGTCAATGGTATTTGTGACACATTTTTAAATGATCATTTGACTGAGTTTCATGTTTAATGAACAAAACTGATAATAATAATAATAATCTTTATTGTCATTGTACATATATACAACAAAATTGATTTAGCCTCTACTGGTGCAGTCCATAACAAAAATACAAGACAACATGAATAATATAGAAAATGGTCCTTATACAAGTAATTAGAGAGAAACCAGTCATATGTTTCCATAAATCAATGCAGGGAACAGATTTGGCTTTATCCTCCACAACGCAAGTCTCACATTTAAATGAGACAGTCTACCAAGTAGCTTGCAATCAAGTGCTCTCGCTTCCGTGCTGGTACTTAATTGCAGTTTGGGGTAGATTAAGCTGTCCATCTTCCATTGTTTAAAAGAACCCCTATTTCTATTTGAGATGAATTGAATTCAGATCTTGATATGAAAATGCAAATCTCTCATTAACTCAGAGACATGCATGGGATGAGCAAATGGTAAAAGCACTATTGCACTATCGCAATGCAGGCTTCACAACATATATGTATTGTGATATCACATGCATATTTGTTATGAATCATGATAATTTGATACTGCTTTCACCATTTTGATGAAAGCCTTCAATACATATGCTCGGACTGTGATTGGAAAACAATAAATGGCTTTAATTTTCTCATTTTAAAAAAAATTGGAAGGCTGCTAGTCCCTTATTACAAAATAAACCTTGCCAAATTTTTCATAAGAAAAAAATTGTCGTAATTTCTATTATAGGCAACAAGCATGTTTATTTACTTTATTCCAAATTTCAGAGGAATTATGTATTTCCTTCCTCTTCCATTTATTGATTGCTTGCCAATTTGAATAAAAATAACAAACATTATTGATATTTTTCCAGGCAGGAAACATGGAATAGTTCAAGTGCCAAGAGTAGGGAGAATGATTAATTACAAGCAGTACAAGACATGTTTGTTCTCTGCTCAGTTGGGACCAAACTCACAAAGGGCACCAAAGGAAGGAGTAAATGATTGAAGAGCATCAAACAATTGCAGAAGAACCTGAACATCCAGAGAGTTCAACAAGTATGTTGTGTTTTATCCTCCAAACTCCAACACACACCATTTTGTAAACCTGGGAGGCAATTTCCAATAGGCACTAGGATTGGCTCTGATTTATTACATCAATATCTTTGTTACAAAACACTGTTGATCAGGAAGCCTTGATTTAAATAAATAATGTAAATAGAGACAGAGTTGCAAAACCATCAGATATATTTCTTCACATGAGAAATGAAAAAGGAAATGATTCAATCCCCTTTTTCCTCACACCAAAGAAATATATGCTTCTATAGACAAATCTTGGTACACGTCTGACTCAGAGATGGGCTTCAAAAATTTTAGCAAGGGGTTCTCTGCCCAGTTGCTGGGTGGGCATGGCCATGGTGTGGTCTAGTTGGCCTTCTGTAACATGGGGGGGGGGATTTTTGCCCTCCTCAGGCTCTGGAGGCTTTTTTCGAGCCTCCGGGAGGGCAAAATGACCTCCCCAGGCTCCGGAGGCCCTCTGTAGGCTGGAAATGGGTCTTCTTGAACTTCCAGTAGCCCTGTTTTTCACCCTTCTTGAGCCTTTGCATGCGCCCTGCACTTACCTGCATCCAAAATGGGCCATGTGGGGACTCCTGAGAGGGGTGAGGTGGGTGGGATGGGACCAGCCAGGAGTGGGATTTGGGGGTTCTCCAAACTGCACAGAATCTTAGCTAGAGGTTCTCCCAAACCACTGTGAACCCCCAGCAGCCCACACCTGGTCTGACTTCACTAGAAAGGGGTTTGGAGGGGTTTCATACGGACTCCACTCTGATATGAATATCTCTCAGACTTATCAAAGGCCATTTCCATATGATTAATTTCCACTCTCCCAATCCTCAGTTTAGAAGGTGATTATATTTTTTGCTACTGACTTGGAATGCTGAGAACAAGGTATGAAGCTCACTAGCACCCAAAAACAGTTCCCTATTGCTGAGAAGAAAACCATAAGGCTATCTATGTTCTTGAAATCACTAGGAGTCAAATTTGATTCAAGGGCAAATTTATCTTTCTCATGTTAATGTACCTCAAAGGATTATCGTAAAGACTAGCAAGATAACATGGATAAAGTGCTCTGTGGATACTATATATTGAAAAGCCAAATTTAATTCCAAATCGTATTACCGTAGTCTGCAGCAGTAGTTAAATACTTACCGAAAAGTCCATTAACTTGATTAGAAAAATAATTGCTATTCTCAAAGTACAATCCAAGCCAACCAAGTGGAGGAGGTACATAGAAAATTTTGGTTACAATGTTGTCTGGTCCTGACAGAAATAGACTTTCATCACTTGTCAGTGTAATGTTTAGCCTAAGAGGAAACAAATTATTATTTTCTAATATTCCTTTGACAACTTGTCATGCTGATATAGTAATTTATTATCACTCAAATTACTGTTATTGGCAAACACAATTTTAATAAATCATATTTAAATGAATATTTTCACATTTTTTTATTATTATATATCCCTTATGTATGTACCTGAAGTAATTTATATAGAATATTTCAGCACAATGGCCTTACAGAAAATAAAAAATGCCTATTCAAGCAAGACCTCAAAGGTAGTTTTTAACTGCTGATCTTCCACTGATGGAAGGCATCATCTAGTACAACAGTAAGGGAGTGATTTGTTTTTAAAATTTCTTCTTCTTTGTTTTCAAACCGACATCTCATGCTTTTATTAAGGGGTCTTTAATTACTTTATCTAGATTTGTTTAAATAATCTAGATTACTTTATCTAAACTATTTTCCCCATCTGTTTGATGGATATTTGCCATTGGAGGGAAATCAAATAACTATCCACCAGCCCCTTTTTAAAAAAAGAAGAGCAATCAATAATGACACTATAGAAGTCAACATGAAATAATTACATAGGTAAAGCTGACTTAGAAACAATGAAAGAGACATCAGAGTTGTATATGATTTGCCTTTATCAATTTGGAATTGTTTCCAGATACCAGTTTAGGATTTCCATTATCTCCTTCTGATTAATTTCATGTGGGTATCAAAAGCCACCCACACAAATTTAAATCTAGAAGAACCACAGATGGAAGATGATAGAGCAGTAAATTCCAAGTACAGCCTTCTGGATATATAGTAGACTTAAACAGGATGTTGTATTAACACTGACAGCATTATCACAATCTTTGAAAGCTGATTATACATCAGAAGGATCAATACTATTGCTGTGTTTCTGTCTCCTTCATGACCATACATCAAATCATCAAAGACAGTTTCAGTCCCTACTAAGAGCAAAAATCAAATTGTAAAAAAACTGATAATTAGAATACTATTAAATGTCAGAGCAACCTAAGTCTTTCCAGTATCAGATTAACAACAAAAAATCCGATACAGAATAAATTTTTCCATATTAATTTGGTTTTATCTAAGTAAATTACAACCACCACCTCTTTCTAGGGAAAAAGGGACTAAAGGGTGCAACTTGGAAGTGTTAATCAGATTGGCTTTCAAATGGACTCTAGCCAGTATGGACACCATCTAAACAATGGACCTCAAATCTCCAAATAATTTATCTGTATTCTCAAACTGTAAAAGCTCAAATATATTGATAACAAACTGACTAAATGCAGTACTGGCTGCATTAATATTTAACTCTATCTTAATGAAGATGTGCAAATTAGATGTGAGAAAACCCAATTCAATATTATTAACATTGCAGCCTGATAGCCAAGGATTTTCATTTTATGTACACTGTCTCTGGGAATAAGAAAGAACACCTTTCAGTCTGACAGATTATGCAACAAGAGACTGTTTTAGGGATTGGAGAGCTCTATTATCTATAAAAGAAAACTAAAAATAGCAAATTTACCCTTCAATTGTTAAAGAGTCTCTGTCATTCCACACAAAAGAGTGACTGGAGTCATTACTTTTCAGTGTAATTTTTTCTGTTGTCACCTTTATTTCCAGGTTAAGCCTCGGATAAGTTATTTCAAACTCTGTAAAATGGTTGTTTTCACCAAGCTTGCCAGTCACTTGGATCCCTGGAAGTATGTAAAGGAACACTCAGGAAACATATTAGTGTTTGCCTAACATTCATTAGTACAGAAATAATTTCCATATAAACACAATGAGTAAAAACATCTGAATCTCACAAGATTGCTCTTTACTTAATCTGATTGCCAATTCAGTTGGCTGCAGTGCGCTACCCTGCTCAATTTATTTAGACTCAAAAGCTAAAATGAGTTTAGCCCACTTAGGGTTTAAATGGGAGGCTGCCACAAAACCCCAAGATTACTGCCTAGACATAGAAGCTTTCTACATCTACATCTATTTCTAGTATATCTACATCTACCTCCTGGAAGAATATATGAGAACATGTCCATGAATTTCACCAGCACTCAAGCTTAATTTGAAGATGGCTTGGTTACACTACACAAATAATTACAACATCTGTTTTTGTCCAGATAGCCAACTTTTCAGTCAAGCAATCCATCATGCCAATGCTGCTAAATATTTTTTACATCCGCATACCAGATATAAGACAAGACAATCAATAAAGAGTTGACAGAAATCCCCAACATTTAAAATAAATATCACAAATAATCAGTGAATTTGGGAACTAAGAAAAGTCAGCACACCCTCAAATACATATTCGAATCTGCAACATGTTACAGTGCATTTGTCTGAAATGAGATGAAAAGTATAGTCAACAAAAACAAGGATCAGAAAAGAAGAATAGTTGGGTTTTTTTAGGCTGTCACAAGGAAAACATCCCCGTAGAACTTTGAATATTCAGAGCTACACAATTTTTTATGGAAATCACATACCTTTCTCTGGATCAGATAACAGATTTAAGGGTGTTCGTGGCTGTCCGTTAATAGATAAACAAACTAATTTTTTTTCTCTAGGTGGTTGAAAAAGGAAATGGAGATATGAAGTCCTAAGAGGAACTGGAAACAAAAGTAATTATTAGTATGTATTTTATACTGACTCATGAAATCCAAGATCCCTAATATCTTAGTCCAAGATCCCTAATATCTTAGCTTAGTTTTATGGCTGATGAAATTCAGGTAATTATAATTAGTGTGAACAGAAGACTGCAAAAGTTTACAAAATGTTAATTAATAGAGCTGACAAATTCTTCATGGGGATATTTTGTTTGATCAAATTTATAAGCACAGCACCCTAAAAGCAATCTCACAAGTTTTTACTCAATCAAAGTAAAATAATGAGCTGGCATGGTCCACTTAGGCTACAATAGCAATATGACCTTTATTTCAGAAAGCTGTCCTTTAGATTTATTTAATTTAATCGTTTATTTTCTTGACCTGGCTCTTGCATTTTCCTTTGTAAATCATATAAACAAAAACACTTTAAAATCCTTATGAACCTCTTTCAGATTTGCTCCCTTTTCAGGTTTGCCCTTTTTTCTGATCAAGGAAATATGATCATTGTAACTTAAACCCATGTTGCACTTATGGAGTGAAAACATATGAAGAAGTAAATTGCAGCTTCAATTGTTTTCCCTCTGACGTTTTGCTGCAATAGATTAAATATACCATTTGAGGTGCTTTAAAAGGACATTCAGAATCACCTTATTGGGGAGAGGGATGGCATATAAATTTAATAAATAATAATAATATGGATTTTCCACTCTGACACTAATATTATTCTTATAATAATAGTGTCTATTTTCTTTCAGATTAACAAAGTCCAGATTCCTTGCCTGTCCATCCCCCTCCCCCCCCCCACCATACAGAATGGAGAGATTACTTAAACAGAAGTAAAAGGGTGGAAAAATAAGATCTCTTTATACAATCTCTCCTGTGCCTGACCTGTTTTCTTGTATTTCACCAGCCCCCCCCCCCCCCCCCCCCCCCCCCCCCCCCCCCCCATGAGGAGATTAGAGAAGAAGAGATTTCAAAAGAGTAAGCAACACACAGTGGGGAATACACTGGCTATTTGCATGAAATGCTTGGGGCTGCTGGCTTCCCCATTCTGTGCCTGCTTATTCTTTTGTAATCCCTTCCTCTTTAATGAATGTTGATAGAAGCAATGTTTCCCTTCTTGCTAATTATCCCAGCATTGGGGTTCTTTTGTAATCCCTTCCTCTCTAATGAATGTAAATACAAACATTGTTTCCTTTCTTGCTAACTATCCCAGTATTGGGGTGATCATTCCAAAGGAGAGGGAACAAAAGCCAAAGGTGTGAAGGTGATTAGTCTTGTCAATTACAGGCAGCAGCTGCCATCCAGCACCATCCAGCACCAAGGTGGGCATTCCAAAGAGAGAGGGAGTAGGGAAAAGGAAAGCACAGTTGCGGTTCTCATCCAGCAAATATTTTACTTAACAGCAGAGCTGTCTGTCCCAACTGTGGTCAAATGAGGACTACCTGTAGTTACTGTTTGTTTTTACACATACTGCTTGGGAAAGGCAATTTATTAGCTTGACTTAATGCCAAGGAGCTCTTAAGCCAGCATTTCTCAGACTCAGAAACTTTAAGATGTGTTGACCAACTCCATGCTGGATGGAGAACTCTGGGAATTGAAGTCCACTCATCTTAAAGTTTCAGAAATTGAGAAACTACCAGTCAAGATTCAGAGGTAGTGGATATTGCAAGCTATTTCTAAATTGGCAGTCAAGTTCAGACTTTTGAGTATCACTAATGCTGAACTGGTTTCATTCTGCTTCTTTTTCCTTTCAGCTTCCCAAACAATTTTATATTAGTTCAATTATTATTTATGTAATACCATGTTCTTTCAAAAATTTTATGCTAGCATGTCTATTTACTTTACAAAATGACTGAATGCACAGTATATTAAAAGGTTGATCAAAATTTTGTAATTTGCCTTAATAAAAATACAAAGCATGTTTGAACTGGTCAAAAGTCTCTATCTGCATAGTAGAACCATTGATAGCTATTGATAATATATCAATCTATTTTTGTATATGGGCAATCCATTGACACTGACCATGAGTTCCTGACTTTGGCTCTGTGCTGAAATGTACTTTGTCTCTTGACATCTTTGTCGGCGTCGTTACATAGCTCCCTGAGATAAGACGACCTACAGAAGTGTACATATTAGTGAAGCTCACTAATTTTTTTCTTTTACTTTGATCTGAAATACAGAATCCATTATATACCGTAGCATTTCATTATCGAAAACAAAAATTATATTTTTTCTTACCCAAACCTAATCTCAAGTTAAAAACATAAGATAAGAATCCTCTTCACCTGCCACAAATACGTTTACACATATAGAGATACACACAAACACAGATATAATATATGAATACTATTAATAAGTGTGTGTTTTCCACAAATTTGCATGGATACACATAGAAACAAAGTACTAAAATCAAATTAAGGATTGGTAATCCTTGCTTACTGACTTCCTTGTTCAGCAACCATGGGAAGTTACAGTGGTGCTGAAAAAATAATATTACAAACAATCCCCACATTAAAAACATTCACAGCATCCGTCAGTCACAGGATCACTATTATAGTCAGTATGTGTTGTCCTGTGCCTTATCTGTGTTTTTTCCTTCCTTGCAGAAGAGAGAGATTGGAGAGGATGGTATTTTAAGAGAGTAATCAGGCACACAATGGGGAATGCACAATGAAAGCAATGCGTACTTTGCTAAATTCCCCATTGTGTGCCTGCTTACTCTCTTGTAAAGATAGTCCTTGACTTATTATCATAATTAAACTCACACTTTTGGTCATAAGTTGTGATGGTGTTGAGAAGGTCACCAGATGACTACGCCCAATTTATAGCAGTCGCTAAGCAAATGCTGCAGTTGTAAAGCAAATTCTATGTTTGTTAAGTGAACCCATTGTTTAGTATGGGGCGTATTTTTGTTGGAAACTGAAAGTAAATAACCAGTTTCTGGTGAAAACATCATAAATCGCAATCACATGACCGCTGGGTACTGCAAACAGTTGTAAAGGTAGGCCAGTTGCCAAGCACCCAAAATTCAGTCACTCGACCAAGGGGAGGGCAGCCATCATAACTTTGAATATGGCCCATATTCAAAGGGACTTATGACCCATATTATATGGGTCATAAGTCCCTTTGGGGGCTTCATCCTAACTTTGAACAGTAGCTAAGTGAATCGTTGTGAGTCAAAGGCTACCTGTAATCCCTTCTACTCCAATATCCCTGCTCTGAGGGGGACGAGGAACAGATCAAGCACAGGAGAGATTGCCTAGAGAAGTTGCAGGGCAGAGAATGTAAAGAGGAAAGGATCCCAAGAAAACAAGCAGGCATACAATGTGGAATACATTGGATTGTTTTCATAGCATGCTCGTAACTCCCAGGCCTGAGAGATACTGCATTTATTTTGATATGTATTCCCCATTGTATGCCTACTTACTCCCTTGTATTCCCTTCCTTTCCAATGAGCTAAATACAAATATTTATTGCTGTCTTGCTAATTATCCCAGTACCCAACTGGGGTGAGATTCCAAAGGGCAGAGTGGCAGATTCCAGAGTGGAGAAAAGGGAAGCATAGTCACAGGGACATTATTTTACACTTGGTAACCAGTTGTGTGTAGGAATCCAGAACAGAATCCAAGGCAGAGTGGTATCAGGCTGTGTCAATGCTTCTCCAGCCAGGCTGCAAAACATTCAGATGACCATCAGATGGCAGAAATGATTTAGTGTTTTCTGAATCCCTTCTCTGCCACCTAGTGATCAAACTGATTATCATCTATTGAGACTGACTACCTGTTTATTCTCTGCTAGGTCCTGTCTGTTCTAGCATAAGATAGCATGCTACCCAAAGCAAATGCTTAGGCTCTTCTCAAGATGCATACTGGGCCTGCATCAGACAACAACTAGATTTTTTTTTAATGATTGGGGACATTCCAATTGAATTAAGGCACTCTTGAGACTATTTAGTAACTATTTACCTGTTATAAAAGAAATATTGTAGTCTATGGAATACACAGATTGGCCATGTTGAAGGCAGTCACAGTTATTCAAAGTTGTTTCAGAAGACAGGGAAAAAAAAAAACGATGGCTTTATATTACCAGGAAGCAGATTTCAGGTGGATTTTCCTAATGGTAAGGATTGTTCAATAATAGAACAAAAAGCCAAGTTGGTCCTGAATTCTCCTTGCTGGAAACATTGAAAGAGAGGCTTTATAGCCATGGGTTAAGACATGTGAGGTAGTGCTGGATCCCTACCCTGCATGAAGAATTGGGAGATAGACCTTGACTTACAACCAGTGATGAAATCTAAAATTTGTTACTACCGGTTCTATGGGTGTGTCTTGGTGATGGTAGGGTTCATGTGACTGGGTGGATGTGGCCAACTTTTTTTTTTTTTTACTTTTAAAAGCATTTTTTCTACAACCTCTTTGGCAAAGAGGTTGTAAAAAAATGCTTTTAAAAGCCTCTGACGATCCCAGCTGAGTTGCCTGATTGGCAGAGACTTTTTTTTTACTTTTAAAAGCATTTTTTCTGCCAAAGAAGTTGTAGAAAAAATGCTTTTAAAAATAATTTTAAAAAGCCTCTGACGATCGCGTGGCTCAGCTGGGCATGGGGGGGAGCAGGGATTTTTGCTACCAGTTCTCCGAACCACCAGCCTTCATCGCTACCGGATCAGGTGATCCGGTCCGAACCAGGAGCATTTCACCCCTGCTTACAACCATTTGCTTAGCAACCGTTCAAAGTTATAGCGGTGCTGAAAAATGTGATTTTAAGATTGGTCTTTGCACTTATGACCATTGCAGAATCCCTGTGGTCGTGTGCTCAAAATTCAGGTACTTAGCAACTAGCATGTATTTATGATGGTTGCAGGATCCTGAAAGTCAAATGATTGCCATTTGCGACCTCTTCTACTGATTTCCAACAAGCAATTTAGTGTAGGAAACTGGATTCACTTAACAACCATGGTGGTTTGCTTAACAGCTGGGGCAAAATAGGTCATAAAATTGGGTACAACTCAATGACTGCCTCCCTTAGCAACAGAAGTTCTGATCCTAATTGTGGTTATAAGTTGAGGGCTACCTGTATAGTTTTAATAGATTGTAGTAACAGGATATGGTTGGTACAACTAAAGAAAGATGTGTAGATCTTTAGTACCTGACTCATGGATGTGGATTAGGTTAATTTAAATCAGATTTAAACCCAAGTGACTTGGAGTCAGAGTTTCTCAAGCAATTCTATTTTGCATAAAAATTTTGGAGGTGAGGTGAGCGGCCAGGAGGCCAGGCGAGTAGCTGGGCGAGGTGAGGCCCCCTCAATGCTAGTGATGTTGAGTTGGCCATGCCCACCCAGTCACATGATGACTCAGCCACGCCCACTCAGCAGTCATTATGGTAGTGAACCAGTTGTTAAATTATTTGAATCCCACCACTGAATAAGTTTCAGTTAGGATGATTTATTGCTCATGCCTATACACAAGATTCTAGTTAACTGGTGATCAGCACTAAATTAGTCCTAGGTAAGAGTTAATGGAGTTTGGGGGGGGGGGGCGGACTTGATTCTTTTGTGGGAACATAATAATTCCAGACTAATTCCTCTCTTGAATCCACCCCCTAGGCTCTGCCACTTCTTCGCCTACATCAGGAGACTAGAAAATCCTTCACAAGCCTTCCATTCTATCATTGTATGGTCATGTATCAGAAGAATTGTCTAAACAATGATTATAGGACAGAAGTAAGGGAGGAAAATGAAATTATTTAAATGCTTGGATGTTGTAGAAACGGGAACAATTATTTATTTATTAAATTTATATGCCGCCCTTCTTGCCAATCAGATTTCCAAATGAAAGGCTATCTCTATCTCTATCTCTATCTCTATCTCTATCTCTATCTCTATC
>WNWU01000041.1:8503411-8523822 GCA_012654045.1 Ptyas mucosa | reverse complement strand
CTATCTCTATCTCTATCTCTATCTCTATCTCTATCTCTATCTCTATCTCTATCTATACCTACAGCATAATATACATTACCAACACATAAGCATTTGTAACATACAAAAACAATATTTATAGAATACTTTCGTATCACCATTGTTTTGTTTGTTGTGAAAAAGTAACTTGTGTTGAAAAACAAAAGCTTTGCATTTTATTTTGGATATTTCAAAATATACATTAAGAAAAGGATAGGTTTCTTACTGGAATAACTTTTTGGACTTTATTACAGATCAGAGAGGATGACATGGGCAGCCCAGTTCTCAATACTACAGGCAATAGGGTGATCAAGTTAACAGATTGTACAGTAATCTTTGTTAGATTTTTAGATGATAAAATACCTGGGAAAGCAACTGAACGCAGCAGAGATTCATCAGGAGCAATAATCTTGGCATGTGTAAGAACACTTGGCACATCTATGAAAGAATTCTGAAGTTAGGTAGGTTTTATTATGGGAAAAAATGTCAGAAATAAATACTGGCACTATATTTCTAGAATATAAAACATACCGTAGAATTGCTGTCTAAGCAAAACTGGACTTCCAGCAATTCCTGGAAAAGTTTCCTGGAAATCCTCATTATCTGGGCAAAGAAACAATGACAGAAATAATATCAACTTTACTAAAAAGGGGCTTCCATCATCTTCTAGATTCTCAACTCTCAGAACTGTCCCCTTGGGCTAGGAAAGAGAATGTGCTCACCCATCTCTGAGATTATTTAAATTGAAAGATTACAAGTGTTTTGAAGTAGACCTGTCAGAAGTTAGATCCTCCTGCTTTAATGAGAAACTCGTTATTATTCAAATTATTTATTTATTTATTTTGTATCCCGTTTTTATTATTTTTACAAATAATTCAAGGTGGTGAACATATCCAACACGTTTTCCTCCTCCTATTTTTCCCACAGCAACAACCCTGTGAGGCGGGTTGGCTGAGAGAGAATGATTGGCCCAACTTCACCTAGCTGGTTTTCATTGACTAAAGTGGGACTTGAACTCACATTCTCCTGCTTTCTAGCCTTGTGCCTTAATTACCAGAACAAACTGAATCTCATCATTTTACTAGTTCACCAAATCATTTGCAATCTAATTCAGAATTCTGAATCACCAAATTCCATCCAGAGACTCCATAACATTAAGAGCTACAATCACAACATATAATCTGTTCCTGTATTATTTATAAAACATAATCTAGGAATAACTATAGTAGCAAGACATGCAGTGAACAATAAGAATGAACACCAGAACAAAGCTTTAAGTTATAATCTTCTGGTTTCCATTGTATTTATTAGTTCTATTTTATAAAAAAAAAATACAATATACTTAGTTTAAAAAGAGAGTGGATAGAACACAGTTCAGTTTAATACTGAAATAATCTAATATGTGAATCAATATTAAGGGAAAAATATATTTATCTCTACATGCTTACAGTATGCTTTTAGAAAATCTAAAGAAAATGCAATTTATATATACTAAAACCATAGTATAGAAAATAGCTTGATATATTACTGTTTATATTATTGAGTAAAGAAGGAATAGGATTAGGTTTTTTTTAAAAAATGTTGCTAAAATCCTCAAAGAAAATAAAAATAATGCTAGAAAATCTCAATCCTATTTCACGGTAATCAATTAACACTTGAAAAATATATACTGTATTTAGAGTGAACATCAATGATACCAGGGGTAGTTCTACTTACCTTTACTACCGGTTCGCAGCGGGGCCGAGCACGCAAGCGAGCTAAGCAAGTGCGCGTGCTCTTCTGCATATGTGCAGAAGCATTTTGATGAAGTCGGGGTCGGTGAGCAGAGCCTCCCGCCGGTTTTACTAACGGTTCTATAGAACCAGTGCGAACCGGGGGCAACCCACCACAGAATGATAACATACCTACGCTCTCTCATGCCATATTGCTTTTCACACACATGATTATTGCTTTTTATAATCACACACATGATTATTGCTTTTATTTCAGAATCATAAATTCATCCTGGCAGCACTTACAGATATCCTCAGAAACATTGTTCCAGTCATTCTTCCAGCAGCTGATTGAAATTCAGAAGACAATGGAATGGCCAGCAACCTATTAGAATGCTTATATTGTACATAGAAATAAATATGTGGGTTTTTACCTTGTTCGGTTGGCTTGTTAGCCACTTCTTCAGCTTCTGGCTTAGTGACCACCATGGAAGTCATGGGTGTTACAAAGCTGTACTTCAGAGAGAGGTTTAATGCTTGGTTTTCCAGGGTTTTTTTCTCTGCTCCTTCCGCCAAAACGCTAAAACACAGAGCATAATTTCCACTGTTTCTATATGTGATTCAGGATTTTTTAAATATAAAATTAGCATGCTTCAGAAGTTTTAAGATGTGGTTTGGAATTTTCATATTATTTCACTGAGAGACAAAGTGAAACCAACTGAAGGACAGAATAGACTAGGAATGAACCAAGGATGAACAACAGAACCGAAGAAAAACATTGTGGCTTTATGAACTGAAGCTACTATATTCAATATTCTCAATAATATTGAGAAGAAAGTATTTTCTTTAAGTTACCGTCCCCCCAAAATATGCAAAGATAGCTACTTACGACTTTTCTAATTGCTGTTGAATGGTTAAATAGGCCCATAATTTTTCAATGAAATTTCCAAATATGTATTCCTGGTGTTCAAAAACTTGTGCTTTCTCTGTGACATTAGCATTTTCTTTCAGGGTCAAATTGCTTCCATGCTGAAAAATGGGGGAAGGGATCAGGGTGAGTTTTTGATATAATAAAGTTCTATTCTGCTGAACATATTTGAAAGGAGAGGTCCTTTCAGTTTACTACCTTCAAGGAAGCAAAGATTATAAACATTAAAATTAAAGCACTCAAAATGGTGAATTGGATGGTCAAAATATTGAATTCATTGGGTACATTTGCACAGCATGATGGAGCAAAATCTGGTTTAACATGCAAATGATCCTAACAGCTGTTACACTTGTTGAGCTACAATCCTTTCATTCATAGTTTAAGATTTCTTTATCATCCAATATGTAAGGCAGCAGCTTCACCTGTGTCTTCTGTACTCATATATATTCCATTTTGTATTTTTAAAACACTTTGAAAGTAACATATTGTTACTAGTTTTCAATTTGGAAACATAGCTCGGAATTTCATCTGAAACAAAACTCTTGTACCTTTTCAAATAATAGTAGCTACATAGTACTTACCCCCTGAGCTTGTATTTCCAAGGAAAGTATATCAATTTCATTGTCAAGTTTTCCAGCCACTACAATTTCAGAACCCCCATAGAGCAACTTAAAGTTATTCTCAGTGACATCCTCTACAGCATTGCCAAGATAATTTATATTAATCTCCTTCAGGATAGGAATAGCCACTTCACTATAAAAGTCCTTAAATGAAGAAAGAGAAAACCAGGGAAAATCAATGCATATTTCAGTCAAGAAAATTAAGATTATTGTTAGGATGCTACTGATGTACGTCAAAAGATACCGATAAGCTTTTGAACATCAGTCCTTACCTGGAGCTGAAGGGCTGCATCTGAGTCCTCATATATACGTCGAGCAATTCCCGAATTATCTAAGGCCAACTTCTCCAGAAAACTATAGCTTACGTCAAATCCAAAGCCAAGGCAGTAGAGGAAATACTTTCCTTTATTGGCTTGATTTATGTTTTTCTGTATTTTCTTAGGACTTGTTTCACCTGTTATATGGATGAACATGCACAAATATCTGGATTACTTTGTTTTAAATTGTTTATTGTATTTGCTGACTTTTCTACTTTATCAACATTAGCTGTCTTGAGTGTCATTTTCTGCTGAAAAGACAGGATGTGAACATGGGATGTGTGTACATGGCAGAGTACCTCATGTGTCATTGAACCAAGATAAAGGATTAAGAGAGAATAAAGGGCATGTGAGAATAATAGCATAAGCAGTAGAATATGACTGCTACAAAATTCCAAAGTGTTATTATCACATAAACCAAACAGAGCAATCCACAATTTCTGTGGATTAGAGATGTGATTTCTGAAATATTTAAATGATCGACAGGTTAAAGGATCAACAGAGACAAGAGAGATACATTATGCTTTTCTTAGGTTGATCCTCATTGTAAGGATGATGACAGAGTTTATTTTCCAATATACTTGAAAAGATTTGTATAAATTATCAATAGCAATTTTTCTCTCTCTCTTTTCACCAACCTCAATCCTTTGGTCTTCATATTAACAACATATTCACTCACCTACCCACACATAAACATACTGTACATAGATATGAATGAATAAAACCACTGGAAAGAAGTCAGAAGAAACATTTGAGGATATTTGAATTGTAAAGTTCAAGAAGTGAAGCAAAGCTAAGGAAGAAAATAATGCTATTTTAAATAAGATATTCTTTTTTAAAAAATGATGTCATTCAAAAGTATATACTAAAATAAATAAAATGCAATGAGCAGCAATAAGAACTGGGTAGCTTTTCTGTTCCTAACTTACCAACAGTGGGTTCACCATCTGTCAGCAAAATGATCATTGAAATGCTATTTTCTGGCAATAACTCCTTTTTGGTGGCTTGATCCAGAGAATTAATGGCTGTCAAAAGAGCTTCATTAATATTTGTTCCTGCAATAAGAAGAATTGTAACAATGAACATGCTAGTAGTTTTGGGATTGTTCTAAAAACATGGAGGGTAAATTTCAAGGCATTCGAAGAAATCTATTTAATCAGATGCAATTTTACCTATCCTTGCTGATTAAATAAATACAAGTAAATAAAGGCACTTTGACACTATTTCTACTATCCAGTCATTCAAAAGCAAAATTTCTAGACTACCACCTTCAATTACAATTGAACCACCCAATCTGTGCGTTCCAGAGAAAAGATTGGTGATCTCTTAATTTTGTGAAGTTGATGCTTCATAAATGCTCCTTTTCAATGGCAACACCTACATTACGGCATTGCTTCCCAGCAAAAATCAAATTGATCCCTATTTTTAGCCTTCTGGGAGTTTTTAACAATTGTGGTATTCCAGAGGGCTTGTAGTAAATGTTAGGATGCCAGTGGTGTTATTTATTTTGATTTCAGGCCGTTATTGAACATCTAAATTTGTTGTGGATGTTTTAATCTTATGCTTCTTTCTGTTTGCCTTTAATTGCTTTAACTGCTAAGAGTCTTAGATTATTTATTCATTTATAAATGACATTTATACATGTCACAAACAAACATGTGATTTGAAGCCAACTAATGTTTCTCAATTGCCACTAGTCTCAAAATATTATGAATGCCTCCAGGCTGCATCAGATGAGCAATCAGTCAATGCAAAAACTAGTATTAAGTCAGTGCCTGGCTCCATATCCATATTTTTATGTCAAGTTGTGTTCATTCTTTTCCACCAGCTCTGAACACCTGCTAGAGAAAGAGCTGCAAAAGTGCAAAAATCATAATCTCTTATGGTGATTTCTTTTCTAAAATAACTTCAAAGTAATAGCATATTAGTAATATGATACAGCAACTGGGCCTGTTCTAGGAAGAGTCGAAAGTTAGATTCAGAGTCCTGGGAAATGGAAAATATCAGCTTGCCAACTTTTTGGAGCCTCAGATTCCAAAGGGAAACTTGTTTAACTAAAAATGAAAATAGCTCAGCTAAGAACAATAAACAGCTGATGAACAGAGATGACAATGTGGGATCTCATTGTTATGGTGCCAATCTGAAAGGAGCACTAAGTCCTTATATGGGATTGTCATAACTTATACCTGTGATGGCGAACCTATGGCACACGTGCCAGAGGTGGCACACAGAGCCATCTTTTCGGGCACATGAGCTGTCACCCAACTCACCTGGAGCTGTGCATGCGCGCATGCCCCAACTGGTGTTCGGACCTCCAGTGCACATGTGTGCAATTCGGGGGACCCAGTTGGTCTTCAGAACTCTCCTGTGCATATGCACATGTTTGTGCATGCACTATCGAGTACTTCCGTGCAGCATGTGCATGAGTACATGGCATTTGCATGCATGATTGCAAGCGTGAAACCTACGTCCATGCACAGATGGTCCAATTGCACATGCAGTGCACGGGGGTGCGTGCAAAAGCCATGAACATGTGCAGATGGTGCAGTTGCATGCACAGCACATGGAGGGGAACCACAAGTTACCGCAGATAGCACATGCGCACACAAAGCGCGTACCTGTTCGGCACTTGGTGAGTAAAAGGTTTGCCCAAATAGAAATCTCTGGTTTCAAATCAGGATAATTGCTAAGGCAATAGTAATACCTTCATTTTCATAATAATAGGTTCATAATAATAACTTCAGCTGCAAAGAACTAACTTTGTTATTCTCTCTCTTTCAAAAAAAAGGATAAAATCAAAGAAAAATCAAATACATGGAGGAATGAGCATTATTATTAATAGTAGTATTATAGATCTTTATGTGGAGACAATGGTGCTCTCTCAGCTTTTGCGGGAAATGAATTTTTTGAGCTTTTTAAAAAAATCTCTGAGCTGAGATTTTTATTCAGGGATAGATAGATGACAGACAGACAGACACATAGAGAAATGTCAACTCAAGAGAGCAAATATAGCAATAGTAATAGCACTTAGATTTATATACCATCCCATAGTGCTTTACAGCATTCTCTGGGTAGTTTACAATGTCAGCATATATTGGCCCCAACAATCTGGCTCCTCATTTTATCAACCTTGCAAGGATCGAACTCCAGGCTGTGGGCAGAGTTAGCCTGTAATAGTGCATTCTAATCACTGTGCTACTTGGGCTCCTAATATATCTAATACTCCTGTCTCCAGTTTTCCCCAAAACAACAGCCCTCATTGTTATTAATGTAATCTAAAATACCTTGACTGATGCTGAATATAAGAAGGAAGAAATAATTATTTGATGTTTTTAATAAAAAACAAAGTCAAGTAATTAAATGAAAAACTGGAATCAAGAAGGTTTGGATATCAGTTCCAGTGAACTCCTGATTAAACCGCTATTGCAAAGACGACTTCTTAGTCCTCATACTGACCTCCTTGCGCATGAATGGTTTGAACATACTGTTTAGCTGATTCCACATTCTCCTTGCTGGCTTGCAACAAAGTGGGCTTCCACTTTGAACTACTCCTACTAAAGACAATTAAATTAAAATGGTCTTTAGGATTCAGATCTTCCAAAATCTTTTCCAAGGCTTCTATAGTCTATAACAAAGAGTAAAACAACACACGGTTAAATTCTGTAACTTAAAGCTAACATTTTGACATCTATTATAATAAGTGAATATATATATATAACCTTTGATACAGAACCTTCATTTTTCCCTTAATACAAATTAGAAAACACAGGAGCATATATTTCATAATTACAATGCTTTCCTTTTATAAAACAAAGGCAGTTGTTAATGGTTTCCAAATAAGATGGAATATTTAACCAACTTTAAAAGGTAATTATTCCACAGCTCATTTTAAAGCTTTTAGCCAGTTGCTCAATTATTTGTTTGCTGGATTTATATTTCATTTTTTCTGCTCAATCTCAAGTCATTTTATGAGAACTGCTCTGTGAGGTAAATTAGTTAAGAGAAAACAACTGACCCAGAATGACTGGTACAGAGAAAGAACAAGCTAACGTGTACCTTGGTAATAATAATTCATTTAAAAGTAATGATATATACAAAGCCAACAAGGAAATAAATTTAAACAATAGGGGGATGGAAAGAAGTCCTGTTTATTCTGACTCATTGTTCTTTCTTGATTCACAGCTAAAAAAGAGAGAGGAAGCTGAGAATATCTGAGACTGGCTTGCTGAAACAAAATAATTTTCATTGGAATTAAACTTGGCATACAACAAAAACTATCAGTAGACTCCAAAAAAGGCTCTGTTTTGGGAGAAATTACCTGCCGAATTTTATTGCCGCTCATAGATCCACTTTTATCTATAACGAAGATGATATTTTTGGGAAATACTGGCATTTCACTGGGTGCAAAATAATGGACAAAATAACCATTCACGATCTGAAATGAACAAAATATGTTAACATGTTACAGACACATATTTTGATATACTGGAAGATAAAGAAACTAAAATTAGCTAAATAGGATAGTGGGTCAAAAATACTTTTATGTATGTTTTTATTTAATTTATATGCTGCCCATCTCATCAATTGGGTGAGTCTGGAAATTTGGTTGAAGAAATACATTTCTATAAGTCGTTTAACTCTCCAAAACATACATTAGTTTACTGTATGAAAAGTACTGAAGTCTGAAACCAAACTTTTAGGCAAGGACTTCTGATTTAACAAAATGTAAATGTATTCCTAGCTATAGATACATAAATTCAGTTCAACAAAATATATATCCTGAATGGAAATGACCTTCTCTATGTTTAGTGATAGGCAGTAAAAATCTTGTGACTGTTATCTGTTCTAATTGTGGTTCGGTGTATGTGTTCCCCGCCCCCTTTTTCCACAGAGAGCAGACTAACACCATGTCTTTTGTTTCTCATGGGATACGTTCCCTGCTGTGGAGTTACATTGCTGCCCACTGGCAGTTCCCTATCCTGAAATTTGCTGACCTGATCACTGATCCCTGTCCTACCATGACTGCTCTTGTGCCATGTTTCTGTCAATCACTAGTTTTTCCTCCAAGTTAATGGGTGGCAAAGCTTAACAGATTTACGTTTTTTGAGCCTTTCCCTGTGGATACCTACTAGTTGACCTGCTTTAGGACATTTTGCTATCATTTGGAATATATACCTTTAGATATAAGTAGAGGTCGGGAAGGGTTCTATTCAGAAATTTGTTTTGGGGTGGGATAGCACAGCAAAAATGGTCAATAACACTGTATCTTGAAATTATCAATAACACTGTATTCTCAAACACTATGATTGTACAGAGCCATGGTGGTGCAGTGGTTAGAATGCCGTACTGCAGGCTAACACACTGTTCAAGGTTGATTCAGCCTTCCATCCTTCCAGGTCAGTAAAATGAGGACCAAGATTGTTGGGGGGAATATGCTGACTGAAAAGTCTTCTGTAGAACTTTGGAAACTATCAAAGTTTCTGTCATGTTTCAATCTATCTCATGTTAATACTTTTGAAAGACCACTCAGTTTGGAGCACTTTTAAACCTCCATCTTTTCCATTCCTCAATCCATCCAAAAGTGTTTGCCTTTCCAGCTTCTGATTTAAGACATAGTGATTATATACTACAAGCAGGAGAATGGAGAGCTCCTGTCATTGGGGGATGAAAAACACAAATGTTCTGTCTGAAGCTTTCTCTGAGCAGTGTGGAGTAAGAAAAAGGAAAACTAAATCTAACTCCAGTACAACTTCAGCCAGTCCCAGTTGAGGGTTCAAAGATGAGACGAAGTACCTCATAGATACTGGAAAAATGTTTTTGGGACCGGTTTATGGTATAGATACAGATGGGAATATAGCCAAAGAAAATTACTTTGAATTTATAATAGAGTTTGAGAGATCTGGGAAATAAATTGATATTCCCAAGGGTCTGAAGTCTTTTATTACATTTCCAGTAAGTTTTGAACAAACAAGATTAGTTTTTGTTTATATCCCTTGGGTTCACATTTCAGTACTCTGAATCATTGAATTGGAATCATTGACCGAAACAGAGGGTGAGGCCTCTCTAAATGACCCTTTCTCAAAGCTAAGGATTCAGCTAAGTGTACCAAAAGACACAGTCAGGCAGCCACATAAAGTACCTTCTTCCAATCTAAAAGCAGACAGAAAAAAAAACATGCCACATATTTCAAGAGGACAGTGAATGCAGCTGTCCTAATCATTTAATGAGAAAAGGGATTGGTGGATTCTCCTGGATTTCCCTTTCTTTCCCACTGAGTGCTACCTGAAAAGAAGTGGTGGGACAGAGATGGTATGTGTAGGAGAGGACTTAGAACAGGTAATCCAGCCAATTTATGGCCATTATGAAGGCATGAAGGTACTCTGTATCCAGTGGTGGGATTCAGCCAGTTTGCACCACTTCGGGAGAACCGGTTGTTAATTGTCTGAGCAGTTTGGCAAACTGGTTGTTGGAAGAAATTAATAGGGCAGAGAACCGGTTGTTAAATTACTTGAATCCCACCACTGGCTGTATCTGTGACCTGTCATTTGCGTGATTTCTGGATAAGAGTTTAGCACAGTCATGAAAGAACATTAGATCCTTCTCAAAAGCGAACTTGTCAGTTAATGATGATGAGGGAAAGGTCAGAAGTAGGTGACATAGTCAAAAACAAGAGAGCTTCACCCTCAAATAGCACTGCAATGTTATGTTGGCAAATGGCTGTGGAATAGGCAAAGTGGCACCAGGACTTCCCACCAAAGTAATAAAAGCTTCTCTGTCCTTTATTGGCAGAAGCAGTTGAAAACCTATGTTTATGATGAAAGCAGCAATACACAGCTGGAAGAATGTGGCTCTCTTTCACCATTTAAATTAAGCTTCTGGGTAATATTAGTTCTAAAGAATGCTAGTCCTATTTTTAAAAAATGTGTGTCTAACACTGTTTCAAGAGAGCATTGCATAAGTCCCTTTTCCAGGATCTCCTGCAGCCCAGATCAAAATGGCCACAGAGGTCAATAACCTAAAATAACAGAAGTGGGATAGATCTCAATCCCTGATCTCATCAGCAAGTACATGAAGCAAGCTAGATCTTATCTATGCAAAGGTTCTCTCAGCAGAAGAGGGAAAACATTACTTTAAAACTTTAAAACCTGAAAATGACTTGGCTGCCCTTGCTCAGAGCCGGGAATAAGATAAAGGCAATACCTTGAGGACATGGCATGACTCCTCTCCTCCCACCCTATCCATTACTGCCAAAAGATTATGATACTGCAAGATTTCAGGATAGACCCTAAATAATGGCTATTGTTGGAATCACAGGTGGATTTAAAAAGGCATGTTACCTGTATGTCACCTACGGCAACATTTCTTTTAACATCATAACGTATGAGGAAATCTCCGTCTAGAACAGTCTGTTCAGAGTCAGGGTTTTCCCTTTGCTGACTTAAGGTTGGTTTAAATAAAATATGAGCCTGAATATTAAAGAAAAATAAAATCATCAATCAGGCAAACTAACAATACAACAGTGATTTCTTATTAAGAGTTATTCTAAGGAGCTTTAAGAATTTTGGGTCAAATCCAGCCACATACCTTGGTCTCCTCCTGTGTCTTTACCAGAGCATCCTTTATTTCATTGTTCAAGAAGCTGCTTTCTGTTTCTAAGAAGGATATGCCTTGTGGCTCAAAGATGTGAGTATCAATCTAAGCATAAGCAAAAGCAAAAGATGTGATTGGGTCCTACCTTCTAAAGATGACAGATGGACAAAATTGTTGATGGAGATTTTACCTGAAAGTCTTTCACCAGTTGTTTGGGCTTGACTTTGATGATCAATTCATATTTCCCTAACTTTCGATCAAGTAATTGCTCATAATTCAACTCAAAGTTAATTTTACCAGCTGCTGCAACATTAACTGAAACACTAAACTTTTCCAATTTTCTTCCAGCTGATCTATAAATGAAAAAAGTATAATTTAGGCATTTTGTTCCTTCTACCCTGTTTCCCCCAAAATAAGACCTCCCCTGATAATAAGACCAATCGGGATTTTGAGCACATGCGCTAAAATAAGCCTCCCCCCCCCAAAATAAACCCGCCCCGAAAATATTTAAACGCAAAGCCGGAAATCTGATACGACAGCAAGAGGAGCCCCATCTTGCTCCATGCACCCCAAAATAATAAGACCTCCCCAAAAATAAGTCCAAGCACTTATTTCAGGGTTCAAAAAATATAAGACAGGGTCTTATTTTGGGGGAAACATGGTAAGTGCTTGCAAACCGGCTGCTTGATAATTTTTGCTATGATTTCTGCAGATTGTCTGTAGTTTCTTAGGTCTACTTTTTCCCCCTCTTTAAAAGATCAAAACAAGATTGTCTCTTCTTCAATCTTATGGCACTTTCCCTGTACTCCAGCAATTCTCAAAGATTACAGTCAGTAGTTCTGAGATCACATCTGTCAATTTCTTTAGCATCCAGAGACTAAATTCACTCACAGCAGCTAAATGTTCTGTCACCAGTTCCTTACCTATTTTAATCACTATTTCTCTTCTCTTTCTCCCTGTACGGCTTATGACAAAACTTTTTTTAATTTTTTAATTTTTTTATTGCTATTTTTGGCATTCATGATAAGCTTCAGATTATCCATAGGCTTCCTGAAACATCTTTAAAAATTCAAGATGGCTTGCATGGTTTATTACTTTATTACATGGATTTTCTTATACTGTATAAGGCTTTAATGCTTAAACCCTCTGAGGAATGACAGTGGAATCTAATTATCTGCATGTGCCAAGAAACAGTGGATTGTATGAGCTGAGTGGGTCTGGTTAAGAAAAGACATCCGCTTAAAATCAAAACTTGGGAAAACTTCTTGTACTTACTTGACCAATCCAGCACTTTCACCTCTTGAAATGGCAGAATCATACTGAGCTTGAGCAGCCTTTTTCTCCTTGATTATTCCAGGGTATGTTTCTCCATCTATGGTCCTTCAAAATAGATGTTTCAAAGAATTCATAAAGGTCCACAAAAAGAAAATGAAAACACACCGATAGTAAGATATTTTATGAAGTGAAAGAAATACATGATTGGATTGAATATAATTTCAATTTCATTTTAATCATAATTTAGAAGTAGGGCCATTTGAAGTGTTGATGGGAAATATTCATCTGGGGTGGGGGCTTGCATTGTCTTTCTTTATCAGTGTAATTTCCCTCAATATGGTGTCAGCACCCCAAGTTTCATTCATCCTAGTGCTGACATGAAGGGGGAAAAAAGAAAAGGAGAGAGAAGAAGCAGGTTGACCTTTCACACAGTTATAACCTGGCAGATAACATCACCTAGGAGATGGGTTGGGAGGGGGACATTCCTGTGAGGTGACGTAGTAAGAGTGACTTGGGAGATGGCCAATGAGACGCTGGGTAATGAGGGACGGAAAGGGAAGGGTTTGGGGGTTAGCAGGTCAGTACTGGCACCGATGGAGTTGGGACCAGACATGTTCGTTCTTAAATAAATGAAAGATTTCATCAAAGACTATTTGTTTGGAAAATGTGATTTGTTTAAGAGAACGTCAGGACCTGACATATGGTTTCTTATCCAATTCAATCAATTGTGGAAGTAGGATTGTACAGACAAACTCCAATGCTCAATAATTCTTGTGGTTGCATTTTAATCAATCAGTGTGATTTTGCTTTGAATGAAAAGTTTCTCCCAGGTGAGGTCTGTATTCAATGGTTTCAATTGTTCTGAAAATATTCCCCAGTTTTACATAGATAAATGTTTTGCAGTAATTTGATCTATATTTGTATTTTTAGTCCCAAATTACATATTTGGGGAGTTGTATGCTGCTCCAGATTTGGTAATGGGAGTGCGTTATCAACTTTGAAAAACAAGTAAATAAAATTCAGATCTGTCTTGTCATTTCAGATGTTGAGCCATACTTTGGTGGATTTCCCAACTAAATTGCTCCCATAGACCAACTTTGTAAAAAGTTTTGTTAAAAAGATTTATGGGTCTACATCACAACGCGAGAAGGTAATAAACTTGTCCCATTACATATATAGGGTAATGTACAAAAGTCTATTACATTTACCAATTGACATGCTTATCCAATATCTCCATTTATAGCTCAATTTGACATCCAATTACACAATTGATTCCAAGATATATAATAATCTGTGTCCCCCGTCCGCTCAGTAACATAGTAAGCCGATCTGATTCCGCACAATTCATTATTTTCTGAATTACTACTTGATGTAGACCACTATAGATTTAATGTTTGTTGGATGTATAAGATAAAATAAATATTTTAAAAAAAAGATTTATGGGTCTCAGGGTATCTACCATGAGATTTATTATATAATATAATTTTGCCAGTCTTGACATTCTTACAAACGTTGTAAACAAGAAATAAGGATACATCCTGTGAACCATTGTTTTTCTTAACTTTGGAAACTTTAATATATGTGGATTTCAACTCTCAGAATTCTCCAACCAGCAAGGAAGCTGGCTGGGGAATTCTGGGAGTGGAAATCCACACATATTAAACTTGCAAGGTTGAATAAGATTGTTGTAGATATTTACTCCTTTCTTTCTATAATCCTCAGTGGGAGATTGACTGCCAACTCTTACTCAAATTCTGAAATGCTCCATCTTTTAAAATACCTAAATAGTGCTTACATGCTGAAGTTTGTGATGAAGGCTTTCTTGGGTAGCTCCACATCAAAAAGAGCCTCCTTGGATTCATTTGCCCTGTTGACAATTCTGCTGGTGATAACTGTGTGGGCATACCGTGACATAACTTTGCAGTCTATGTGCAGGCTGTAGATTTCAATGGCATTCTAGAGGAAGAAGAGAGAAAGCTTTTATCAGTTTCTTTGCTGGAAGTTGCTACTAATGATTGAACAAAGACTAAAAATTTAGTAGCAAATGCCACACAGAGTCACTTTTATAATAAACAAAAATAAATCAATTTTTAATATGGTAATTTGCTGTAATAAAAATGCAATATCATTCTTTTAAATTATTAAACTATTTTTATGGTGTTTGAATATATTATATAAAACACCTATGGTCTATGCTATTAAAACTCTTGTTATGACATTTGCCTGAGTGAAGGTGAATTATAAGGAAATCGTTTTTGAACCAAGCTTCCTCAAATTGGCTAACTGACAGAATGCATCTAATAGAATGAAATTTGAGGAAGTTATGGCTGTTTCATTGCTGTAGACAAGCAGGCAGATAATGACAGAATGACAGGAAGGGAGGGAGAGAGACAGTGAGGCAAGAGAGGGAGGGAGGGAGGAAGGAAGAAAGAAAGGAAGAAAGGGAGGGAGGGAGGGAGGGAGGGAAGAAAGAAGGGAGGGAGGGCGGGAGGAGGGGAAGGGAGGGAAGAAAGAAGGGAGGGAGGACGGAAAGATATCCTAATGAGACATGGGTTGTCTAGTGTTATATAAAATATGACACTTTGCTGAAAACAATGCTATTGTAAGACTTGGATTTGGTTTGTTGTGCGCAGCTTACCAACTTCCCAATTTTGACATGTTCATAAGTACAGAATCTTTTTCTGGCATACATGGAAAAAATTCCATAAATATCTGCACCTAGCCTGGCTAGGTGGCTCAGTGGCTAAGATGCTGAGCTTGTTGATCAGAAAGGTTGTCAGTTCAGCAGTTCAAATCCCTAGTATAGGTCTCTTGCATGAGCAGGGGGTTGGACTAGATGACCCCCAAGGTCCCTTCCAACTCTGTTACTGTTTTTTCAAAAAACCTGCATCTTCCTAAAAGAACACCTTCCCACCCACTCACCCACCCTGCAAAATGGGTTGTTCTGTCATGATATCCTAAATCAGCCACAAGAGACATCTTTATCTTATTCTTCCTTAAGACATGGGCATCTCGGCATTTACACTTGTATTTTGTATTTGTCCTAAACAATAAAGAATAAAGTAAGAAATTAAGATTGATGTTTGGCAGACTGTTAAAGTAAAAAGACTGTTACAGGATACAAGGAGAAACGGACTTAGTTGTTTGCTCATCATAGCATTTATGTCTTCTATATGTTGCCAGCACATGGCTGTCTGCCTTTGGCAGATGAACTGCCTGAAGTTCTCCCTGCTTAGTAACTTTTAAGTAAACCAAAGTCAGATATTTGCCATTCATGTTTATAGAATACATTGGAATAGGATTCTCAAAGTGTAGAATATTGTAATAGTACACAGGTAGCCCTCGACTTATAACCACAACTATGACTGGAATTTTAGTTGCTAAGTGATGCAGTCATTAAAGGAACCCATCACGCAACCAGATATAATTTTACAACCATTTTTACCATAGTCATTAAGCAAATCTGGCTTCCCCTTTTGACTTTGGTTGTTGAAAAGTAGCTGGGAAAGTCACAAATTATAACCATGTGGCCATGGGATGATGCAATAGTTATAATTTCAAAGACAGGTTATAAGTCACTTTATAAATTTATAAATTCATTTATATTATAAATGAATAGTTGTAAGTCTTCTGTACAGAACTACCTGTGCAAAGTCTGAATTGGGTCTCTTTTAGAAAGTTAAAAAAATTTCATTGATGAATTCATTTCCCTTTTCCTTCCCATGTATTAACAACTTTTTTAAAAATAAAGAGTGATTTAAAGAGTGATAGGAGCTCTGGTGGCTCAGTAGACTAAGGCAGTTATTAACATCCACTTACATCTGCTGCCTGCAATTACTGCAAGTTCAAATCCCACCAGGCTCAAGGTTGACTCAGCCTTCCATCCTTTCTAAGGTACGTAAAATGAGGACCCAGATTATGGGGGCAATAAGATGACTTTGTATAAATATACAAAAGTATGAAGGCTATTGCTTAACACATTGTAAGCCGCCCTGAGTCTCCAGAGAAGGGCGGCATATAAATTAAATTAAAAAAACAAAACAATTGATATTTCTTTAGAAGTAGTAATTGGCTTAAAGACATGGTTTTGCTTATAGTCTCTCAGATCCTGTACATCCTGAAGGGATGTGAACTTCTGTGTAGGATCCTGGAGTACTGATATCAGCAGGGATGTCCACAAAAAAAGGACTTTAAAAAAAAGTTAAGGATGCAACTATGCTATTGAAGTTCTCATGTATGACTATTATCAATACCACAAGTGGGCTTTCAATCATATTGAAATGTTCTGACTTTTTTGAGCATTCCCCTGTGGATACCTACTAGTTGACCTGCTTTAAGACATTTCCCATAATCTGAAATATATACGTAGAGGTATACGTAGAGATTGAGTAGAGTCCTATTCAGAAATTCGTTTCAGGGTGGGATAGCACAGCAAAAATGAAATTGTCAATAACACTGTCTTTTGAAATTGTCAACACTGTCTTTTCTAAGTATAACAAGTAATCGTACAGAGCCGTAGTGGCGCCGTGGTTAGAATAGAGTACTACAGCCTAACTCACTGCTCACTCCAGGAGTTTGATTCTGAACAGCTCAAAGTTTACTCAGCCTTTCGTCCTTCTGAGGTCGGTAAAATAAGGACCCAGATTGTTGGGAGCAGTATGCTGACTCTCTAAACCACTTAGAGTTGACTTTAAAGCACTATGAAGCGGTATATAAGTCTAAGTGCTTATAAAAAGTTTAAAATGCATGGGAAAAGACTTCTGTAGAACTTTGGGAGCTATCAAAGTTTCTGTCATGTTTCAATCTATCTCATGTTAATACTTTTGAAAGACCACTCAGTTTGGAGCACTTTTAAACCTCCATCTTTTCCATTCCTCAATCTATCCAACAGTGTTCGCCTTTCCAGCTTCTGATTTAAGACATAGTGATTATATACTACAAGCAAGAGAAAGGAGAGCTCCTGTCATTGGGAATGAAAAACACACTGAGGCAAAAATTTCCAGCAATGGAGCCTGAGCTGCTCTTAGGCTCTGAGGAGCTGCCACGCGTCAAGAAAACAGATTTGATTTATTGAAGTCTTGCATTACTTTAGAGGAACTTGTAATAAATCAAGTTCTGAAATCTGCCGGCTTGCAAGAATGGATCCAAACTAAGGGTGATCGCAAATTGCTAGGATCCCAGCAAAATACCCTTATCCATTTTGACAACAGATAAAGCTCAAACCCACAAAACTCTCACTCCACAAACTGAGGAGATGGGAGTTTAACTCCAGCTGTTTTTTAAGCTGAACTTAGAATCAAAGAGCTAGAACCATTTTGGTCCCTGAGTTCAATCCCTCGTTTGGTGAGGGAATCCAAATTCAAGTACCTCTTTTGAGCCCCTCAAATGAGCGGGTGCCACTTCTCTGACAGACAAATTCCCTCATTAATTTGCTCTTATTAACCTTCCGTTACATATTTATACTAATACACATATCCAAATACAGTCACAGGTGCCGTTTCTAAACAACATGTTCAGTTACAGTGCAATTTGTCTTCCCTTGGTCTAAGTCTAGTTCTTCTCAGTAGCTATTTGTTCTCCTTTTCGACCTATACAATTAATTGAATGATTAAAAATTCAGGCATGCAGATTTTTTTCATATTTCAATGAACAATTAAGCATCAATGAAGGCAAGTACCTGATGGATAGCAGCATCTGTTAATAGAATTTGTGAAGACAAAGCCAGCCAGAGAGTGAGCAGTTGTTTTCCCATTTTGGAAAATGACAGAACCATAGAGGAGAATTTATTTATTGGACAGTTAAGTTAATGAACAACTACTATTTGGTAAAATTTGAGAAACCAGTAAGTCTAATATTTACACAGAGATGTAAGGTACAATTAACCACTTCCTACATAATACAACTTCTTCAAAGTCTTGCTAAATATTCAACTATTGCTGCCTGATTCAACTTTTATTGATTACCGGTAGTTCTTGTGTACATTATCTGGGATTAATGCTACCCTTCAATCAACTGGACATTGATCTTGTAACTCCAAAATTTAAAGTTGGAGGCAGGGGTGAACCTTTACTATCTTAAAACATGTTTTCTTAAATATTTCAGAAAGATTTGAGAAAACCTTTGAGAAATATTGGGAACTGTAGCACTTTTCCGTACAAAATTTGGCTGGTTTTTATTAGAAGTCAAGATATTTTGATTGTCAACTATTTGCATTGGGTAGATATAGATTACACTGGTGATGTTACTATAATTCACACATTTTCTGGGTTAAATCTTAGGATAGGTGATGTTACTATAACTTACACATTGTCTGAGTTAAATCCTAGGATTGGGTTAAATCCTAGGATTTTGAAGTAACTACTGCAAAATTCAGATCAATAACAATAAGCCCATATTTTCTATAAACTCTATCTTTGATTCTGATTCTTTTAACCTTGTTGCTGGATATGAGGAAATGTTTTCTCACTGGTAAAAACCAATCAATGATTCCAATGCTTAATTTTGCTATTATCTACCATTACTTCTTTTTTTTTTAAATCATGACTGCAGTTAATTTGCTACCATGCTGGCAAGAAATGATCTGTACTCTGATAAATATCAGAATAATAGAGTTGGAAGGGACCTTAGAAGTCTCCTAGTCCAACCCCCTGCTCAACAAGTGCTGACTAACCTTTTTGGCACCGAGTGCCGAAACAGGACCATGCAAGCATGCGCATGCCGGAAACCGGCAGCTGCTCTTCCGGTTTCCAGCACATACATGCATGCCGGCCACCTGGTCTTCCAGTTTCTAGTGTGCATGCATGCACAAAGACCAGTTGGCTGGTGCGCACATGGGCACCGGAAACTGGAAGATCCAGTTGATCCAGAAACTGGAAGACCAGGTGGCCAGTGAGCATGCACGTGCCGGAAACCAAAAGAGCAGCCAACCGGCACGTGCATGCGCACCTGGCAGCTGCTCTTCCAGTTTCTGGTGCTCCCGCACACATGAAGACCAGCTGGCCAGCAAGCTGGAACCCAGAAGAACAACAGGCGATGGCTCGCGTGCCCAGAGAGATGGCTCTGCATGCCACTTCCAGTATGTGTGCCATAGGTTCGCCATCACGGCCTTATACCATTTTAAACAAGTGGTTGTCCAATCTCTTCTTAAAAACCTCCAGTGATGGAGAATCCCACAATTTCTGAAGGCAAGCCATTCTACTGCTTAATTGTTCTGTCAGAAAATCACTATTCTTTCTACATCCTGAAAAGGAATTAAGTTCTTCATCTGCAGCCAGATTTTCTAAGTGATTGAATAATCATGTCTGCTTTTCTCAGAACTGGGATTTCATCCAGTATGTAAATAAAAATTAATAAACATTACCATGTTGAGTCTAAAAAGGTATAAATGTTAGAGAACGTATTCTCTCTCCCCAACCTCCCTCTCTCCCCCCACTCCCCACTCTCTCCATCCTTTTATATGCCCCATATATTCATTCCTAGCTGGGCAAACTAAGTCTACACTCTTCATGCAAAACGATTATATTATGATAATTTCATTCTTTTTAAATGAGACTTGCTACAACTGCTGCTCTACTTAATTACTTGGTATTCTTTTAAAATATTGCCTATGCTCAGAAGAATGAATCCTCTAACAAGGACTCTTAGTGAGTGGAGCTCTTCAATATAAATTAAAATAAGGAATGAACAAATGAACAAACACAGGAGAGCCTTCCTCATTTGGGGGAAGTGGGTCAATAGCAATGATAGTGGGGGGGAGAACAAATAAAATACCAGATAATCAGCAAATTCAGATTGGGTTATCAGTGGCAAAAAAGGCCTTTCCATTCTGTAAATAACAGAGTTTCTGAACATCACTAATGTACAAGAGAGGCTGGATTAATAAATCTCTAGACTATGGAAAAACATTTTTGGAAATGAGCAGGATAAGGATATTGGCCTCTAGTTCTTTATC
>WNWU01000041.1:8486181-8497463 GCA_012654045.1 Ptyas mucosa | reverse complement strand
AGAAGAAGAAGAAGAAGAAGAAGAAGAAGAAGAAGAAGAAGAAGAAGAAGAAGAAGAAGACATCAACAGGCAGGAAATGCCATCTGCAATGCTGAAAAAACTGACCAATGTAGTAGCTTCTACAAAAAGTTCACAAAAAGACTGATTTCAAACAATGGCATGACAAAATACCAAAAACAGTGGATTGGAATATCTTTAAGAAATTCCATTTGTCTGCAAGTAAGAACTGGTGGAACCACAAAATAACAAAGTATTTGAAAATGAGGAAGCTAAAGTGCTCTGCACCTTTAACATTCAAACAAACAAGCACCTGCCAAATAACACCCCTGACTTAATTGTTGATTAGAAAGAGGGAAAAAGCCTAGATTCCTTGGGTGTAATGCGAAAACATCTGGAGTACCACTTGAATACCGTAACCATTGACAAATCACCATCAATCAATTGCAAAAAGGCTTGGAACAGCTTACATCCTGTGACAATACTTTTATTATTATTATTATACAACAACATCTGCAAATCCCAGTCCTTGTGAAGGACTCAGTAAGTGAATAAATTGCCAGATCCAGTCTGAACATCTGGCTGACTGTGACAAACCATAATAAGTTGATCTCAGTGATACTTATTTCACATATACAAATGTGCACCGTTGTCCTTGAATTGGGTAATGACTTTGACTTGGGGGAAATTAATTAAAAGCTAATCATATTTTTTCTTTGAGTTCATTCCATTTCCAAACTTTCTCTCATCCTCCATAGGTAGTTATTTCAAGGCAGTAATTTTTTTATTTAGAGCAGGGATGTCAGATTCACGGCCATGGGCCAGTTGCATCACGTGTTGGCCACATCCACTCCCGGTTTAGCAAAGGAGGAAGAAGTCCCGATACATCACGTGATGATGACCCCTGTTTTAGAAGCAAGATTGTTAAGATCTATCTCAACCTTCCCTTGATAGCTCTAGAAATACCACTTTGCACTCACTTTCTTGACCCTTTTAACAGGCATCACTGTATGTAACAAGATAGTTTTTAGCATGGTTTGCACTGGCAAAGATGAAGAATGTCCAGGAGTTTTGTACATACAAGAAGTATAAAATGTGGGTCAAAAACAGTAACTGTGTGAGGGACCTTGGGATCCTAGTGGACAATCACTTAAATATGAGTCAGCAGTGTGCGGCAACAGTCAAAAAAGCTAATACAATCTTTGGTTCTATAAACAGAGACATAGAATCAAAATCACGTGAAGTATTAGTACCACTTTATAAAACCTTAGTAACACCACACTTGGAATACTGCATTCAGTTTTGGTCACCACATTACAAAAAAGATGTTGATATTTTGGAAAAAGTGAAGTGAAGTGCAACTAAGATGATCAAAGGCCTGGAGACTATGTGAAGAAAAGTTGCAGGAATTGGGTATGGCTAGTCTAGAGAAAAGAAGGACCAAGGGTGTCATGATAGCAGTATTCCAGTATTTGAGGGGCTGCCACAAAGAAGAGGGGGTCAAATTATTTTCCAAAGCACCAGAAGGCATGACAAGAAATAATGGATGGAAACTAATCAAGGAGAGAAGCAACCTGGAATTAAGGAGAAACATCCTAACAGTGAGAATAATTAACCAGTGAAACAGCTTGCCTTTAGAAGTTGTGCTTCATCACTGGAGGTCTTTAAAAAGAGACTGGGCAGCCACTTGTGTGAAATGGTATAAGGTCTCCTGCTTGAGCAGGGGGTTTGACTAGAAGACCTCCAAGGTCCCTTCCAGCTCTATTCTAGTCTGAAGTACTCTATTCAGTCTATGAGGCAGCAATTCAGGATCACGTTAAGGTGAAAGTTTCTTATTTTGGGAAGAGGGTTTCTTTTCTTGAAGAAATAATTGTTAATGTTAAAAGAAAGCTCTTGGGCTGTTGTTTTGCCCCAGCAAGATTTTAACCAGGCTCAGCTTTGTTGCTCTCCCATAGAAAGACATTACCATTTCCACAGAAATCAAAAGACTTCATACCAAATTGTGGTGCGGAAATAATGATATAAGTAACTTATATTTATATTCCCTGACTATACTGCAAGTGATTATACTGCAAGTGAAAAATAAGATAATCGAAAGTCAAAATCATCCAGCTTTATTTTCTTTTACACAATAATTACAATTAGAACTGGGACATTAACTTTAAAAAAGAAGAATCCCGGGTGGCATTTTTGTTAACAAAATTGGTCATTACAATATCATCCTGCACTCCATAACTTGAATTAACTATTGGCTAGCTAAGAAAAAAAATTGCAACGCATATACTGTATGTAAAAAAAGACATCTTTCAATTCAAGTTCTTTTGCTGATTCATGCCTGAAGAATTAAGTTAGAAGCCCAATAATAAGACTGATGTATGGGGAAAACAAAACAAGCAGTGAAGGGTGCTGGGAATATTCATGGCTGTCAGCCAAAGACACTTTTTGGAGGCTCTGATTTTGGTTTGTCAAAGACGGTTTCTCCTCCGGTGCGTTCTCGGCCGAAGACAGACGGCGCAGCAGAGCCAGATTGTTCTGGAAAAAGAAGAGTAGCTGATAATGCTTCAGCAAGAATGGTTCACAAACAGTCACAGATATGACAAACTGAAGGATAACATAATAAGCACAATAATACCGGAGTCTACATCATGTATGTTTCAAAGTAGGAACATGCAATCTGTTTCTGATGCACTTTGAGGAGGATATTCCGGGCGGCACTCTAATCAGCAGGTGGGACTAAATCCGCCAATGGGGCAAACAGAGCAAATGCCCAATTTGGTTTAATTAAAATGAGTTAATTTTTGGTAGTTATTAATCTTTGCATTTATGTAATGCATTTATTCAAAGTTGAATTCAGTGGAAAATTTCAGAGGGTTCCTTAGGCTTCATCACTGAAGCTCTGTTTATAAAGATCCAGAGGTATAAGAAGCAGAGAAGTATTGCAATTAAAAGCTTCATGTTTTTAAAATAAAATAAAAAAGATGACAGCTCAGTATAGCAATAGCACTTAGACTTACATACCGCTTCATAGTGCTTTTACAGCCCTCTCTAAGCAGTTTACAGAGTCAGCATATTGCCCCCAACAATCTGGGTCCTCAGTTTACCCCCTTGGAAGGATGGAAGGCTGAGTCAACCTTGAGCCTGGTGAGATTTGAACTGCCAAACTGCAGCTAGCAGTCAGTGAAGTAGCCTGCATTGCTGCACTCTAACCACTGCACCACTTCGGCTCTCGGTATGGTGATAGCAGTGTCTCTTCAGAGGAATGTGTTTTATGTGTCCCCTTTTCATGTCTGGGGATAAATGATTCCTGAGTTATTTTAAGAATCTGTGCCTCTGGATGAGGGAAACTTTGGAAGATTATGTTTATTCAGGAGATTTACCACTTTCTCCAAAAACATCCCACAGCGCATAGTGGAAACCTCTGACTGGTCAGAGCCCAATAAAACTGTACTTGCGGTTTTCATATTATATACTTTGCCCCCACAAGTTTTTGCTTTTAAATAATCAATACACTAATAATTTTTAGCATTTTTTTCATCTTTTTCACAATCTGTATACTAATCCAGGGGACCAATGAGCTTGTTTAGGATTTGTGCTGTAAGCCTTAATATTTAATTATTGCTTTTAAGGAGACTTTGTATATGTTTCAGCTTTCAAATTCATAATAAATATTTTTATATATAGATTTATATTAATGTTACTTAATTTTTTCCTTGTATACACAACTTGCTTTTTAAATAGTTTTCCTTGTTTTTTTCTTGATTATATCTGTAAATTTCATAAATGCCTAAGAAAAACCAGCGCAAAATTTTGATGTGAAACATGACCATTGTCTATCTTGGGAAGCTGTTTCTCTCAGAAAATAATTCTGTGATTAAAGAATTGTTACAAGGTACCACTGATTGTAAGGAGAGTGAGTTGGACAGTAGTGTTCTGGCCACCTCTAATTTTTTTTCCCATTCAGTTGCTTTTGACTGGGGTTGACCAATGCTCATTGCAGGGAATCGACTGTCAACCCTGAAGTTGGCTGAACTATGGCCATTTTCTTTTTTGTGTAGTTTCTAGGGAGGTTTCTTTTCTCACAGCTTCAGGACTGACACAGCCTGGAGTGAAGGGGCCAGGGAGGAGGGTGTGTAGAGATTAGTCAGGGTGTTGTAGCCTAAATAACATTATTTTCCCTGGGAATGGGCATTACAGGAAGAAGCTGAAAGGAACAGGGGACATTTTCTGCAAACGACCTTGCCTTTGGGCTCCTTCTCCTATATCCCAATTCTGGGTTTTTCTTAACATAAATGTTTTGCATTTAGTCAGAAATGATTTGTTAAATAAGGACATATTTCCTATTGACGAGGTAAAGCTGTAATAAGGGTAGGACTAGTGTGGCCATGTAGTTAAGGCACCAGGATAAAAACCAGGAGATTGTGAGTTCTAATTCCAGCTGAGCCATGAAAGCTGGCTGGGTGACTTTGGGCCAATCACTTTCTCTCAGCCCACATTGTCAGTCTCAGGTGTCAAGCCAGTCGGTCAATTCCTGTTGCAACCAAAGGATGAATTTTTTAAATAAAAAGTAGATCCTGCGATTGTGGAAAAATGCTAAGAAGAAAAAAATAAAAGACAAGGCTGTAACAAACCATTTTAACTCATAGTTAAAATGAGTTTGTTACAGCCTTGGTGGAGCAGCGGACTAAAGTGCTGTTAAGTAGCACTTAAGTAGCACTTAGCTGTCAGCTGCCTGCAATTACTGCGAGTTTAAATCTCACGAGGCTCAAGGTTGACTCAGCCTTCCATCCTTCCGAGGTAGGTAAAATGAGGACCCGGATTGTGGAGGCAATAAGCTGACTTTGTATAAAAAAGAGCACCGCTTGGGGGGGGGGGGCAAAAGCCCTACTAAGCAGGTATATACAAAAGTTTGAAGGCTATTGCTTAATGCATTGTAAGCCACCCTGAGTCTCTGGAAAAGGGCGGCATATAAATCGAACCAAAAAATAAATAAATAAATAATAAATATTTCATAGTGCGCTACATACAGCTCCTACTCAAATATTAATTTCATTTTAGTAATGATCCACACCCATAAAATGGCATAAGATATGTAAATACAGGAAAGCCTAATTAAACCTTCTTCTAAGAATGTGTACGTCATTTATTTAATCTTATGATGCTTGTAAATCTCTTGACTATTAATGTTTTTTTTTCTTATTTTTCTGCTCTCCTTTTAAAGCATGCAATATTTTAAGCTTATGAGCTGGCAGAAATGTAGGCTGGCATGCTTTGCACTGGCTCTCTATGCCGGCTCAATAAGGAAGCTGGGGAAAGCGCTGCCCTTGGGGTTTTAATGCAGGACAAATTAAGGAAAATGGTGGGTGAATTCTTTTAGCTTTGTTTTCCTTCTTACCAAGCATGCTCGGTATCCACTAATTGCTCCCTTAAGGGCAATTGATAGTTGACTAGACTAGTGGGTCGAACCATCGAACAAACCTTGCTCTAGTTTTGTGCAAAGGTTTTTTGTTTGTTTTTTTGCAGCTACCTTTAAGGTTTCATACTGCTCTGGAATATTCTATTTAAACCCATTCTTTAAATTACCTTGGGGGGGGAGGCAAAGGCAGTTGGCGCAAAAATTGCAAAGTGGGAAGGAAGTTTCTTAGCTGAAGATGCACGTGGCTTTTCCCAGACTAGTCAGCATTAGACTTGTACCTAATCTGCAAGGAGTCTAATCTATAAGCTTCAGATTTGCTTCAGGGGGTGACTTGGGGCTGCAGTAGAGCTGGAAACTGCCCAACCCCAACCCACCCTATGAATCAGGTATTCCAGTTGATTGGAGGGGGGAGGTTGGGGCAGGACAGTGCAGTAAAGCAAGAATCTCTTTGTTTCAGTGAACATCCTTTCTGCATTCATGGTTCAGTTGCTTCTGACTGGATTTGACCAATGCTCATTGCAGGGAATCCACTACCAACCCTGAAGTTGGCTGAACTGTGGCCATTTTCTTTTTTGCGTGGTTTCTAGGGAGGTTTCTTTTCTCACGGCTTCAGGACTGACACAGCCTGGAGTGAAGGGGCCAGGGAGGGTGTGTGTGTGTAGAGATTAGCCGGGGTATTGTAGCCTAAATAACATTATTTCCCCTGGGAATCAAGGACGTTTGTGCAGGTGTCTGCAGGGCGAAGACTGAAGTCATTTTGCAACTGGACTGTGTGCTGATTGGATCATGTGACTGAAACTCTGGGGGGAAGTGATGAAGTTTTGCTTTTAATTGGGGGGGAAAACCGGCACCAACTTAGAGCCGGTTTTCCACCTGGAAGTTGCCAATTTGATATGTCCTAATAAAACGTTCTTTGAGGAATTTGCCTACCTCGGAGTTCTTATTGAATGGGACCTATTACTTGGAACCCTGACACCCACCCTTTCTCAGCTAGGTCCATATGATTAGGGATCTAGTTGGGAAAGAGCTGACTCCCTCTACCTCCTCTTGCCATCTGTCTGAGCCCAGACAGCCCGGGGTTGTACTGTCAAATCTGACAGGAGAAGTGGGGACAGATGAATCATTAGTGTATGTAGGGAGAGTTTGAAACAACAGATTCTCTGGTTGCCAAAATCAGAATGACCCTGGCAAACAATGCCCCAGCTCCCTTCCCACAGAGTCTAAAATGGCAGTGGGATCTGAACATCTGAGCCCCTGACCATATGATGCATGGCATCATCAATGAGACACTGTAGATTGTTCCTATGGTAAGACTTCATTCATTCATTCATTCATTCATTCATGTTGTAAAGCCACCCATCTGAAACTTGGGGTGGCAAATAATCTTAAAAATTATCTGAATTATTAAAACACAATATAAAAAGAAATTCAATGCAAATAACAGTCAAGAGCACTGGTGAAATGCAAAATTTTTCACTACTGGTTCTGTGGGTGTGGCTTGGTGGGCGTGGCTTGGTGGGGGGTCATGTGACTGAGTGGGCGTGGTCAACTTTTTTTTTACTTTTTAAAACATTTTTACTACCTATTTGCCTGAATTGGTAATTTAAAAATGCTTTAAAAAAGTTTTTTAAAAGGTTCCGACAATGACAGCTGTGCTGTGGGATCATGGGAACCTTTTTACTTGTTTAAAGCATTTTTTTTACTACCTATTCACCCGAACCGGTAGTAAAAAAAATGCTTTTAAAAAGTTAAAAAATGGTTCCCACGATTGCGTGGCACAGCTGATTGACAATCAGCTATGCGACGCGATCGTCAGAACCTTTTTTGTTACTTTTTAAAAGCATATTTTACTACCTTTTACCGGTAGTAAAAAATGCTTTAAAAAAGAAAAAAAAAGTTCCATAGCTGTGATTGTCAGAACCTCTTTTTTTTACTTTTAAAAAAGACCCTAGGGACTTGGGACCCTAGGCTCTGCCCACCCGCTTGGATGTCTCTGCACAAGCGCATGCGCGCCCACGAGTGAACTGGTAGCGACGGGATTTGAATCCCACTACTGATACAGCCCCCCGAAGCGGTGGTGTTACATATGTTGAATAGCCAACATTATTTCCTGTGCAGTGCAGCTGCATTCTGTACCAGCTGAGGCTTCCAAATGCTCTTCAAGGGCAATCCCGTGTAAACCATATTGTAGTAGTCCAAACAAAAAGTCATGAGGGCATAAATGACAGTGAGCAGAGTTCGGAAGACTTGTGTTGGGAAAAGAGAGGAAACACCATTTTAATTATTAGAACCGTTTTGTAAGCAGATGTATGCTGTCTCTGCAGTGTGCTGGGAATTAGACTAAGGTGATGCCATGAAGCTGTATTCTTTAAAATATTTAATGGGCCATCTACAGGCAGCAGTTACCAGGATATGAAGAAAAGACCTTTTGCTCTGTGTTTGTGTGTAGGAGTATAAAAATATGTGATCATATGGTTCATATACTTCTGTTCGAAAAACAGACTTGGAATTGGAAAGAAAATTGTAGAGATAAACAACAGGCAATGATATATATGGGAAAGACCTGGTATGGTGGTTTCCTTACTCTTTTTGGTAAGGAAGTTATGTGGTTATTGGCAGCTTGTCAGAAGTGAAGAGAGAGTGAATTGGAGGTGTCCTTTCCAACCCCAGGGGAGTTGTAGTGGTTGTTGGAACTAAAGACAGATATAAGCACCTAGAAGCTTTTGTCCTCAGGCTAAATTTGTGAAGCAGTCTATTCCTTATTTTATTTTCTACTCCATATCCCATGGCATGGTAGGCCAAGCGATTTGTTTAATATTATCAGTCAAAAAGGTTGAAGGTTCTCCATTATACATTATTTCAAGGAAAGACTTCTGTTTTTAATTTTAGTTATGTATGTATGTATGTATGTATGTATGTATGTATGTATGTATGTAATTTATATGCTGCCCTTCTCCCGAAGGACTCAGGGCGGCTTACAAGAAGGAGCAAAAAATTACATAAACATCAAAGTCAATTTAAAATTTGTTAAAATTAATTAAAAATTAATTAATTTTATTAATTAAAATTAATTTATTATTAGGATTTATGCTATTTCAGTGAACTTAATTCAAAGACAATATAACACGAATAACATTTAAAAGCAGAACCGGGACCCCGAAGTGTCACAAGTAAGACAAAAACCAGAAGCAGCTGTCATTGTAGCAATAAATCCAGCATGAAAATGATGTAGAAGCATCACACGCTCACTCACCACACTCCCTCATGACTTGATAGGTCTTGGATTTGATTTCTTGATTACCAGACAGTTTTCCTCTAGCTCCTTTGAGATCTTCTTCTTTTACTGGAGGGCGTTTCTTTTTCACTGGAGCTGGCTGAAAAGACAAGAGAAAGACCATTTTGTAGCAGAAAATGTGATAAGATAAGGTTGCAGTCACCAAGATATAATTGTGACATCAGCCTGTTTTAGCAGGGTGGCGAGAGTCATAGACACATAGGGCTGGAAGGGAACTTGGAGGCCTTCTAGTCCAACCCCCTGCTCAAGCATTCTTAGTCTATCCCTGTCCAGTCTCTTCTGAATTTAAATAAAAAAACCTCATTGATTTAATTATGATGAAATATCAAGGGAGTTAGTGAAGGAAATGACTGGTGTGAGGGTGGAATCCAATTTTTTTTACTACTTGTTATGTGGGCGTGGCTTGGTGGGTGTGGTGTGGCTTGGTGGGCGTGGCTTGGTGGGCATAGCAGGGGAAGGATACTGCAAAATCTCCATTCCCACCCCACTCAGGAGTCAGCCAGAGGTGGTATTTGCCAGTTCTCCAAACTACTCAAAATTTCTGCTACCGGTTCTCTGAACTGCTCAAAATTTCCTCTACCGGTTCACCAGAACCTGTCAGAACCTGCTGGATTTCACCCTGGTTTGAATGTGTGGAATGTGTGGGAAAAAAGTATGGACAGTTTCAAGATTTTATTATTATTATTAATTATTTATTTATTTGTCAACAAGTACAAGGAAACAAGTAACAGTATAGACATAGACGTGGACACATGAAAAAAATTGGCGCAAATAAAAGGATATAAACAGGCAAAATATAGCCATAAACACATAGAATGATTACATATAAATGGGGGCAGTAGGATAGGGATGATAGGCATGCTGGTGCCCTTAGAGACCTCTTAAGAAACATGAAAGGTCCACGGTAGACAGTTTAAGGTAAAAGGCATGGGGGTTAGCGAGACTAATAACAGGATCAGGTAGAGTGTTCAAGACATGTACTACTCTATTGCAGAAGTCATATTTCCTACAATCAAGATTAGAGCGAATTACATTGAGTTTCAATCTATTGGTAGCCCTTGTGTTATTATGATTGAAATTAAAGTACTCATTTACAGGGAGGACGTTTTGGTAAATAATCTTATGAACTAAGCATAGGTCAGAACGTAGACCGAGTAGTTCGAGGCTATCCAGACCTAAAATTTCAAGCCTGGTGGGATAGTTATGGAGAAAATTTAGAGCAAGTATATGAATTTTTGTATTGAAATGTGTCCACTAAAAATGCCCAGAGAAATTTGAAGATGTCCAAATGCTGTTAGAATGATAATGAAAAATATGTGCTCTTTTTCTGTAGGAAACTAAAATGCCGTTGCTACGTGTATATTTGTGTATTTCAGGAGAAACATAAATATTGAAATGTGATAGTTAAGAAAGGTGTGATATAACAAGAACAGATAAGAGTCAAGAATGAATAGTGAATGTTGGCTAAATAGAAAAGGGAATAGAGTGTGAAAAAAAGTACATTAAAGTTGTTTTGTCTTATGGAAAAAATGAATGAGAATTTCTTTGCAAAACAAGTATAGGAAAGAGAGAATAGATCAAGAAGAAGACCAAATAGGTTGTGGTTGGATAGAGATTGATGGTGAGATTCTGCAAAAAAGGTGAGAAATTTAAAGACCAAAAGGCATTTTATTAAGCAGTATATTGTTGCTGTAGGAAGTAAGTACGGTTGGTAGATAGAAAACTCTTTAGAGATATAAAAAATAGAATTGGAATATTGGAATAATTTTAGTTATGATTCCTTTTTTCTCTATATTTGTAGGATACTATTTCTTATATCTTGTGCACTCTATTTCACACTGCTTATCCTAAAATGGATTAGTGTAATGGGTACCTAGATATTGATTTTTTTTAAAAAAATTGCTACCTGCCTCCATGTAGTCGTACACATCAAGGTTGATTAAATTTACTTAAGTTGCCATCATTCCCATATAAAAAACATCAGTCAGATAAATTGCTGTAGATTTATATTCAGCAGAATGAAGACCATCTGTTTCAGTTGAAAGACTTGCCAAGGAGATCTAAAATATTGAACAGAGACAGTATAACCCGTCTGCCTCTTTGCATTTTAAATAATGTAAGCCGTGATAGTTATCCTCAATTTGCAGACTGCTGGTTTTACCATCTCACTTTAACATGGTGCTTTCTTTTAAGATCAACATTTGGCTCATGCATGTTTTATAGGAAGTAATAAAAATGAAGAGAATTAGCATGTTCCTTGGTATATGTAGTGCGGTTTTAGGACATACAGCCAGTATAAAAAAGATAATCAAGTTAAGAAGAGATTGGACAACCGTTTATCTGAAATTTATAGGGTTTCCTGCTGGAGCAGGGGGTTGGACTAGAACAGGGGTGGGTTCTAAATTTTTTTTACTACCGGCTCTGTGGGCGTGGCTTATTTTGTTAGGCTTGATGATCATGTGACAGTTATTTAGGATTTAGCAGAGGTACTGGTCTACCAGGCTTTTAACTGCTTGCAAAGCTGCACAGATCTACCCATTTATTTTTTGCGGGTACTGATCTACTCATGTATTTTTG
>WNWU01000041.1:8450586-8486171 GCA_012654045.1 Ptyas mucosa | reverse complement strand
TATTTTTGCAGGCACTGGTCTACCCATTTATTTTTGCAGGCACTGATCTACTCATGTATTTTTGCAGGCACTGGTCTACTCATTTGTTTTAACACTGATCAGCTGTAGGACGGCCCTTTGAAGCCCCGCGGCAAGAGTTTAAACAGTTTTTTTCCCTCCAGCCATCAGCTGGGACTCAGGAGGCAGCAATAGATTGGGGGTGGGACCAAATAAAAGGTAAGAATAATGCGGGGGGGGTGGGGGGGCACGGGGGGGGGCAGAACCAGTTTGGTGACATCATATCATCACCGCTACCGGCTCGGGAGAACTGGGCCGAACCAGGAGGAACCCACCACTGGACTAGAAGACCTCAAAGGTCCCTTCCAATCTGTTATTCTGTTAAGTTACAATTTCTGTTAAAATTAGAGAAACTCGTAGTGAAAAAAAAAATAGAGCTGTCTTGGGAGTACAACACAGAACCATGAACCAATCATGAGCATAGGAGAGCTTCTCATTCCATTGTTTTGCACTCTTTATTTTGGCTACATATATGTTAAAAAAATGAAGAGAGAAAAAAATCCTTTGCCCCATGGACATTATATGTTACACTATATGTTACATATAATAATCACGTCAACCAGCGGTGAAATCCTCTGAAGTCTACCAACGGTTCTGTGGGTCTGCTATTGAGTGTGCACTTTGCATGCGCATGTGCATCTAAGGCGCGCCCGTGCAGCACTAAAAATAGAATATTTTGAAGCCTTCTGAGTCTGCAAAGGTAAGTAGAATAGTGAGGGGGGGGAAACTGATGTGCCACAAGATTTAGATTAGCTGGAAAGCAGGAAATCCGATGATTATAGCTAATATAAATCGTGCGTCACAGCTGATCGCCACCCAGCTGATTGTCGGAAATACCGGTTCGCCCGAGCTGGTAGTATTTTTAACTACTGGTTCAGGAGAACTGGTCTGAACTGGTACCATTTCACCCCTGACATCATCTAATAGGTAACTGGAATGAGAATTTTCCAATCTCATGTCCTCTAAGAATGTTTGACTTCAACTCTTGTAATCTTAAGAAGTATATGCATTAGCCATAGTGATTGGATGTTATGGGGACCTCAAGACATCAGGTTGGGAAGACTGATGTCCTGGAATTGTGACTGATATGTTTTGCTCACTGGCCAACATTTAATACAATAGAAAAGCAAATTTGTTTTACAGTACTGTGCCCCTCCAGTAGTCCTTCAATTTTCATTTTGGCAATAAAGTGAAGGAATAATAACCACAGAAATTTCAGTCCTACAGCTTTGATTTAATATGGTGTCCTTCTTCATTCCCACTTACTGCCATGTCCATTCTGGGTATTTTGTGTTTATCAGCATAAGTCTTGTATAACAATGACTGAAAATAAGTATAGAATGGTACAGACATACTGTATATCTCCTGTTCATAATATACAATATTTAATGAACAATGCAAATTTTAGAAGAATTTTAGAAGAGTTACAAGCTGAAAGCAATATGTTTTTCTGGCTTTTTGAAGCATGCATCAAAATAGCAGAACAAACCATTTCCCATAATAAAAATCCCAAGGGAGAAACAACATCCAAGATCAGTCTCCACTCTCCAAGTGAGACTATTCCCAGAGTTATAGAAATAACATGCAATGATTGGCAAGATTTTGCCAAAATCCTCTCCTCTCCTTGCATATCCAGTAACAAACTATTCTACAACTTTTCTGAGACAGACAGATGAAGAATATACGTTCTCCAATGCTCCTTCCAGCTCTGATTTAGGATTTTGTTGTTCAGTTGTTAGTCATGTCCAACTCTTCGCAGCCCCTTGGCCACAGCACACCAGGTCCCCTCTTTCTCCACTGTCTCTCAGAGTTTGACCAGTGTAATCATGTTCATTACATTGATAACACTATCTAACCATCTCATTCTCTGCAGTCCACTTCTCCTTTTGTTTTTAATCTTGCCCAACATCAGGGTCTTTTCCAATGAGTCCTCTCTTCTTATTTGATGGCCAAAGTATTTGAGCTCAGGCTTCAATATTTGTCCTTCTAAGGAACAGTCAGGGTTGATTTGACTGATTTGATCTCCTTGCAGTCCAGGGGACTCTCAAGTCTTCTCAAGCACCACAATTCAAAAGTATTAATCAAAAGATTTAGAGCTGCACATCTTTATATAGCCTCTCCCAGGAGTTTCTAAATAGTTGCTACGCACTTCTGTGTACATAATCCTACTCCCTATATAATCCTACTTCTATCTTTCTGTTTGCATTAAGAAGTTCCCTGCTTTTATACACGAATGTTCCCTAAGTACATAGAGGATATCTCTACATTTTCATCCTTTTCCAACACAATGGAAAAAACTTCAGTTTTGCAGATATCTAATCAAATAATAAATCTCAATACTCTAGAGGTTGCTGCCAAAATAAACTTAATTCTGTTAGAAATTAATAGAACCTTCTGCTCTTGAACCAACCCTAAAAATTTTGATCTCGCATTCAACAAACAAAACCCTCCAGCAAAAGGAAGAAACAAATCTGTTGCATATTGTAAACAAAGCAGAATTCTGCACACAGTTGCAAATGAAAGCATTTTTTATTGAGTAATAGGACTGAAGTGTTTAAAACACTGATCTATAGTTTTAAATGTATTCTATGAGAAAGAGAAAAAGAGAAAGCTAAGCCATACTTTGGTTACTGCTCTAATTTAAAATCATTATAAGCTAATTTTTCACAAAGACACATTTATTACTGCACCAAAGATGCCAGTAAAACTCTGCAAGCAAAAAATCAGTGAGGCAGAAAATAAATAATGAGTTCTTTCATTTCTTACCAATAACTAAATCCATCAGGGTTACAATTTCCCTTAGCAATACTATGATAATTTTTGTAAATTAAGCAGTAGGGGGAAAAAAATCATACCTGGGACATTGTTGTTACACTTGTAAAAATTCTGAGCTTGTAGTTCCTTGGATTAATATCCAAATTCTGCAGTAACCTACTTCCTTTAGCTTATATAGGCTCTTCTATGAAGTCATTCTACATGGTCATCTTCCCAGACTAGCTTCTGGAGTGTTTAAGGTTGACAACATGTTACTGTCGAGAGGTTTATTCTTAGCAATGACTGAAGTTTATAGCATTTAATAAACTGTATGAGTGGAGTGAGAGGAACATTACAAGTGACAAGAAAAGACAGCTGGGCTAGCAGAACTATACAGAAGCCTTGTCCTTTCTTTAGGAACAAGTAGGTCTTCAAAGGAAGTCCTGTGGCCATCTATTTATAGCTATAAAGGGCAATGCTTTTATGTTGCAGATGCTCCATGAATGTACAAGAATAAAATACCTACAAAAACTTGCTGATCATCAACTGAAGCAGAAAACATCTGTCATGACATTAATCCTGGGATGAACTCTTTCTACCGGTGAATCAGTGAGGAAGTACTAAGCTACCAGAAACATATCACATTTTGACTTAGTGAGATGACCCTAGCCAGCCACTGATCTTATTTAGGTTGGATTCCTATAATATTTCAACTTCTGTTAAGTAGTCCAAAAACTGTACCTAGTTCAGAAATAACTTCCACGGTACAAACAAGAGCTAAATGTCAATTGACATTTGCATTGATTTGTAAGCAACTTGAATCCAATGTCCTTATATCCCTTTAAGTCCCTAAATGGCATAGGAACTGGTAATGCAAGATAAATATTTGAAGTTCACAGAGCTACCAGGGATTTTGCAAACAACTGCAATGAACTGCTTTAACTTTTCAAGCAGACTATTCAACCGGCAGATTTTTGACCAATGTAAAATTGCAGCACAATGAAGCTATTGTAGATATTATTATTTATTATTTATTAAATTTCTATACCGCCCTTCTCCTTTCGGACTCAGGGCGGTGAACAGCCAACTTAAAGCACAATATACAAAAGTTAAAAGCAATTTAAAATGATATAAATAAATTTGGCCCAATTTTAAGTTAAAAATCAATAACAGATATAATCTTCAATTTTTTCTCTCTACCCATTTTGGTTAGATTTAAACTGAGTATAACTTTTTCTTTCATTATTTTAAAGTGGCTGGAGCATTTGTTAATCTGGGTGGCATCAATTTAAATGGTCAGTTGCTAGACGGTACAGGTAGTCCTTGATTTATGACCACAACCGAGCCCAAAATTTTATACTGCTAAGTGAGGCATTTGTTAGGTAACAAACTTAAAAAAGTTTCTTTCATTTTATGACTTTTCTTGACACAGTTGTTAAATGAATGATTGCAGTTGTTAAGTTAGTAATATGGTTGTTAAGAGAATCTGACTTCCCCATTGAGTTTGCTTGCCAGGAGGTCGCAAAAAGTGATCACATGACCCTGGGACACTGCAATTGTCATAAATGAGCCATTTGCCAAGTGTCTGAATTATTATCCCATGACCATGCAGATGCTGCAATGGCCGTAAGTATGAAAAACGGTCATAAGCCACTTTTCTCAGTGCTGCTGTAACTTTGAATGTTCACTAAATGAACTGTTGTTAGTGGAGGACTACCTGTATAGGGAAAGCAAGCTTTGGATGACCTGCACGTTTGCTTATTTATTTATTTAGGAACAATATCCATTCTTTTGGTCTAGTATAGAAAATCATTTATATGCAAATATTTCTTGTATTTTGGGTGATGGATAATCCATTCTTTGTTCAAGTGGCTTTTTATAATCTATCACTATTCTAAGAGTACCAATTTTCTTTTTTTACATGTCTGTAAAATAACAACCTCACCTCAAACCATCAGATCACCTCATCCAGCAGCCTCATGTAGCTGTTAAAGAGGAGAGAGAACAGTCTTGGAACACCCCAAAAGTAGCAGCTGTGGATTGGATCTCTCCTCAGCCACCAGTCATCCCCCCCCCCTCAGTTTGACTATAGCAAATCCAAATTCTCAGTATTCCTCTACTTTTAAGGAAAGTTTCTCCAAGTGCTTTTCCTTGTTTTCTCCAGTCCTCTATAGAGATTACATTCCAAAGAAGAGCATCCAGTACCTGCAGAAAAACCTGAAATCAACATGTTAGATCACATAACAAACATTGCATAATTTCTTTTGCTCTGTTTCAAGAAATCCAGCATAGCTGATTGTTTTCATTTGTTCTTTCGACTGGTCTAAATGAAGAACTTGGGGACTGCTTTTTTTAAGGCAAAATCTTCCAAGCCCTTCCTTTTTCTGTTTCTGGAATCCCTCCCTCCACAAAACTTTTATTATGCAACACTTTTTCTAATTAAGTTTCATTTTCTGTGCCCGGATATCTAGGTTCTGCTTCATTATTTTTAGGGCTGATGTATTTTAAGCTGTTCCTTTTATTGCTTATATCGTCAAGCTTAATTGCTCCCACTACAACCCCCCACCTCTTTTCAAAGATGGATTATAAATGAGTAAATAATACTAGGACAAAAATAGTTCAGCGGGAGGTGAGGGTCTTCATTTTCTTCTAAGTTTTGTAAGCTCTCTCCTCCATACATTCTTTTTCTACACAAACTCACATTTCTGTATTCAGCCACCACTTCTGTCCAAGTGAAAGTGTGAAACCCTGGTTATAAATAAAATACACAAGGGAATGCTTAGGGAATGCAGATCCCAAGTATCGCCATAGCAATATTAATCTCCATGAGTTCCCAGTTATATATCCCCTATTTTGGTATTAAAGGGAATGGGAAGAATGGAGAAAACAATCTTTAAAGGAGGGCTTTTTAATGTAGGCTACAGGTCTCCAAACTTGGCAATTTTAAGACTTGTGGACTTTGACTTCCAGAAATCCCAGCATGGCTGGCTGAGGAATTCTGGGAACTGAAGCCCACAAGTCTTAAAAGTTGCCAAGTTGGAGACCCATGATTTAGGCCAGTGGGCAAACTTGGCATATTAAACAAACTAGATTTTATGGGGGAGTAAATGACATCTGTATCATATAGCAATGACATTAAAATGATGACATGCACACAAGATCAACATGAAAATGCCATGACTACATACTTGCTGTAGGAAATGACCAAGCTGAGCCTGAGGGAAGGGTCAAATGTGTTATCAATCAGAGTCCCTTCATGCCCACCAGAGGTCTAAGTCTAGTCCACTTTGAATTCCTTTAACTTCATCTGCTGCTAAATTTGCTTGGACCATTAGTAGTTCAGAATCTTGTATAGAGATTAAACTTGCAATATATCTTTATACCCATTTGAACTGCCTGTATCTTCTGATTTCTGTGGTGCATGACACTTGCATCTCAATGTTGTGGCCTGCTGGCGGCCAGCGGAGCTGGCAGCAGAGTCGGACAGTGAGAAGGTTGGGGAGGAACTTGAGCCAGTCCTGGGGGCTGGGGAAAGCGTTGATGAGGGCTCTGCATCAGAGTCAGAGAGGGGGCCAAGGCCATTTGATAGTTATGTGCAGCCTCTGGAGTCTTGACATCAGCGAGGCAGAACAGCGGGAGCCTGTTCTCAGTGTACGCATGCGCAGAGCTGCCAGAAGACAAAAACAATTAAGAAAACAGGGATGACGGCTGGGAGTAAGGCTTGGAGATGATTAGCCCCTCCCTAAGACATAAAAGAAGAGCGAATGGGACATGAGCTTTTGCAGAAAGCAATTAGTTCATTTGGCCGATTCAAGATTTGAAAATTCTGTTTGTGACTCTGTGCCAAGTTTGGCCTTGCCCTGCGTCTGGAAATTAGCTCTCTGGCAGCGTTCACATGAGATAGGTGGGTGTTGATAACCTTCCTCTGAAAGACAGTTTATCAAGCCTTGTGGACTGTAAATGAAAGTAATTTACAGTTGGATAGATAAAAGAGGTGTTGTAGGACTAAGACTTCATTTCATGCTTTCTAAGGAAGCCTAGGTCAGAACACTCAATGTCTGACAGAAGTATTTAAATTGGAGTGCATTGTCATTTGACTCCCTGGCCAGAGACACGAGGAACAGGGTGGGGAAAATTCTCTATTAATAGCTGGCTGTCATGAAAGGAATAACCACTTTCAGGCTGTTTTTCAGAAAGCAAATTTGTGATACCTCTGCTTCTCCCACCAATCACAAGTAGCCTTCCAAATCATTTTTGGCCCTCATCTAAATAAAAGCTCAGATACAACCATCAACTTTTTAAAAAAAATTCTAATATCACTAGGAACATTAAAGTGATGCAACAATTGGCACTTGCTTTGTAACATGCCAGCTTCTCATTTCCTTTCAATTTATTCATTTAGTTCTTCAAATTTATTAGTCACCCAACTGCAAAAGAACAACAAGACAAGGAAGAGAGCATAGCAGATGGTACAGGAGGGATCTGTAGACAGCCCACTGGTGAGCTCAGATTTAAACTTCCTCTTATTCACAGAATAGACTTGTTGAGGAGTGCATGCATTCTTTCCAAGAAACAGATATCACTAATTATATAGCACAGGGGTTCCCAAACTATGGGGATGAGTACGAAGAAATTTAAACGAGGATATGAACTTCTTAGGTTTTCAAATGAAGCTCAAACAGAATGGTAAATTTGGCAGAGTTAGTGAGCTAATGGAAGGAGTGCAGAAGCACTGGGAAGATCAGGGAGTTTGTAGTGAAAGGTTGGGGCTGATAGAGTTCAACAGGAAGACTGAGGCTGTAAGCCTCATGCACACCTTAATTCTTGCACAGACTGGCAGAGAACTTGACTGAACTTGACAGAGAACTTGAGGGCTGCTAAATTTCAAAAGGGATTGGAATCAGGGGTGAAATGCTCCCAGTTCGGACCGGATCGCCCGATCTGGTAGTGATGGAGGCGGGTGGTTCGGAGAACCGGTAGCAAAAATCCCTGCCCTCCCCCCATGCCCAACTGAGCCGCACAATCATCAGAGGCTTTTTTTTTACTTTTAAAAGCATTTTTCTAAAACCTCTTTGGCTGAAAAAATGCTTTTGAAAGTAAAAAAAAAAAGCCTCTGATGATCACGTGGCTCAGCTGGGATCGTCAAAGGCTTTTAAAAGCATTTTTTCTACAACCTCTTCAGAGGTTGTAGAAAAAATGCTTTCAAAAGGTTCTCACGATCCCAGCTGAGTTGCCTGATCGGCAAAGGCTTTTTTTCTTTTAAATGCCTCTGCCGATCAGGCAACTCAGCTGGGATCGTTAGAGCCTTTTGAAAGCATTTTTTTACAACCTCTTCTCCGAAGAGGTTATAGAAAAAATGGTTTTAAAAGTTTAAAAAAATGGCCACGCCCACCATCACATTAAATCCCCCCACCAAGCCATGCCCACAGAACCGGTAGTAACAAATTTTAGATTTCACCACTGATTGGAATGCCAGAAACTTTGAAATCTCTTACTACTATAGCACTTGATAGTGTCACAGGAACGTCTGCAAATCTCTTCACACAGTTCATTTGAAGGCTGATTACGTGTAGTTTCTTTGGCCCCTTTTCCCTTCCCCTCTGCACCTTTTGGCTATACCATCTTGCCTGAGTAGATTTGAAGATCTTGAAAGCTTGTGTAACACATTCTGAGTATTCTCTTTTTTCAAATTGTCGATCAACTACATTTGTGTGGGGGGAGGGGTTTGGCATAGTTTGTTTGAAAAAATAAAAATCACAAAACTTTCATCATACTTTTTTTAATTCTGAAAAAAAAAATAGTAATACAGGAATATATTTGACAAGTTATCTCCAATGCCCCCAAAAGGGGAAAGAATGAGCAAGGAAAATAAGTTTTTTTTAAAAAATAAGCTTGTTGAAAGAAACTTAAAAAAAATCACTACAAAAATATTAAAAATTATATCTCTTGTGAGCTATTAATCTCAGTTGAGATCCAAAAAACCTACACAATTAATTCAGTACAAGATAGGCAGGTATCAGCAAACTGCTGTTGAATCTCAAGTTGTTATGGAAAGCAGTTCGTGACATGATACCAAGTGAAAAGTCAATATTCCTTTTATTTAAAATATTCTAGGAATTCCAGCTATATTAATATTTTAACTCTTTTTGTTTTTTAACAGAGCATTTTAAAAACATTCTGAAAAATCAGCAAATTACTAAAGGACAAACTGATTTCTTACATTATGATTTCACACACCTTAAGTCAGGTTATAAGCCCAAACATGGCTGGCAGAACCTCTCTTTAAAATTATAGATGGAGATGTTCTTTGAAATAATCTGGTTCTAATTATTTTCATAATTTTAAATTCAATTTAGTCACAGCCTAGCAGTCAGCAAATTTTTGACTAATCAAATAGGGTCAAGGTATACCAACTAGAAGTACTGCAAGCCTATTTAACTTTTTAATATATTAGTCCATTTGGCAGGATCACCGTGAGTCCTTTAACTCCACAATCTCAGGGTGATTCTGCAAAATTAACGAATACATTAAAAAGTTAAATTGGCTTGCACTACTTCTAGTTGGTATACCTTGATGTTTTGGATGAAGAAGTACAGGGAATACTCATTGAATCTGGAGATTATTTAATACTCTGGTCTGGAAGAAAGAAAGTCCAAAGGATTTTGAGAGAAATAGGCTTACATTAGCATAATTATATTTAAGAGATACAAGAGCATCCCCCCCCCCCATTTTGAAACAGAAACCACAAACATAGTTATAGAATAAGCTTACAGTGGCATGGTGGCCTAGTGGTGAAGACACTCACCTCCCAATTGGAAGGTTGAGAGTTAATTCCTAAGTAATGGATGTTTCTCTCCTAGGGCACAAAGAAAAAATATCCGCTGTGAACTCTGCATGGCATCAAGAAAGGCATCCAGCCAGTAAACACTCGGTTCCATCCTGTCTCCTAACTCTATCCCAAATTAAGGGATTACAAGGTTGTAAAAACTGAGTTATAGGATAAGCATACATAATGTTAATAGTTCTTATGGAAGAAAAAACATACTTGTTGACTGCAAATGGAACATATGTGATGTGGTTACAAAAAAAAAAAGGCAGATGCAGTTTAAGCCTGTATCGATAAAACTATATTTTTTTCCAAATGAAAGAAAGTGATCGTTCTATTATATTCTACTTTCTTCAGATTCCACCTTGAATGTCCATTTCTGGGTAGAACACTGTAAGAAGTAAAGAATAAAAAGAGACTGGAATAGCTGGGGACATTTAGTTTTGTGAAAAGATTGGAGGTAAGAAATATAACACTCTTCAACCACCTGAAATTAAATCATACAGAAGAAAGTGAAGACTTGTTAGAATGATAACAAGGTGCAGGATACAGAACAAAAGATTTAAACCAACTGGAAAGCAATTCCACCTGAATATCAGAAATGAGTCTCCTGTTTGACAATGGAAGGGAGAGAGCAGAATGTACAGGGGAGAGATGGGATCTGTTATTGGTCCATCAGCCACCTCCAGCATAATGAGTCCCCCTTCATTGGAGTGGTGGCTTGATTGGTCTGGCATGCTCTAATTTGATCCTGTGTTAAGGAGGGGTTTGAGCTTGCATGGTTCCCTCCAACATCAGGTTTCTATAACTCTGATGTCTGCTACCAGTTAAAGCTATCCCAAATTACATGTAGGTCATGTGTTAAAAGACAAGTAATGACAGATTTGTATGAAATCAGATTTTATTGTAAACCATTATTTAGGTACAACACATATGCTTTCCATTTTCATAAAATACCAACAATAAAATTATGATCTGGTGGGCCTTATGGTTTCCTTTTTAATGCTGTAGGACTGACATTCATTTTCATTTTGAATCCCCCAAAAAACATTGTGTATTAACTAGCAATGGCCGGATCCAGTTCTTATTCTCTCTCCTTCTGCTTTGTGCTTTCTAAAAAGTTGTTTCATGGGACAACAATGGAGACAGCTGTGGAGAAGGGTAGAACTGGTAAAATCACTGTTCTGACCCCATTTTCCAGTGCGGAACATCTCCTGGCTTCCAAGTTTCATTCTCTCAAGTTTTCCCATTTATGGACACGTCAATTTGGAATGCCCCTTTAACTAAAAAAAGAAAAGAAAAATGATTCAAGAGTTTCTATATCTAAAATCACAATTTCCCCATCATTTACTGACCACAATTTCCCCATCATTTACTGAACATCAACAGTTTTGCACTGTGTGCTCGCCATTATCGCCCTTGTCATATGGAAGCTAAAATCTGCAATTTGCTATGCACAAAAAGCTCAAAGACCCAACTTGTGAAGAAGAAAATGTAAGGCTGCACATTCTGGCCCTGCCCCCTTCTTTTCCAGCAAGGCTTAATGGGAAACCTAAGCACCTGCTTGTGAAAGAATGGTTCTGGGACATTTTGCATTGTTTTAGTTTGGTTCACAATTCAACGAGTTTGAGGTCTTTTCCCTGAAGAGAAACTTAGCACATGTTTCACCAGCAACATTTGTACAGGACATTTTACGTTTTACTTAAGAGTAATTGGGGAGACATTAAAACACTGGAGTCAAAAAATGAAGGCTGCATTAATGGCCACAGGATTTCTAAATCAATTCTGTTAAATATCAGAAGTCTTGATTTCATGAAGGATGCTAATCTTGATCATTTTATTTTTTTTTCTTAGTCATTCGGAAACGGGAAGGCTACCATTTTGCTCCAGCAAATTCAACATTCTATTACAAATTTCTAAGTGTAGAAAGACCTGAATCTCAGACTCATTAGAAAAAGATCAGCATTATTTTACAAAAAAAGCACTGACAGACTCATACTTAAGAAGAACATTATTCCTTCTTTTGAGCTTCAAATCAGGCTGCTAGGCAATGCCATTCAACACAAAACAGTAAATTTGAACTCTGTTTAACGGTGGATTATTTAAACACATTTAAGGCTTTGGGTTTGGTGTTTTAGAACCCCCCCCCTCCCTCAGCAGCGACACACCTATCCCAACTGTTACAAGTAGTCTGTACACAATAGACGTCACTGGATAAAATGAAGGAAGTTTTTGCATTTAGACACACACTATTAAACTTCATAAGGCAAACAGAAAATAACAGATGTTTGGCATTGTTTGTTTCATTATCTCTTTTAAAAAAATCCATTTTTCTGAGTTTTCATTCTGCCATACAATTAAGAGGACCATGCTACTATCTAATTAATGAGTTGATACAACAAAACCTGCTTTAAAATGTCATGGTTGATAAACAGTGATTCATAGTATTAAAATTATATGGTAAAAACTTAAAAAACAGTATGGTTGGAAGCAATATTAATCACGGGCACTGCCCTATCGCTTTATAGGAGCTTCTTTTAGTGTTATACTCAAATAAATAGTTGGGTTTTCTTTTCGTCTAAACACAAAAAAGGAATGTTCTGGAAATATACTGTAGAATAAGACAACACTTTCTGGTCTGTCCTTCTCTAAGACAGGACCTTGAGAACATCCCCTAAGAGTAGTAGGCACTCTTCTCCTTAGTAGAATTACCACCAGTCCAAAAAAAAAAAAAAAAAAAAAAGGGAGAAAACCCCACTCAAAACAGCAAAAATCCACTTTTGCATCTTAAGCCAATGATCTCTCTGAAAGCTAGGATCCTCTTTAGCTTGTCCTTTTCTAAAGAAAGTATTCATAGAAAAACTATACAAAATGCCTTGGAAAAGATCTGAGCTCCTATTAATGAATATGCTTAAGGCTCAAAATATAATCTCTCTCTCTCTCTTTCTCTGTATTATTACTTTGATTTTTTTTCTCCTGACATCACTTGCTGTTTGATTGAAATGAGCATGGAAAACAGCCAAACAATCAATGGGGGCTGGCCCCTGAAGGCTCATGAGGCACTTCTGTAACTTGGTTATCTGCCCCCAGTCAGGCCTGGCCACCCCACAACCTACAAAGCAGGGGTGAAATGCTCCCGGTTCAGACCAGATTGCCCGATCCAGTAGCGATGGCGGCAGGTGGTTCAGAGAACCGGTAGCAAAATCCCTGCGCCCCCTCCCCCCACCATGCCCAGCTGAGCCGCACGATCATCAGAGGCTTTTTTTTTTACTTTTAAAAGCATTTTTTCTACAACTTCTTCCGCAGAAAAAAATGCTTTTAAAAGTAAAAAAAAGCCTCTGATGATCACGCGGCTCAGCTGGGATCTCAGAGGCTTTTCAAAGCATTTTTTTCTGCAACCTCTTCCGGGGAAGAGGTGGTTTAAAAAACGCTTTGAAAAGGCTCTGACGATTAGGCAACACAGCTGGGATCGTCAGAGCCTTTTCAAAGCATTTTTTAAACCACCTCTTCCCCGGAAGAGGTTGCAGAAAAAAATGCTTTAAAAGTCTCTCTGACGGTCCCAGCTGAGTTGCCTGATCTTCAGAGAGACTTTTCAAAGCATTTTTTAAAACGATCTGGCAACTCAGCTGGGATTATCAGAGAGACTTTTAAAGCATTTTTTTCTGCAACTTCTTCAACAGAAGAGGTGGTTAAAAAAATGCTTTGAAAAGGCTCTGACGATCCCAGCTGTGTTCCTGATCAGGAGAGGCTTTTCAAAGCATTTTTTGTTTGCATTTGCAGAAAAAATGCTTTGAAAAGTTAAAATAAAAAAAAAAGTTGCCCACGCCCACCCAGTCACATTACCCTCCCCCCACCAAGCCACACCCACAGAACCGGTAGTAACAAATTTTACATTTCACCCCTGCTACAAAGGATTAACCACCTTGCTCCTCAACAAGTCTCTTGGCATTGGATTTGTAGAGTTCAGGAAACAATTTACAAGGGCCAGAGAAGAAGGTAAAAACATAGGAAGCCTCTCTTTTCAAGAAAATGCAGTAGGGAGGAGTATGCCCCCCCCCCATATACCTTAGGAAGGTCCTTAAACATTTAGCTGTTCCCAGGCCTTGATTTAGCATCCCCCATCCTCTCTTTACATTAGGGATGATGGGAAAGACATTTAAAAATGGGAAAACTGCTCAAATTCATTCCAGAGTTGGGCAGCCTAGAAATTCAATAAATTTGAAAAGAAGAGGCAGGGAGAAAAGACAGAAGGATATAGAACCCATTAATCAGTCAGTTCGCCAGAATGGTTGCAAGTAGTGTTTTGAAGTGCATGCTAGTGCCAGGACAGGATATGTGTAATTAAATCCAGACTAACCATAGAAATGTGCACAGTAGAGTTTTGTTTATGCAGACCAGGAACAGTTTCTTTCTTCTTGGAAGGGTCCTGTTATCCCCCTAAGTTATTGAGGGAAAATACATCTGGAATTCAGGGGTGCAAGTGGAAAAAGTGTTGATTTGTCTTTTGAACAAATTAGGTTAAGGAAGAAGATATCCAGTACTTAAGTTTTTCAGTGAAAATTTGCATGCTTACAATATGAACACTAGATATGTAAAGGGTTTGGCAGCCAGTGTTTATGTCAGTCATTTGGGGGGGGGGGGGGAAATCCTGCAATTTCTATTGGTAACTGAAGAAGAATTTAAAAATTATTAAATTAAAATTAATTATTAAAAATTATTCCAAAAAGCAATTTTAGAGAGATTCCGGCATAGTGTTCTTGCATTATTTTTTGATGTGGTGGCCAAGGGTTGTATTTAACATCTCGTCTTGAACTATATAACAATCTTTTCAATTTTCAGCCTCACATTTGTTTTTCAGATTGGGAAGGGTGAGTAGACAGGGAAGCTTATGAATGATAGAAAAACGTATCACAGAAAAGAGCAGCAGTTGCTTTTCCCACCTCCAACAAAAACATCACCAAGGGAAGCAATTCTCAAGTAACCTGAGAATATGACAGAAAAAAATATTTAAGAAATTGTAAGGCAGGCTTTGGCACAGCACTAGTTTGATTTTTTTTAAAATGCAGTAAATAAGGAAGGAAAGAAATTTTGATAACTTTTTAAAGCCCTTGGTTTGGGCTTTTTGTGTATTTGGGACAGAAAATAAATATGTGGAAGGATAAAACTGACCTAGTGTAAAGTAGTCAGTTCAAAACCTAGAAGGAAATCTCGGGGACCCTTCTTAAAAAGACAACGGTTACAAATTTCAGGTCCCTAGATCTAGAACAGGTCTGTCAAACTGGCAGTCCATGGGCCGAATATGCCCCGCATAGGCCACGCCCACCACGGCTCCGCAAAGACAAAAAACATCCCAATACATCACGATATGGCCCTGGATACGATCAGGTTTGACACCCCTGATCTAGAATTTGTGTTCATTGTGCTTAACACTACTTCTCTCATTCCCAGAGGTACAGCAAATTTCCAAAAATAGTTTCAGTATGACCTTCTAAAATGTAGCATAGATACTCCTCTGCTGTAACAGGCTTATAGTAACTTAAAGGAGAGGTAAAGAACTATATGTCAGTCTGCTACTTGTCGTTGCCCATTTCAGAGCAGAGCACAGCAGAGGGAAAGCCATTCGTTTTTAACTAATTAAAAACTAAGAAACATGTCAAGATGACCACTCTTAAGACATCCTTCTCTCTGCATATAGACAGACCACTCTGTCCCTAAGCTTTTCCTGGAATAGATACTCAATGGAATGGTTGGAAAAGGTAATAGGTTGGAGAAATCATCAGAGAACCAAATACATTGATACATCACTGTCCCATTGTCTTATAAAAGATTATTATTAATATTTTCAGGTTAATATTAAGGAATTGCACTGCTGTCCACTGTTGAATATTTTTAGCATTATCACAAGAGATGAGGATGAGGACAAAACCAGGATTAGCTGGCTCTTCCTCCCATTGACTACTGTTTTCTCTGACCTACCAAACCAACAGGCACTAGCCATCACTATCACTCCAAGTAGTAATAAACTGGGCTATCAGAACATCCCAATTAACAACAGGCCTACAAGTATTTCATCAACAGAGATACTTCCCAATAACCCTAGGGCAGCCATAATGACATTAACATTAATCACCAGATATGTTCATTATACCATGCTTTGACTCTGACTTAGCCCTCTGAAATGAGACTTAACAAAAAGAAAAAGAAAAGAAAAAGAGAGAATAAGCCATAGTAATTCACGGACTCTCTAGCAGCCTGCTGAACTGCACTGAGAAGCAGCAAAATGCTCTTATCTGTACTATATTAGCTTTTGAAGACAAGGAATGTTTGCTGAAGCTTTGGAATAGTTTTGCTCTGAGATCAAAGGATTTGCAAATACTGAAGAAACCATTATTATCAAAATAGCTTTAAGTGGCTAGTTGATATACAGAAGAAAACCCTGTATTTGTTGCTTTCCTGCTAAAGTGCTCAGCATACACACAGAACAACAAAAGTGATCACTGCTTCCCCTTCATTGTTCTTTGCTTCAGATTCTCTTCAGAGCAAGGCCATCTCATTCTAGAAAGCAATCAGATCCCACTTCCCTTTGTCCCTGCACTATCCTTCTTTATGTGATATAGACAATGGAAAACCATTTTTGTTGACCTTTTTAACCACACACTAAGTAACAGTATAATTTCTTTGACAAAGAGACTCCTTAAATATCCCAGTATGAAAATATAACTTAAATATAAAAGTTTAAACAGGTTAGAAGAGATCTGAAAAGAAAAAAAAATCAACCTTTGCAGTCCATTAGTTCCATAGGTACCATTAATTTGTAACTGTAAAACTATTCTGCTTCAGCAGTAGGCTGCAAAAATCTGGGTTTTTTTGTGATAAAACATACTGATTCAAAGTTTGTCAATCCTCCTGTTATTTTCAGAGTGTCACTGAGGAACCACAGTGAAGTGATGGTATTCTATGCCTGTGTTCTGAAGGCTCTCCTCCATCTAAACCACCGTGGTGACAAGAATTTGCGAACACACGTTGAGAAGAGATTCTTGCATATTTTCCATAGTGCAACTAAACAGGTAAGTGTTTCCAATGGTCTGTGTTCCCTTTGATTCACAGTCTTGAGGCAACAAGTATCCTATGGCCAAGTGAAAATTCACTGAGGTGGACAGATCCCTCATTAACCTGCAAGTATCCAGACTGCAGAGCCTGTCATACAGGCAGACCAAAGCGATGCTTCTTTTTCTTAACAGACTTTAAATTAGTCAGTCTCCTAAGATCTTCTTCCACGTCAGATTCCTCCATTTCATCATCTGCTGAAATTAGAATCTAAAGACAAAAAGACATGCAATTAAAATTATACCAAATTGCACACATTTAAAGATAGCTCAACAAATATTTTGGCATTAAAAGCAACTTGTAGCTTTATCTTTCATGATTTCTCAAAGTATAATTTAAACTGGTTATTTTCTCTGAACATATTAGCTGTAACTGAAGGAATTTAATTTATAAGTGTATGTGAATATTTGTTTCTACTAAAATCACTTAGAATATGCTAAGAAATTGAAATATAAATATGGTGCAGAAAGACAGAGACCCAAAGACTCTGAACTGAGCAGTTCAGGATAAATAAAGCTAAGGGAATTATTAGGAGCTCTTTGGGGCAGGATGTGATCTCTGCCTAATTCAGGGAGATAAGTTATAGGTTTCTACTGAAAACACCCTTTATTGATCAGAAGTTCTAGGTAACTGCAATCCAGTCTTAAACATTTCGTTTCTGGGAAAGTTGATTAAAAAAGTGGTGTCACCTGAACAATACTGATTATCTAGAAACATTTCAATTTGGCGTCTAATTGGTCTCTGGTACTGACATGCTTTGGTTGCTTTAATGGATGAATTATGCTGCTGACTGCATTGGAGGCTGGGAAGGGATGAAGACCTACTTGCTTTCCTGGAATTATCAGTTGTTCTGCTGTGGATCATCTAGTGGGACTGGACTGTTTTGCAGCGGTACCTGTGCTTCCTATTGCCCTATGGTGGGAAATTGATTTAGAAGGCAATTATTGCCTAAACTATGGGTGTCCAACCTTTTGGCCTGCCTGGGCCGCATTGAATGAAGAGGAATTGTCTTGGATCTCATATAAAATATACAATATAGTTAATGTACATAAATCACATAATGATGTTAAAAGTTTACAATCTTGTGGAGTTGTATTACTAGCTGTCCAGGGCTGTATGCAGCTTGTGGGCCATGGGATTGGCACACCTAATCTAAACTCTTAATCTGTGGTATCCCAAAGATTCTATCTTACTTTACATGTTTAACATCTGCATGAAATTGATTGGGGAAGCCATTTGCAGTAAGTTGTCATCAAACTATGACTCCCAGTTCTACTAACCCTTACCATTCAACTTCAATACACTAATTGGTATCCCACCTATAGACACGGCCAAAATATTAGTGCACCTCAACTTTTTCCCCACAGAATCCCAATCTGTTGTGAAATAAATTGAAACTAACACAAATGTTCTTTATTCCATAGTCCACAAAACAGACACTTTGCTTTTGATTTAGGATTTACACACTCTTGTAATTAATAAAACAAATTAAAATAGCATGGATATAACTATTAGTTATAATAATAATATAATAGTTATAACAAAACCTGATATTTTGCCTTTATAAGGAAATAACTGCAATCAAATGTTTTCTATAGTTCTGAACAAGACTTCTACACTTTCCAAATGGTAGTCTGTTCACTCTTCCTAAGCAAACTACTTGATTTGACTTAGGTCTGAAGGGTTCCTTCTCCCAATTGTGAATTTCAGCTCTTTCCATAGATGTTCTATTGGATTCAGAACTCAAAGCAGGATCCTTCAGAGCAGTCCAATATTTGTTTTCAACTATTCTTGGGTTTTCTTAAATGTACTGTATGTTTTTGGACATTTTTTTTGTGACCGAGACATAGCTTTAAAACCCTGGGCATTATGTTTTGCTCTAAAATGCCTTAGTTATTCTCTGATTTCATTGTGCCCTGGTGCTGGAGGTAGCAATACCACCCCATAACATTGTGGAGACTCCTCCAAGTTTCACAGCAGTTTTTTCTTCTGCGAACCCAGAGCTGCTGTAACTTACCAAAAAACCTTTCATCTGTTCAAAGGACATTGTCCCAGAAGGACTAAAGCTTGTCAACATGCATTTTAACAAATTCCAGTCAGGCTTTTTTGTGTCTACCTTTCAGGCTATTCCCAGGTCTTCTACCATGGAGGCATCCTAATGTGATATTGCAGTACCTTCATCTTGGAGATCAGCCAGAATATGCTTAGAAGCAGTGGTGGGATTCAAATAATTTAACAACTGGTTTTCTGCCCTAATGACCAGATGGGTGGGCGTGGCCAAGGGTGTGACAGCACTCAGCCTCCTGCAGCACTCTGCCAGTCAAAACGGGACGTGGGGGGTTAATTACAAAATGTGGGCTTTGCTTTGTGACATCCAGATCCAGTGAGCAAGGGATGTGAACAGCACAGAAAATACTTTTGTTTGGTTATGAAGAAATATCCCCAAAGTCAGATGTACACTAAATGTAGACTGACTTTTAGCTACATATCTTCTCAGCAAACAGTAAATTCTGAAGCTGCCTTATATGAGATGGATCCCAGTGGAATTCATTCTAAATTTTGATATGATTTCTGTAAATAAGGAATGTAAAATTATAATGGCTGAGTATTTGATCCTTCATACATCAAAAAAATGCAAAGCTAAGGGATAAACAAATAAAAAACAGAATTGAAAACAGAAAAGCTCAGGAAAGAAAAGAGTGAAAGCATAAGAAAGAGGAAGAAGGAAAACCAAAAAAGAATGACTTCCAACTTTCTTGGTACAGATATAAGTAAAAAATATATCAAACTCTTACTCTAAGATTAACATTTGTCTACATTATTTCCATAATCCCAAATCTAAGCATCAAAGCCCAGATCAACTTTTAATTTCAGTTTCTCACAAAAAGTCCAGTAATGGTTGATATCGCTTTAATCACTATTTGTTAAGGAAACCACAACTGATTTATTTAATTGCACCAAACTCTAAATAAAATAGGAATGGAAAATCCTAAACTCTAGTGTAGACCCATGCTTCTCAACTTTGGCAACTTTAAGGTGCATGGACTTCAATTCCCAGAATTCCTAAGGCAGCATGAAGTTCGTCCATCTTAAACTTGCCAAGACTAAAAAACACTGATCTACAGATAGGGATTTTTCCATTCTTCTTTTACTGGTTCTTACTTACTTATAAGCAATCATAATGCAAACTCCTCACTTCCACCCCATCCCAGAGCAAAGATAATGCAAAATCCTCACTTCCACCCCATTCCAGAACAATCACCATTCCCTCCCTGCCTTCCAGCTCCATTCTCCTGCATGTAGGGCAACAAGAGAAGACCATGAGATTACCAGTTTTAAAAAGGTTCAGTCAGACCTTATAACTTCTTGGAGGAAAAAAAGATCTCAGGAAGTTGGGAGGTCTGACTGAACTGACTGATCAGCCTCCCAGCTGATCGGCACAGCTGATCCATTGCCGCCTCCCAGCTGATCAGTGCAGCTCCCAGTCATGCCCCTGCAGCTTCCCCACCCTGAATGGCAACCCCGGTGGGCAGGGGAGGGACAGCCAGTGGTGGGAACTGGTTTGCTGAACTACGCAAAAAATTAACAACAGGCTTGGCCAAACCGGTACAAACTGGCTGAATCCCACCACAGTTTGGAAGTTTATCTCCACCATTTAAACTATAATTCTGTTGAACCTGGAATCTATTTTCCTCTTGCAGCCACATTGAGGGCAGTCAAACATGATCCCATGAACCTTAAATGTCTTGATTATATTAGCAATCTTGGTCTCAGGAATATGAAGCTCTTTGGAGATGGTGTTGAAATTTTTACCATGCTGGGATATTATCTTACTCCTTTCTTCCTCAGACAAGTCTCTTTTTCCCCCTCTTTTCCATAGTTGCTGCGCTGCACACAATAACACAAAATGCCTGAGTACTTTTCTCCATTCAAATAGGCTGAGTGACTGCTTATGAGACAGAAGATCCCTTTGACACCAATTAAAGTAAATGTTCTGTATGAGATCACTAAAATCCAGTATCTTTTAGCTTCTATGTCCATGCCATTTATGTTCAGTTATATATCAAAAGCAGTGTCTGCTCTATTCTCTATTAACATATTTACTATTTGCTATTAGGAAGTTAGTCTCTAGGATTGAGTTGCATGCTGCTTTAGTTCTCAGTTGCTATTAGATAGATCTTGAAAGGAACAAGTCTGCATTGTTAATGTTTACTGAACTAGCCATAATTACTCCTGCAATAAGTAAGCTGCTATTCAATGTAAGGAACCAAGTTCATATAATTCCACCTATGAACAAGTTGCACAGGTTGACAATTACTTATTGGACACATTTAAGATGCTGGTGTTAATGTTTCAACCCTGAATTACTTTAGGTCCTGGCTATCTGAGTGATATTCTCCCCTATTAGAGGCAAGTTGGGTCTTTAATATTAGCAGGAGAGGTCTTTCTGAAGATGCCCTTGCTGTTGGAGGCATGCTTACTTATAATTTTCAGTAATTGGTAAGTTCTGTAGTTACTCATTATACTTAAGAAGACCAAAGTTGCACGACATTTGCCAGATTTTAAGTGTGAATTGAAGTCTGCTTTTAAATTTTTACTTCCATGCTTTATTTACTTCCCGTGGCTGCCTTGATGCTCAAAATGAACAGAAAACAGGGGAACATAATTTTTTTTAAAAAATAGAACTTGCCTCTGACTCTGATTCCTCATGCGATGCTGCTCTCCTATATCGGATTTTGCTCCCATTTCTTGAATCTTGACCTGATTCTTTTTCTTCAAGTTTAGCTTTTGTCTTTCCTTTCTTCATAAGGAAGTTATCAACAACCCAAAACATTAATGCCTATTAAAAAGGAGAAGTCATGTTAAGTTCCCTTATCTTTCATATTGTTGGATAGTTATGGGATTCAAGGGATTTACAGTATAGAAACCTCTATCTAAATATACACAATTACATGGCTCATTAAGAAAGATGGAATCCTAAAACTGAAGTTCACTAGATCTTTTCTCAAGTTCATAAACTCAAAAAATATAAAAAGAATTTCAATAGCTATTCAATACTTGTAATTTGCAAGTGGCACAAATTCTTTTATGCCCATAAAAGTGTGGTATATATTGGAAAGAACTGAACAAGTCAAAGACTAACAAATGTATTTAAAAATACAATTTGTAAATTGTGTTACAGAATCTTTAAATATAAAATCCTGCTAGTTCAGGGGTCTCCAACCTTTTGGACCTCAGGGACCACCAAACTCATAATTTTAAATCCCATGGACCACTGGGGGGGGGGGAGGTTCAGCTGTCTTTCGGGCCTACCTGTCTGCTTCTGTGAGGCCTTCAGGTGGGAGGCCCGAGAGAAAGTGCCTGGTCCAGGCACACAGCCTGGAAACTTCTTTTGCGTTCCTTCTCTCAAGGAGCTTGGTCAATCTGAGTGAAGGAAAACGAAGACAGGCAGACTGATGGTGGCTTGCTGACATTGGTGGGAAAGTTCCATATTCCAGAGCGGTGGTAGTCATAGGACTGGCCCTTTGGTCATCCCAGAGCAGCTCCTCTACCTGGGTGCACCGGCCTGCAGAGGAGCTGCCTGCTTCCTGGCAGGCCGGTGCACCCGGGTGGAGGAGCTGCTCTGGGATTACCAAAGCGCCAGTCCTGTGACTACCAACGCTCTGGAATATGGGACCAGGCCATGGTGGGGCTGGAAATCTCCGCCATAGGGGGTGGCATGTGCAATGTGCAACTTTGCAGGTGGTGCAACATGCAAAAAGGAGCACAGCCTTTGCTGGCCTGAATGAGATAATGGTGCTGTTACAGAGAGGGGCGGGGGTGGTGGTGGCCCAAGTGGGCTGAAGTGGCGGTGGCAATGGCTGGAAAGTGCAGGAGTGAAGTGCTACTTGCATTTGCAGGGCATCAGCATTCCATCTTCACCATGGTATATTTGTGTCAGCTGGTGGCACCAAGGCAGCCATGTCTCCTGCCGTTTGGGGCTCAGAGTGGTAAACTGCATCCAGGAAGGACTACAGCTTTTTTCCATTTTATCATTTCTTCCCTACATTACAGTACACTGTTCATAACTGTCCTATTTTAAATTGAATCAGGATCAACTTAGAATCTTAATTGGTGCACCATTATTATTTTTTCCACAACATAATCAAGGCAATGTAGCAAAGAAAGCAAAGTTAACAAATCTCAGTTCCCCCGCTTCATGCTAAATTTCTTTTAAGAATTTCTGCTCATTCCCATTTTAAATACATAGGCGTATTCATGCCTGGGATTTATCCACCAATCTAATACAAAGAGAAGCCTTTAAAGCCTGGTGATGTCTGGAAAGGGACGGCCGATGTAAATAATAATTTTAAAAAATCACAATCAAAGGGGATTTGGGCAGCTAACACTGGAAAAGCCAACTTTGGAAAGCGCCAGCTGGATACAAAAAGAGGAAGGAGTCTCCCCCCCCCCCCCCGAAAGAGCCACAGGGAAAGAAGGGGAAAGAGCAAGTCGGCTTTGTATGGAAAAGTCAGGCAAAGATACCTCAAAGCTATCTCCAGGAGGAGAGGGGGGGGAGTTTCCTCCTCCTCCTCCTGGAACCGCTGCTGCTCTTCTTCCTTTTCTTCCCAGCCGTAGCCACCCAACCTCTGAAGATCCAGTATTTCCACCTCATCCAAAAGGCTGGCTGGGGGCAGAAGGATGGAAGGGGTGGTGAGGGCTTTGTGTGGTCCCCCTGATGGGGGATGGCTTGAAGTAGATGAAGGGCTCGGCTTGGCATATGATAGCCGGCACTGGGCTCGACCTGCCAGCTGGAGGGGAGCTGCTGCAGGGGACTGATGAGGGGGCGCTTGGGGCTCAGAGTGGTAAACCACATCCAGGTGGTCCAACTACAGCAGAGGGAAGCAGCCGGAGTCAACCCTAGCTTTGCTGTCCATTGCAGACGATCAGCCCCCTTCAAACTCTCGTCTCTCGAGGAGCCCGGCCGAAGTTTCCCGTGCTACTTCAGCAACTCCTCCTTGAGAGACGAGAATTTCTAGGGGGCTGATCTAGTGTCTGCAATGGACAGCAAAGCCAGGGTTGACTCTGGCTGCTTCTCTCTGCTAACAGGCGGCCTAGCTAACTGCCTGAAGGACCCCATCCTGTCTCTGGGAGTCAAAGCGCTGAAGCGCGAGCAGTGCAGGAAACCATGAGAGAAATGCAACGATTTCTCTGTGGACCACCAAAATTTTCTCACGGACCACCAGTGGTCCACGGACCACCGGTTGGTGACCGCTGTGCTAGTTAACTATTAAAACTACTGGCAAAATGCCAAAGCAACTACCAATATTTAAAAAATCATTGACACAGTAAAATTGTCTAGAATGCAAAATAAATGTATTGCAGATAATGTTTTTGAATTGTAGCTATTGTTTCTTGAATGTGTTTATATACTCCTGAACTAGCATGGAACCTGAGTCCCGCAAAACCACACATCAAGAAACTTTCTTTTGGTAGGTTGACTTTGGCTGTCATTCTTGGCCACATGCAGGATTTGACCACAATCAAACAACATACAAAGCAACTGAACATCTTTGCAGGATTAATTTCCCTATTTTTTAAATATGCAGATAAAAATATCCTGAAAGCATCCTAAAGTTCTATTTCCAGATGTTTAAAATGTAAACAATTCAGCTAATGATAGATGAGATTTTAGCTGCTTCAGCCCTTTTAATTTAATTGCCCTTTTTCTTTTGTCCTTTTGTTTTACTGCTGTGTTTATAAATTTTGAAGTTGTATTTCTCTTTAATGATGCTGCATTCATTTGTATATTTATTTTGTGAATTAATTTAGTATCAACTAATAATTATTTCCATTCATGAAAGCAAAATGAAGGAGGTAACCTACATAATTATTTTCTTTTGTATTTTTTTTAAAATCGCAAACATAAAGTACAATCACCATTTTTAAAAGGTTTGTTTATGAAGGAATAATCTAATACCCCTGCATGCATTAAATATGAGGTTAACAAACTACACAACAGAATTAATTAGTATTGTAAAAAATAAACAAGCCCAACTTATGTGGCTAGCATATAGGTATCTTGGACGTTGCCACTATATATTTGGATTCCAAATATTGCAAAACAGATCAAATATTCAGAAGATGTAATTTATACCAACATTTACAAAGAAGGGGACTATCAGCATCACAATAGCCAACTCCAACTGAGGATTCTCTATAGGGTTCAACAAAGCTATCTGCAAAGAGGAAAAATATGTTAATATCATGGAATTACATACATATACAACTAGTTCTGCGCTTATACTGGCACTATATGAAGAATGGAGACAATTGGGAAGAATAAATTGGGCAGAAAACAATGCTTTAGATTAAATTAAAAATGGTGTCTTTAGTACATTACAAATTGGGGCTACTTCCTTTTCAAACAGGAAAATCAAACGATTTAAATGCTGATACAAAAAGGTGAATATTAACATTAACAGGCTTTAATCCACAGTGATTAAATAGCATTTACTAAAATCACATTATTGATTTTTAATTCCTTGAACAATATAGCCTCAGCTGTTAAGGTCATCCAGATCATAGCACCAAATTTCCTATTAGCTTCATGCAAATTTTGCTCAGTAAGTATTAATCTGAAAAGGAAAGAGAAGTAACTCATCTCCATACCTTTTGTATTAGTTTATGGCATGATGGAATGATTTAAGTTGCTGACATTGATGCACAGGGATGGTGAACTGCTCTTTAGATTTTAAGTTTCATGTTTTAAGTGATTATTTACTTAGACCATCATCCAAACTCTGTCAAATAAACTACACGTTTTATCATTTGTCTTATAATTTGTGTTGTTTACCAGAAATGAGAAATATAACTTGCTATTATACAGTTATAATTTGTATATGTATATGTTTTATTCAGAAAATGTTTCTGGAGAAAAAAAAGTGAGAAATGGAAGAACATCTAATGTAGAGAACATAAAAAAAATAAATCCAGTAAGTATATTGTTATAATTTAGAGTTCACATAGAATGAAATCTACCCAAGCTGTCAACAAATGCAATTCCATTCAGAGCAACGTCTAGCTAGCCTCTGCCTGGACATTTCATGTCAATGGGAAATTATTGCTCCCCTCAGTAACTGATTTCACTCGGCAAGTTTTCCTAACTTTGAGGTGGAATTTGCCTTCTTGAACTTAATATTTTTTTACTAATATGAACAGAAGCAGAGCTATGTTTTAGTAATGTAGTAAAATCAGGACATTAAAACCTGATTGTTAAGCATAACCAAAGGCTTAGTTATGAATATTTTTATTACTTTTATTAATGTAATCTTCTCCAGCATTATGTTTTTCAACTGTGTTCTACTACATCTTCCATTCCCAGATCATGGCATTGAGAGCTGGAGGACCAAATTGGAGAACACAGCACACACAGAAAAAATACATTGCTAATTCACTTATTATTGAGTGCAGTTTAAAAAAAGAAACAAAAAGCTTCAAACCTCTTTCCACTGAGGTATTAGGAGGACTATAATTATGATTGTTTTCTCAAACATCATGATAATTATGTACAATGCACACTGGCCTACCCAAGCACGGCATTGCAATGGGTCTCCTGCAAAAGAAAACACAAATGGTTAATACAGGTATCTGCTAAACAAGCTGACAACTGCGTTGACATAATCACAAAATTCTGCGCAACAATCAGTGTGTTAGTCTTCATAAAGCAGATATAACTTTAGATGTGAGTAATCATCTTTACAGTAGAATTTTATATATTGATTTAATTTGTATAGCCACCCTTCTCACCCAAGTCGTTTTGAATAGGTCACAAGAATCCTTTGAGTTATCAGTATAGTCTGGTGCAAAAGACTCATACATGGTATTTCAGAATTCTGGGCCCTGGAATTTGAGTCCTAGAATTCAAAGTCCTTTGTTAGATTCCCCTTCCCTATTAACTACAAGCTTTTCTCATTTCAGATGAGTAAGGAATTACTTTGTTGCTTTCATTGTTAAACAGCATACTTGAAAATCCAGATTTACTTTCTGTTTATACGTGTTTTAAGGTATATTACTTAATCTGCTTTGTTTGTGTGCATGGATGTGAACAGTGTTGTATAAATTTGTTTCATGAGAGCAGAAATTGAATAGCACAAAAGCAGAAATACTATTTTTCCATCTAGAATGCCTTATTTGAATTTATATGGCCATCCATCTCAGCAATGCAAATCTGGGTAGTTAACAGGAATTAAAGGACAATATAAATACAATGTGCAACAACAACAACAACAATACTGTTCTTAACCAATTTTTTTTAAAATTTTATTTATATGCCGACCTTCTCCGGAGACTCAGGGCGGCTTACAATGCGTTAAGCAATAGCCTTCATACTTTTGTATATTTTATACAAAGTCAGCTTATTGCCCCCACAAACCGGGTCCTCATTTTACCTACCTTAGAAAGGATGGAAGGGTGAGTCAACCTTGAGCCTGGTGAGATTTGAACTTACAGTAATTGCAGGCAGCTGGATGTTAAATGCTGCCTTGTAGGAGGCATTAGTCTCCTACGCCACTCAGGCTCTTTTTCAATTAACACAAAGTGGCTCTCAAATATACCACTGATTACCGTAGTAATGTGAGATCCAATTAATTGGATTTCAATACAATGAAATAATAAAAAAGTGAATAAAATTAAAAGAGTACTCTAATTTGTTAACTATATGTTATTTCATTTAGTCATTTTGTTTTAGAAGAATTATATATTTGGAAATGGTTATGGAATCACAACAGGACAACAAAAATAATTTGTTCATGGTTTTATGGTTGCAAAGCAAGTTATAACTTAAGGCTAGAAGGAATACATTGTACTGTACAATGTTATGGGTCAATGCTTGCCAGGAGAGAGGGATTCTTAGAAGAGGATCTTTTTAGTAACCATCTCACTGTTTTTAATCTCTTTATAGCAGAAACTTGAGTCAGCTTTGTTTCTCCTGGATTCTAGGAAAATGTTGAAGATTGCCATATTCCATATTGGACAATATCGTGACTAAATATAGAATTCACAGGTACAGGATATTTCTATTTCTTAGGATTTTATAGTTAATTTGGATTTTTTTCTTATATGTTTGAGGGTTTATGTTGAAATTGTTAGCATATACGCAAAGTAAATATAATTTAAGAAATATAAACTGTGTGGATGAGGGTACTCTTATTTTACCTATTATATAAAAAAATATTGGTTTATCAAATAACCTGTAGTTAACTTAGTTTACACAAAATACTTCAGCATAAAAATGGCTTAGAATAAGATGAGAATTTCTCTGGAGCTATTCAAAACTTGCCTTAATATTTGAATTAGACAAATATTCAATCTTGAATATTCTTGAAGTTCTTAGAAAATGTTTTGTAATCCCATTTAAGATTTTTTGTGTATGTATTTCTTCAAATGTATTTGACATTCTGTGTAAAAGATTGCTGGATTGTAACTATTTTAAAAATTAGTTGAAAACACTGTAGAATATTTGGTGATTTTAATCACTGAACAATTAAAAAAATCCTATAAAAACTGTGTTGTCTAAACATCAAATAAAATCTGTAAAAAATATCTGGCTGAGGACTCAGGTAACATGGAGAAGAATCAAAAGAAGAAACAAGGTATCAGCAACAAGAGAAAATTTAAAACTTCGCAAATGCAATTTACTAAGCTATAAGTTAATTACAATGGCATCAGATCTACACATCAACTACCGTTGATAAAACCTTTTCTTTTTCCTAAGACACTTCAAATGCAGACACACAGCTCAACTTGAGAACTAAGGAATGGAAAATCAAATACTTTTAAACAGCTGTAATGCACAATGGATCTCAGCCATTTCCTTTTCTGGAGAGGCTTTGAAAGACATACTCCAGATAGTTTACTAGCTAGTCTTGATGTTTATAATATTTATATCTGTGCTACATAATACTTAAGCATTTCAACAATTTCTGATAAAAATTAGTAAATAAACCTGCATTTTCATTTCTAAACCCATTTAGACTATTAGTTAATTATAAAGTGGTATATAGTGGTAGTTAAAAGATTTGTGAATGTTTTTAATAGTTCTGCATAAATAGGACCTAAAATGTGACCTGTTTTTCACATAAGTCCTAAAGCTAAAGAGAACACAGTTAAACAAAAAAGTCAAAAGCATTATACTTGATTGATAATGATTTAAAGCTACATATCTGTGGGTGGCCAAAGATTCTGAATCTTTAGGGTTATCAGTTCATTTGAAGAGGGTATTAGAGCCATATGTCTCTAGAATCAATCAATGGATGACAATGAGTGGTTCTACTTTATTTGAAGAGGAGGGTTTTGGGTATTCACTGTCTAATGTTTACAACACATGTATATAGAAGTGTGTCTAGTTTGAACAAAGGAGATTTTTGAGGATTTCCAAAACATAATTGTTGATGCTCACCAGAATGCTCACTAGGCTGGAAAGGTTACAAAACTATTTCCAAAGAATTTGGACAATACAGTCCAAACAGTAGCCAGGTAGCTCTTGTACAAAGAAAGACATAATTATTGTCTTCATAGCAGGCGCTGCCCTTTGCTTTTCACCCTCTGAAGGTGTGGGCAGTGACACATATTTGGAGGAACCTGTTTGGTATTATCATTTTTGTAGAAATAATGGGTTGTTAAATTATATTAAATGATGGGTTGTTAAATACTTCCAGGAATTTCTTGATCGTAATTTCACTGAACTCAATGGGACCAATTTCCAAAAAATTATGGATTGGATTAGAATGTACATCAACTTCTGGAGTGTATCCTATCACTGAAAACACAGCAAAACAACTAGGCACCAGTTTTAGAAAATTAAACCTAATTCACACGTTATAGCAGTGATCTCCAACTTTGGCAACTTTTAGACTTGTGGACTGCCAGAACTCTGAGAGTTGAAGTCCACAAGTCTTAAAGTTGCCAAGGTTGGAGACCTCTGGGTTATATAACTCCTACACGGAAACTGCTTGTATAATAAAACAGACAAAAAAGTTTCACATCTCCCTGTGATCCTTTTTATCTTCAGTTTGCCTTAATTTCACATGCCCAAAAGCACATTTGGCAAACTAAAAGAATTTCAGCTTTAAGTAGAACCGAAGAAACAATTTTCTTTTCTTTAGGAAAAGTCAAGCTTAAAGATGAGTCTAGAAAAACTAAATCTTGGTAATTGAATCTGTTACCCTTACCATTTTGTTAATTTATGCCTCCTGGCACATCACTATCTTATTTGTAAAGCACACTGGAGTTTATTATAGTGCTTAGAGAAGTATGAAAAAGCTAAAATAAATTATTTGCATACCAACTTTACTTTTTAAAACTGTAAGAATGGTTAATACTAAAAGTCCTTTTCTCTTTCTGCAATATCTGTTTCTCTTGCTGCTGGGATTCCCCTACTAGACTAATGTTGTATTAAATAGGCTGAAAAGCCAAAGCAAAAATTAAATTCATCAGACTGAACTCTATCATAACAGAAATACTCTTATGCCTTCCCATCCTTCCTATTGCAAAAATATGCAAAACTGGATGGAACATTAGAGAGAGATATAGCAATCAACGTAAAGTATATTTTGAAATTAGGGACAGGAGGAAAGGCTTGCAAATCATTTTCTAAGATCGAAAACCAAATAAAATGCAAAATGAGACATTTCAATTAATGCACAGGAATTGATGTTCAATCTGCCCAGTTTTATAGTCGGTTGACTGTTTATAAGATACACGTTCTGCACAGGACAACTAAATTGGCTACTAAAACCTCCACTGACTAACAGTGGATTAAGAAACCAGATTACAAAACTGCTTTTTACTTTAAAGATACGCGTAGTTATTGAGAACAGAAATGACACTCTCCCACTCTTTTAAGCATCCTTGTTAGTTTGGGAGAGGAATGCGTGCAGCCATCTTCCAGAGTTGTGAAACCATTATTGATCTTAACCAATGTTGGTGGATCTATTTCAAATTCAAGTTAACTAACAATTAACTGCAATAAAATGAAATGCTATGTTACTGTATGGTTAAGCTGTTAAAGAGAGGGTAAAATCTGGGTAGGGTTAGAAAATGTAAAAGCTTTAACTTGTTCTTGAGCTGCGTAACCTCTATAGACTTGCATTTACAGTGAACCAAAATAGAATTGGTTATATGTCACTAGCATGCATTTTCAACTCAGGTAGTGTTGCTCTGATTTGGAATAATCTTCTACACAATTAAAAGAGCAGCATTTCTCCAAAAGCCCAAACATCCGACACAGCCTGCTCAAGTGCAACTTAATAGGCTATAATATCGTGCATATGTTATGTTGTCAACTCTCTTCTTGAGAGACTAGCAAATGAAACTTATATGCAAATAGGCTTTCAGTCTGAGAAATGAGTTATTGTCCAGAAATAACAACAAACACTGAATCATAGGGAACAAGTACTATGTCCAGGAAAACAGATGAGGTCATGGATGACAAACAATCTGAAAAGTCAAGGAAGGTTAAAGATGTTTCATTACGTTAATGTTGAGACAAGCAAATGCTGGTTTTATTATTCATACATACAAAATAAAATAAAATATTCACTGACCACTAACTTATTTCAGTCTCTCCTCTTGACCTACACAATGCTATCATTTTCCATCACTGTATCAGATAATCATGTAACTGGCATTTAGGAAAACAAATATTCCAGACCCAGCCTTACTTATATTTGACATGCTTAGATTGTTTCTGTATTTCTTTCTTGCAAAGAAGCATTCAGTGAGATACCAATCCCTCTCTGTGCTCTCTCAACCTAACCTTCCATTTTATAACCTTACAAGGGTCCCTATCTTACCAGAAAAGAAAAAATAAGGAGAGGGACAGTACATTGCTATCGTCCTATGTGCCCTCCACAATTGCCACACCCTGAAGGCAGCCAGAATAGCATTGGGTGTCAGGAGTGAGGCTCACAGATAACACCCCACACCCAATTCAAGCCAAGGAAATATAATACAAAACAATACTAGAAAGCAGGTGCTACTTGTGCTACTATTTTTGAATTATCAAATTGAACATTGCCTCTTAAAATAAAATGTATTCTGTTTGTAAAAACAAATTGTATCAAATTATAAAGCTATTGCATTCCAGTGTGTATGTGTAAATAAAATAAGGGTGTTACTTGATTTATATAAGATTTTATATATTGCTTTTCTAATATACAAGCATCACTCAGGACAGCTAGTAACATTAAACGTTAGATAGGAAGGCTGAAAAAGAAAACAAGAAAATGAAGTGTTTTGGTTTTAAATAGCATTTCAACTACATTTTGACCTCTTAACTTCACTACTGCTAAATGTGCTTTATTATTCTTGGAAAAATAAATTGGTTAATTTCTAAAATGCTGCATTATACTTTTTTCATCATTTTTTTGGCTGTAGAAGACTAATAAGGTTCCCTCTTGGCAAAAATAAAATGAAGTTGCCTGTATATCATTATTGTTTAAAGCTTGTCATTTGAGAAAAAAGCTATCTTGATAGACTGCATAAAATTATTTTTAGTTTGCTTTCTAAAAAAATCTTAGGGATTGGTCAATTTTTAAAAAACCATGAAGTTCCCTTCTACTTTAAAATAAATGGGGTTCAGTTACTGGCAGTAGCCCTTTTCCTGCACAGGAAACCATACTGCTTTCTGGAGTAATGACTGTTTTGTTGAATTTAATTAGATTCCCTACACTAGAATTTTCAGAATAGGATTGTTCTGAACACACAGAGGTAGATACAACATTTAGGTCATTTAAAGCCAAATCCTCACAGAATTCCTAATGTTCTTCCCTACTCTTCAATGTTTTATATCTGTATGGAAAATCCAAACAATGAATATACTCAATAGCTATATTTCTATATTATAGCTGGAATATGTTCAAGAAAACAGAAAATTGCACATTACAGGAACTTAAGAATCATTATGGAATCCTATTTTCACATTCACCGGGCAGATGCCATGATAAGACTAATAGCACATTAAGTTTCCCTTTCTTACATTCCTCAGCAAATGAAAGACATATTCTCTATGACACTAGAGGTAATATATAGTTATCATGACTAATTGTCATGTGTAACTAGTTGGAATATTCTCCTGAACAGAAGTCTTCTAAATATGCCATAATTATTTGAAAATGTTTTTTAGGAATAGAGTTGAAAAATGAAAATGCCTGTTCTGGACAATTTTACTGTTGCTTTCTGGCAACCATTTTAAAAAGTGAGGATGCTTTCCAAAGAAGGCTGTTACATTTCATGGATTTTTAAAAAAATGAAGTCAGACATTCCATTAAGCATACTTAAAATCAATTGTCACATCTCAGCCAACCCTGCACCATTGAATGCCAGCTATAATTTGAAATTAGAATTCTCAACTCTCTCCAAAATCTCTGTGATACTTTAGAGCTCTGACAAAATGTTTGTGTGTGTGTGTGTGTGTGTGCACGCGCATTATGTTATTGCCTTTTGCAATGTTATGTTTGTTACGTTATGCAAAGCACAGAAACAAAATGGTAAGCCATAAAGATCTGAGATAAGAAAAGGAAACAGCTAGATCAACTGTATATCCACTCAGTTCAAAGCACTTCATTATCTTCTTATCCTTGCAAACCATCCATGCTGCCACCACATACATCATACATCACTTCATATGTTGCTCTTTTTTAAAAAATTTCTCACCTCCCTTTCTTTGTGGATCTCATTCATTTCCATCCAGCTAGAGTTTTCCCCATGGTTCAACACAGTCATTCTTACTTCATATCTCTGTTTTTGAAAGGACTTGAAGATAGGGAAGAAAGGAGTGGGCTGTTAAAGGAGGACCTGCAGAAAGGATTGCAAGTCCTGAGAAATAGGGATGACATATGCCCATCCTGATTTTTTTAAGTATAAGTTGGGACTGGGGAAAACTTTCGAGATTCTGTTATTCCATCTGGCTACAATAAAGAGTGTTCCTGGAATTGTTCCTGCAGTGCTTATTTCTTGACTTGTCTACCTTGAAGGGCTAATAAATGCAATTCGATCCTCTTTTTCTTTTCTAACCAAACCGTTACAAATTTCTTCTGTCCAGTTGCTTACTTTTGTATTGAATGCATCACTTCAGTATCCATTTATTACTGATCCTGTCTTCCTCCTCCTCAGCCCTTTTTATATAATCTATTCCACTTTCACCCACTTCACTTTTTTCTAATTTTTATCTTAAATGATAAAAATATCCATTTTTTAAATAATCAATTCTCACTTCCATGTAATAAAACTTTGCTTATTTTTATTTATTCTTTGCAACAACCACATGCTATTCATTACTTTTTTTTTTACCAAAGTTTGCACATCTTAATTTTTTTCCATTTCTCCATTTTAATTAATATGCTGCCAAGGTACACAGAGTCATATATTACACAAAGTCATATACTTATTCTAGTTTATCATTTATATATAAATGACAATCATTCATTCCATTTTTCCTGTCAAACACTACCACCTGCAAATTTATGTATTTAATACATAAATGTTCAGATTCATGCTTTTTAATCATACAATTTGTCAACATTTACTGCAAGTTATTTGGATTTTCAGCCAACAACACATCCTTAATACACAATAGTATGCACACACTCACATCACCCATCAACAAACCTCTAACGCCAACATAGGCATTCCTTATACATCTATTCTGAGCTGTGGTGGTGCAGTGATTAGAATGCAGTATTGCAGACTAATTCTGCCAACTTCTAGCAGTTTGATCCTGACCAGCTTAAGGTTGACTCAACCTTCCATCCTTCCAAGGTTGGTAAAATGAGGATCCAGATTGCTGAGGGCAATATGTTGATGCTGTAAACAACTTAGAAAGGGCTGTAAAGAACTGTGAAGCGGTATATAAGTCTAAGTGCTAGTGCTGTTGCTATTCATAAATGTGAAAAACCAAGGGAACTTCGTGTATCCATGTCTTACTGCTTTCTCACTGTTTGTCCATTGCTCAGCATTCATTTATTGTCATACATACTTCAAAACAACTTACTTTCTCTGGATCAATCACCATACAACCAATTTTCTTTTCCCCATACATACATTTCCCAATAATTATACAAAAACTTAGTCTCTATATCCTTTGTCCAGAATAGATACATTGCATTTCTCTTATTTTGCTGCAACCTTTTGTATGTTTTTGATCAGATAGCTTCCCACTGGCACAAATGAATTCCCCATAGTTTTTGCAATTTATTGTTCGACACATTCTGGTATAGATGCAAACTTTATACACATATTAAACAAGCTGCAAAGCTGTTCCATATTGAAACTACATCCAGCATTTAACATTTCTCCAGTGGTGCCATCTACATTTGCACTGTTAAGTTTTTTAAACATTGTTACTGATTTATTTCTTCTTCTTGGATTCTATAATTTATACTATTTGTTTCAATTCCATTCTTGATATATTACTATTAGTCCCTTACAAATCTATAAAATACTTCTTTCAGCAATCACTCCTTTCAGCATTATCTTGAATAATTTAATCACTTTTATTTTTTATTCCATTCATTCTGGTAAACTTCCATGTTTAACCTTTTTCATCCATTTCCAAAATAATTTCCATCAAAGTCACTGCAATTTCTTTTCCTCTTTTAATCACTGTTCTATTTAGTTGCATTCTTTGTAAATACATTTTTCTATATATTATGCAATATTTTACTCTGCAGCACCATTTTCTTGAATGTTCTTTTCCTATCCACAGCTTCTTCCATTTCATCTTTCCAAAAGCATCCTTTTTCATACTATCCCATTATGTGGGTTAGATTTTTATATGATAGTGTCAATTTTAGGGGGAAAT
>WNWU01000041.1:8380845-8450186 GCA_012654045.1 Ptyas mucosa | reverse complement strand
CACTATCATATAAAAATCTAACCCACATACTGAATGTCATATCTTTCTATCTTCCACTAATTCTTTCATTGGAGACTATTAAATTAGTCATACTTTTTATATGTATTCCTTTCCCATAAATAGCAGACCTAGACAGGTTGCTTACCAATTGTCTCATTCACATCTGTTTGAAGTTATGACAGTGCTGAAAAAATACAACCAATGTCCACATTCATGACAGTTGCAGTTCTCCTAGTCAGTACACAATGTCTTGTGTCTGAACTATTATTTTTCTTTTCGTCTCCTTGCAGAACAGAGAGATCGGAAAGAAAGGGATTGAAAGGGAGTAAGCAGGCAAACAATAGGTAATATACTGGGCTATTAGCATACCATACTTGCAATTGCCAAAGCATTGCTTTTGATATGTATGCCCCATTGTGTGCCTACTTGCTCTATTATAATCCCTTTCTCTTCAATGAATGTAAGCACAAACTTTAATTCCCTTTTTGCTAATTCCAATGCCAGGATGGGCATTACAAAGGGCGGGGGAGTAATTAGGAGGCAAACAAAAGCCATTAGTGTGAACTGATTAGTATTCTCAGTTTCAATCCATAAAGTATAATCATGGTTATATGGTTTTTTACTTAGTGACCATTTCGCTTAGTGATGGAGTTTCCAGTCCCAATTATGTTGCTAAACAAAGATTATCTGCACTTAAACCATGCGTGCTAGAGTCCACCTCATTCATTCTGATTCAGTTTTATAACAAACAAGTGCTTACCTTTACACAATAAGTAGGGCACAAATATGCATAAACTCAAGATTAGAAGCTTGGCTGGGAAACACGCATATTACATTAGCCCTTAGTGACTTGCAAGGGTATTTTGGAGATGTTTAATAAAGAATTCAATTTAGTTTTATGGTTAGACATTAAAATATTTTATGCTGTAAAAATGGAGGTTCATATCACCTTGAAGCTTGCTCTTTCTTATACCACATTTAGTGTTGGTATTATTATCCTTGCTATCAGTAGTTATCAGAGAATGGAGAAGAAAAAGAAAGAAGTATCTAATAAAGTCTTCAAATTTAAAAAACTAGAAAGTAAAACAAAAATATTTGCACTGGCTCATCAGACTTGGACAAAGCATAAAGAATTATTAAACAGAATGTCTGGAATTTCATATATTTTTTTAAGATTTGGCCACTTATAGTGCTCAAATACCTTTAGCTCAAAATACTAATTACAAATAAATTTGCCAATCCCTATATTTGAAACGTAAATGCCACCTAAATAATTATTTCAAAAAGCAATAATTGTTTTTACCATATTCACCAAAACGAAGAGATTCCCATTGCTGTCGTTCAACAATACTGCTTACTGCTCGGACACCAGCATAAATTACCAGCATTCCTAAAGTGGCATCTAGCAGAAAATTGATAAGATATCTGAAGGGATGAGAAGAACACACACAAATTTAAAGATCGATTTTTTAAAAATTGTGTAGCTTTGATGATTGAAATCTTCATCTATCAACATCTATTTTCAGTTTCTGAAAATACACTCCCATTTTCCAGTCTGAGCAATAAAAACATGACAATAATAATAATAATGGCACTTCTATGTATACAGGCAAAGAACCTCAATTTTAGTGTAGAATTCAAAGGTAACCTATAGCATATTAGTCTTTTAGGTCATTCATACAGTTCTGATAGCAGGATCAACTACTAAGGATTTTTAATATATACTTCATAAAATTATAAAAGTGAGAAAGCAAAAAAAAAGGAGATAGAAATGGCCTAATTGAAAAAGGAAGTCAATCTAAGCATTTTTTCTTTTAATATAAAAACTGTAACTTCTAATACACAAACAGATATTATTCTCTGCCTCATTTAAATCAGAAGCAATAATATTTTTAAACACAGTTTTTAGCATAGCATGGACACACAGAGAGGAAAGTATGACATACTCATTAGCATGTTGCAGTAGGGTCAGGACAACCTAGATTCAAAACCCTGCTCAGCCACAAAGCTGATTAGATAACCTACCACGTGCAGCAACTGCATGAGTAAAAATTGGAGAGGAAATTCTGCACCACACTGAGCTCTTTCAAGAAACAGCAGTTTAAAAATACAACAACCAAAATTGCTGTTTAATTAATTTGCAAATGCTTGAGTACATAAAATATAGCACAAAAGAAAAATACAATGTTTTATTTTCCTTTTTTTAAAAAATCCATTTTTAGGATATGAAAGTCTATAAACGAGACTGAGTAGCTAGAATAATTTGAGCAATTATTACATGTAAAGACCAGCAGAGGTCACTGTTGCTTTAGCTAATACAAAAGTCGACAATTGCTTCACAGTTGACTGCATGTTAGTCAGTTTTTGTGGTACTGTTTATGCCACTTGACAATGGAATGTAGTATACTGTTTTAATTTTAATTCATTCATCAATTACAGCATCAAAGCAATAGCAGAAAATGGTTTTCTGTAGATATTCTGTACATATTTATCTATTTGATTTGAAGGTCAGGCTAAATATAAATGGTAAAAGCACTCGAGTCTGGGTGATTTTATCTTAGCAAAAATATGGAAACAGATTTTAGATTTTTTTTTAAAAAAAATCCAATCTAGTCTACAAGTTTTGGGTGTTTTTATGGGTCCTCATCAAAGAACCAATCAGTATAACCTTGTTCAGCTTTAGTTTTAATAAAATTAGCTAAGGTTAGCTAAAAAATGCCAACTATCATATATTGCATATATATGGCTATATTGCAGAGCTTGGAGACTCTTAAATTCAATAGGGCAATGCTCCCACAGCCCAAAACATCATCCAGAGAGATGAAGGAAAAGTTGGCTCTGGGGTAACAAAGAAAAATGTATAACAGCCGGCGAACAGGGAGAAAAGTCCTAAGAGGCTTTCCAGAGGGCACTAATCAATTTTCCACCATGACTACAAAAGTAAAACATTAGGAAGAAAAAAGAAGAGAAGGCGGATTAAAGAATTCAAGTGACACAGTATCATCGATTATTGTCTTCAGCACTCAACTGGAGATATTTTTGGTTCCATATCAGGTCTAGCCAGTACTTCTATGGTAACAATATGCTAATTTTGAAAAATAAACTTGGTGCATAACTTGGCATTCTTGTTAGCTGAACTTCAGTAAGATTTTTCTCCACTTACAGTGAACAGGGATCCTCTTCAGTAAGGTCTGATAAATATACATTGGCAAAATGGATGAACATCATCCCTATGGCTTGTTTGGAAGTATCCAAAAACCTACAAAAATTAAGTTTTTAGACATCAAATTGAATAATTGACTGCATATTTTAATTTATATAGTTATAATTTATATATCTTGAACCTCCCCCCTCATCCACAAACATGGCTGATATTATAGTTTTATTCTAGAATAAGGGACAAGAAGAGTTATGGAGTTTCACATTTAGCTATGAGAGAGCAAAATACTGATATTTTAAAGACTGCAAAGCATTTAATGGTTTTTTGGAATCAAGACAAATTTCTCTTTAAATAGTATTCACTTCTGAAATCTTGCAAATTTCTTGTGTGAAAGGACTAGAATGCACAATAGCAATTGACAGTAATCAAACATTTGAATAAAATATACATCTCATTATTCTAGAACATGGACCAATTTAAATGGGTTAGACTACAACCTATTTTTAACAAATGTACTGAACATGGGACAAATAATAAGTGTACCATACAGGTAGTTCTCAATTTACATCCAAAATTGAGACCAGAATCTTCAGTTACTGAGTGAAGCTGACTTTAAGTGAGATTGTTCAAACCTTTTGGTTGCAGTCATTAAGCAATCTCCTAGGTCATTAAGTGAATGGTGTAAAAGTGCTGTGTGCTGAGGGGATTCAGCCCAACGCAGGACCATAATCCTTTGGGAGGCAGCCGCTTTGCTCTCAAAGAAGCTGGATAAAAATGTTTTGTTCTGAAATCTAAGCAGGATTTTGGTATTGAGCAAGGGTGTCAAACTCACGTCATCACAGCAGCATCACGTGACGTATTGGGACTTTTTTCTCCTTCGCTAAACTAGGTGTGGGCATGGCCAGCATGTGATGCATCTGGCCCGTGGCCTGGAAGTTTGACAGCCCTGGCATAGAACATTTGCAGCCAGCCCCCAGAGAAAGAGAAGCCCCTCTGGTTTCTATGGCTGGCTGCAAACACCCTATGCTGCAAACATTCTGTGCCAAGATCCTGCTTGGATTTCAGGATGGATCTTTTACAGTCAGTCTCCAGAAACCAGAGGGAGTTCTTTCAGTGGTAGCAACTTGTGACCTTCCCTTCTCGTTTCTCCATTGATTTTTTGGGAAAGCTGGCAAGGCAGGCTGCAAATGGGCATCACATGATAGTGGGACCCTTGGCAACCAGTCATACATGCAAAAGAATTGTGCTCAGATTACAATCAGGTGACTCTGAGGGCAGTTCAATATATCATATAACTTCAGGCATACATTGCAAATCCCTTCATTTAGTGCCCTCCTGATTTTGAATGGTCACTGAATGACTGCTAGTTAAATGAGGACTCCCTGTATGGAAATTCTCTTGGATCTTATGTTTCATAAGCTTGTTGTAGAATTGCCACCAGGAAAAAGTATGAAATTTTATTTATGCTTTAGGTTTAGCAATAAAGAGCATTAATGTAATATGGAAAGTAATGACACTTTCAATTGTCTTTTCGAAGCAAAACAATTAAAAAAATATTGTTGGAAATAGATGACTGAACAAAAACTGGAATCTATATTGCCAATAACATAATCTTAACTTTCTATTACTTACAGAGTATAACTGGCTACTCCTACATTTTAGCAAGATTTGCTCCTTTATAAAAGATAGAGTGAAGAGTTAATATTTATATAAAACATTGTCATATTACATCTTTTATAATTAATCACTCCCAGCCTGCAAAAACAATAGACATTTACCAAATTCTCCAAGGACGTCTTTCATGCTTTGGTTCTCTGAAGCGTTTCACTGAAAGAAAATTAGCAACTATTAGTAGGTTATCAACTAGTCCTCCACCCAGATGGAATCTATATGCAATGGTGGTATATTCCACTATTGCAGATTGGAGTCTAAAGTTTAAGGACATATTCGTAAAATGATATGGTACTCAGTACCAAGATTCTCTGTTAGTAATTAAACCCAGGTGTGTTATTGTTAATGCACACTTTCTTTCAATCTTGTCTCTTACAATCTGCAATTCAATAGATAGAACCACTTTAAAACCAGTCCCATGGCTCATCTAGGGTAGGGTAAGATATTAATCATTCCATTAAAAGAAATGAGGAATTTCATGCAACTGAAAACAACTGAAGAAAACTATTTAGAGCAAACTGGCAATAAATACTGAGCTCTGGTGGCTCAGTGGACTAAGGCAGTTATTAACATCCACTCACATCTGCTGCCTACAATTACTGCAAGTTCAAATCCCACCAGGCTCAAGGTTGACTCAGCCTTCCATCCTTTCTAAGGTAGGTAAAATGAGGACCCAGATTATGGGGGCAATAAGCTGACTTTGTATAAATATATACAAAAGTATGAAGGCTATTGCTTAACACATTGTAAACCGCCCTGAGTCTTCGGAGAAGGGCGGCATATAAATCAAATTAAAAAAAAATACAATTGAAGGTCATAAGAAAAATGTAAGCAAACAATTAGCAGTGTGCTTATTGTTTCAACTAACGTGACCATTGTGAGCATTTTATCTTTAAAGTCAATGCCTGAACTAGTAAAAAAAAAAAAAGCACTCAACCTACTTTCCACCTGCATGATTCTAGAGAAACAGAAGTAGGTTCTAATGTATTTTTTTTACTAGCTCAGAAATAATACTAAAGAGACCATTTATTTAACTACCAAAAACAAAGATTCAGCGATTGAGCTGTTCATACATTTTGCCAATATTAACCAGGAAGATAAGTTGTTTCCAGTTAGCAAGTTTCTTAGGGCAGAATTATAGAGACAAAGTCACGTAGTTAAATCACAAATGCAAATAATAGATTCAGTAGGTTGGATACAAATAGAAAAAATATACACGAAGAGATGATATCTATAAGATACACACAAACACACACACACACACACACACACACACACACACTTTCCCCTATTCAATCATGTTCAGTTCTCCAAGACAGGTTCCTGCAGTTTTCTTTACAGGTTTTTTTCAGAAGTGGTTTGGCATTTCTCTTTCCTAGGGCTGACAGAAAGTGACTACTCCAAAACTACCAGCTGGCTTTGTGCGTAAGGTGGGACTAGTCTACCAGTTCCTAGCTGGATGCCTTAATCATTATTGTACACCGGGGTGGGGAACTATGGCCCCTTTATGACCTGTGGACTTCAATTCCCAGAATTCCTGAGCTGGCTGGCTCAGGAATTCTGGGAGTTGAAGTCCACAGGTCATAAAGGGACTATAGTTCCCCACCCCTACTGTACACCAAACTGGCTCTCAGAGAGATGCAGTTCAAACAGCACTTTCAAGAATATCAACATTGCATTCTGAAAATGTAAAGCTTTGGCTGAATTGCTTGACAAAATGCAAGATAACTTATAAACAAAGATAATCATAGGGGTATGAAGAAAAGAAAAAAATTAAAATACAACTACAGAAGGTCTCCTTTCTTATATACTGTATCATGCTTTGGAAGAAAGTAGAAGATTTATCTAATATCTCCCAGTCATTCATCTCTGATAATATTAACAATGATAGTCATTGTTAATAAAGCCATTTTATTCTGTATTCTTCAGATTGCCCCTTACATCATCCAAATTCTTGCAGTCTTGATTCTTCTGTCATCTATTTGCCACCAAGATCAAATAGAGGATTGACTGTCATTTTATTATGACTGGAATACTCATGATTCTTATTATCAGGAAAAAAAAGTTTAAATATGTAAATATTATGTCCAGCCTCTTGCCATATTATTTCCACATTATATTCCACATATTTGAAAGAAAAAAAATGAATTGCTTAGAACTAATATCCCTCAGCAAATTCTGAAACACTTCCCCCCCCCCTAAATCTAAGGAGCTTCATAACAAGTTTAAGTTTGAAAGGGTTTTAATGACAGAAATAAACCAATCTTTCAAGCTTAGAAAATGAACATCATAACGTATTGGCCTTTTGCCAATATTTTAATTAGCATTACATTTTGCCTGTAGTAACAAGTTTGAGGAACCTGAATAAAGAAAAATCCATTTTTGCTGTGGTTTATTTTTCATAGTTTTACTTGAAAAGCACAATTTCCATCTAAGTTCATCCAAATGCATCCTGATTTAAATACATTTTAAGTGTATAATAAACTAAAACATCTACTTCTTTTTCTCCATGGAGACTATATAAAAGTTTTGATCAGGCTCCGGATTCAGCACTATAAAGCTTATGGCTGGCTATTGGCCACTCCAGACAAATTTTTCTGAGTCAATTCAAGATCTCCAATAATTTCTACTTGGAAAAACCATCAATGTGTGTGAGTCTGTGCACTTACATAGATGAAGGATGGGCTTCCTGCAGCTGATTTCTAGCAAGGGAATGTGTTTTCTTTTCTTCCCCAGCACATACGCTCAGAGCCCTATTAATGGTTGCATCAGAATTCAGGTGGCAGTAAGAAGAGAGGGAGATGGAGAGACTGTTGTTGTTTTACCACTGATATTAGGAAAAAGAAAGGAATAATCCTGATGTGGAAAGGGCGTTAAATCATCTGCTTTCCTTTCTCTAAAGCAATCCTTGCTCAACCCACATCTGTTTTAACAGCCTCTTCCCATCTGATGAGACAATCTTTCTAGGCTTTCAATTTATATCCCTTTAAGAATTCTCAAATTTATATTTTTCAGCGATGTGTCCTCCAAAGTCTCAAAGTAGATAATTACAATACCTGAATGAATTCTGCCTGGCGGGCTTAAAAATGACATCTGCAACCATTAATATTTTTTTTCCACAATGTTGCTTCACATGAATCCTAATCCAATGCCTTTCATTATCTTTCTCACAAATAAAGCAAGCTAAAGCAACACAGGTGCTCAACAGGCATGAACAACTCATTGATCATCTGATTAGGCAACTTTTTCCTGGATTATTTTTTTAAAAAAACTTTGATGTCAAGCATAACCACCACTCATACAGAGGAAGTCTCCCAAAAAATCCAAACGATCCAAAACAAATAGATAAGCAGCAAATATAGGGCATGGGCCATCTTAGCACAAAAATGATCATCTGAAAAAGGGGGAAGAGAAGGAGGAAAAGAAGAAGGAAAAAAAAGGAAAGAAATTAGTTATAAGCAGGAGTGAAATTAAGGAAAACACACAGTTGAGATTTGAGTTTTATTTAGTTATATGAACTTAATTTCGGGACATAATTTTTCCCAAGCAGGGAATAACTTCTAACTCAGAACACACCATAGTCTTAAAAGCCCACAATTTATTTAGAGCATCTAATCTTATATTCTATATAAATAAGCAAGAATTGTAGAATTTTCCTTTTAGTAAAGCATTTTCCTATGATCAAATATCTACAACGCAATACCACAGAATTTGAAGGGTTAAGATAAAATGATCACATAATACAGGATCAGGAAGGACTGGAAGTCGGATCATGCCAACAGGTGAAAAGTTTAATGTAATATGTAGACTTTCCAGAAAATCAAATTTAGGAAACTAAACTGTTTTTCCATACAGGTAGTCCTCAACTTACAATGATTTGTTTAGTGAGCATTTCAAGTTACAATGGCACCAAAAAAGTGACTTATGACCGGTTTTCACACTTATGACTATTGCAGCATCCCCATGGTCATGTGATCAAAATTCAGATGCTTGGCAACTGATTCATATTTATGACAATTGCAGTATCCCGGGGTCATCTGATCAGCTTTTGTGAACTTCCAAAAAAAAGGAAAGAAGGATCTGTGGAGTCCTTGGTGTTCTCTGAACTTGGCCGTTTTGTCTCCTAGCTAAGTTCTCTGACTGGGATATATAAAGTGGATCTGGAAGATTTTGTTTTGAAGAAAGCAATTTAGCAAAGTGATGCTAAAGATGTGTGAGAGAGCAGAAAGCAGAAACTTACAAAAAAGTTGTATCTCTGAAATTATCTATAAAGTAGCACTATTTTTGATTCCACTATGCTCATAAAGCATTTCATATACTGCCTTTTATTCTTTAAATTTCTCACTTTTCTCTTCTTGAGGATTTCATCTATACCATCCAGTCACAACTCTCCAGTTATCCTTCCTCCCACCGTTTTCAGTCTTCATCTATTTGTTTTGCAGTTTAATCCTCATATCTCTTCTATATCAGGGTCCCCAACCCCCCCCCCCAGTCCGTGGGGTTCCAGAAACTGGGCCATGCAAACAAGTGAAGTCCCATCTGCAGGATGCAAACAGCACATGAAACCATGCCCCCTCTCGTCCGTGGAAAAAAACTGTCTCCACAGAACTGGTCCCTGGTGCCCAAAAGATTGGGGGGTTCTGTTCTATATGACCAAATCACTTCAGATCTCTTTCATAGTGATTAACCTCCTTTCCTACTCTGTCCACATTCCTCCAGCAATTGTTTGTCCTTGACCCCTACCTCATGTTGTTTCACTATACACACTGTACTATCACATTTCTGATGCATTCATTCCACTGACTTTTTTGTTTTTCTTGATTTACCCAGCCCTTGCTTTCACATAATAAATTGGGCAGAAACATGCTTTTATACACAGACATTTTTGTTTCTGACAAACTTTCATTGCTTGCAATAGACCACATACTATCAAAATTTCCATGTCATAAAGTTTCTCCATCTGTTTTGGGATTTAGAGAATCTTTCATCAGGGAAAATATGTACTTGCATTAGTTTTTCACAGTTCATGTATTACTTGCAATCATGCACATCATTTATAACACAATTACTTTGGTTATTGATATATTAATTTACAAAATGCATGTATTCAACCTACACAACTCTAATGCCATCACAATTACTCGTGACACATTTATCCATCAAATACATTAAACAGCTAAGGAACACCTCAGATTCTTGTCCTATTCCCTCCTCAGTGCTGAGCATTTAATTGCATGATTTACTTCTACCATACACCATTTTTAGTGCATTCAGAAACATTTAAGTCCACATTTATGCAAAACATTTCACATCTCAAGTCAAGTCTACTATAATTTAATATAAATCAATAAATGCACAATAAACTTCCTTTCTCAGATTCAGATATTTCTATTTCCTGTGAAAGGACAAAGCTCTTATCACCATTCTTTTGCTTAGCATAAAGACACACTGCCCTTATATTACACACTTTGCCCCCAGTGCCAAATGCATGAAGTACCAGAAATTTTTAAGGTAGTGCAATGAAATTTATATTTGCTAGTAGGCGAAGTTCAACCTGCAAAATTAGAAAAGTACCATAGGAGAATGGAAAGAAATCTCATTTCTTTCTGAAAGGGAAGAATGACAATATTTCATTTATGATACTGCTTCATGAATAACAGCAATCTGAAAAAAAATCTGTTTGAAGGATATCAGTCTGCAACACTTCCAGCAAAAGCTAATATTAGTTAAGAAAGTAAGTCTCCAGGATGCTAAAAAGTAATAGTCAGGCAACATATAAAAGCTTATTTCTTGGGTAATTCCTTTACTTGGCGTATTATGTTTCCTGTAACAGGTATCAGGACTCTTCAGCCATTAGGTCAATTATGGCATAGTAGTTAAGTTTATTTATTGATCAGAGATAACTAGCTAGTAATTCAGAAATTCTCCATTTCTACTCACAGAATTTGATTTGTTTCTCACTGCTGCCTTCTGAACTGAGAAAAGCCAGTTAATAGGAAGAAAAGAGATGATTTAGAAGGATTCAGCACACAAGGAAGAAGAAAAAAGTTAATTATTTACCTAAGAAGTTCTAAATCATGAATGGGAAGGCTTCAATTTTTATTTTTTCAGGTTCAATTTTCATTTCCCCCCCTAAAACCTATAGACAGTTGAAAAAAATAGCTTAAAGGAGCTAACTGAATATGACTGAGTTATATTTGTTTTGAAGATGCAAGCTGAATTTACGGTCATTTCAAACAAAATTCAAAGGGGAGCTTTTTGTTCTTTTTTGTTCTCCTTAACCAGGGAACAAGAAACACTAGCTGAGAATCAACTGAGATTCACTAAACAGTCTATAAGGTTTTATAGGCAGGAAAAACCAAAGGTACAAGTACAGATTAGGTGAAACCTAGCTCAAAAACAGTAACAATGAGAGGGACCTTGGAGACCTAGTGGAGAATCACTTAAACATGAGCCATCAGTGTGCAGTAGCAGCCCAAAATTCTAATACAATCCTTGGTTGTATAAACAGAGCTATAGAAACAAAATAACGGGAAGTATAAAGCCTTAGTAAGGCCACACCAGGAATGCTGCACCTAGTTTTGGTCACTATATTACAAAAAAGATGTTGAGGCTTTGGTAAAAATGCAAAAAACAGCAAGTAAGATGATTGAAGGCTTGGAGACTAAAACATATGACGGATTTGGGTTTGGCTAATCTAGAAAAAAGGACTAGGGGGAACATGATAGCAGTATTCCAGTATTTGAGAGGTTGCCATAAAGAGGAGGGGGTCAACTTATTTCCCAAAGCACCGAAAATCAGGACAAGAAACAATGGAAAGTAATCAAGGAGAGAAGCAACTTGGAATTAAGGAGACTTCCTCACAGTGAGGGAAATTAACCAGTGGAACAGTTTGCCACCGGAAGTTGTGGGTGTTTCACCACTGGAGGTTTTTGGACAATCACTTGTCTGAAATGGTATAGGTTCTCCTGCTTGAGCAGGGCGCTGGACTAGTAATAGTAACTAGTAATCTCCAAGGTCCCTTCCAATTCTGTTGTTCTGTTCTGTTCTGTTCTGTTCTTCATCCCATTTTAGGAGTGCACAGATCAATCTATACAAATTTGTTTGAGTGAGAGAGAATACTTGTAGCTCAGGGTTGAAATGAGGGGACCTTGGCATTCCAAGCTTGTTTTTTTCTTGCAGATGTTTCATTACCCAAACTAGGTAACATCAGTGCTAGTGAGGAATGGGATGTGCTCTCAATTTATATTCTAATGGCTTGCCCTGTCAGTGTAAGTGGGAGTGGTCTTGGAAGTTTTTTGGTTGGGCTTTTTATTGTTAGCTTGTTTGGCAGTTCCTTCATTGGGAACTGCTGCTTGATTGTTGGTCTACTATTGGTGCTAATCTCTGCTCAATTGGGTGTTGATGTCTGGTAAAGATGTGTTCTGGTCTTTTTAGCTTATTGATTATCTCTTTTGAACGGTATATAGATGTTGTTTGGATGCCTGTTAATGGCTGATTTGTCAGCATGCCAAGCATCCAGGAATTCTGTAATGTTTTTGAATTTGGCTTGATCTAGGATGGTCACATTTCCCAGTTGAAACTATGATTAAGTCTGTCCAAGACTTCTATCTCTTCCCATTTAATTGCCCATGTGTCTTGTTATAATGTCAACCAGGACTGCCTAGGATTGCCATTGCTAAGTGGTACATTGTTTTTTGACCTCTTTCTCCCATGTCTTTAATCTTAGAGCATCAGCGTTCTTCTTTCAGATGAATGAGATGCTAATGTGTAATCCAATTATCTGGGAGAAGCAGGTCTCATTGAAATTGGTGAGATTCATTTCTAAATGACCTGTGTAGAGTTGCAGTAAGCTCCTACATACCAAGGAGCAATACAGCTGAATAGACAAAGCCTATCCTGTTTCCCCCAAAATAAGACATCCCCTGATAATAAGCCCAATCGGGCTTTTGAATGCATGGCAATAAGGCCAAGCACTTATTTCAGGTTTCAAAAAAATATAAAACAGGATCTTAAGTAATGATGCATAAGAATAGGTATGTGTATGAAGCGTACAGAGCAAATAGTAATAGCATGGCTAATAAAGTTGTTCTATTTTAATACTAAAGGGGGGAAATATGCTTAGAGTTCATGAGAAAATTATATATATTTACATTTTGATTTAAAGGGACAACTTCTGAGATAAGGTGCCTAAAATCTGCATACTAATAGCCACCTGGAGGATAATTTTTTAAACAAATGTGAACAAAGTGTTTATATGGCCAAGTGTGAAATGGTAACATCTGGTTGTTTAGATGAAAAGATCAGATTTTGTAAAAAAAATTGTGCCAATAAGATTCTGCAGCTATTTGAAAACACGTGAAGTGCTTTTGAAAGCACCCAAGTAATCCAGAATAAAGGCTTCATCCATTAATGTCCCTGAAATACTGTCTCTCGATTGAATGAATCCTCCTCCCCGATCATTTCTAGTGCCTAACCGTCTATGCTGGTATCTGATGATCATGTTGGAATTTACAGAGTAAGTCTTATGTGCAAAAAAAGGGGAGGCAACAACCTTCCCATACAGATATCCCTGTGTGTATGTGTGTCTGTGTATATATATTTCTAAACTGCCCATCTTCCTCAAAGAGGAATTCTGGGCAGTGTACTATATCCAATACTGGATGTAGTTCAAAGAATGGGAGTTGCAAATTTCCAGAATGCCAGTTTGTTTAATTTTTTAAAAAGTATGTTCCCTTTTTTAAATACATGGGAAGAAGTTTTTCTGAGTTAATTGTTTCTTTCTGTTTAAGGTTAGAAGAAAATACAGGAGAAAAAAATTGCAAAGTATTTTTTCATAATTTGAAAAGAAACATCTATTTCTATAGTTAAAGAAATAATTCTTTTGGTAGAAACCCAACTATGGAATGTTCCCCTATAAATCTTTTTAGCAGCCGATTTTAAAATGCTGCGGCTGACAAATTTGGTTCAGGGTTTTCATTAGTGAAACAGAAATAATGAAATAAAATCTACAGATTATTGGGAGCTAGACTGGGTGAGCTAAAGAATTAAGTTAGTATTAGTGTGTTGATTCCCCTTTTTAGAAAATGGAAAAAAGAAAGCAATGGCTAGGGACGAGAAAAAGTTCCATTCTCAATTCTAACAGAATGAGCTTTTGGGGGGTGGTATTAGGTTGTGAGAATATACATACTTGAAATTTAAAGAACCCTCTTTCCTCTCCCACTATATAAGGATGTTTATCCATACCTGCTCAAGAGCTCAGATATTAAGTTGAAGGCTATATAATTTAACAAAGTACTTCTTTTCCTTTCCTTTCCCATCTTTTTCATTCCAGGAATAAAGTTCCTGTTTCAGTTACAAGAAACATAGAATAGCCTGTTTTAGATCCACTTATATTAATTAAATTTAATTAATTAATTTAAAGCATGTAGATCTCATATTTTATGGAGGACATTTGTAATTGGTTACAGACCAATAAAAGCAAGAACACTTCTATCCTTGGGCTTACAGTCTAAAAATACTTGACATAGAGAGAAAAAATGCATTGACATGCAGGAATGGAAACAACTAGTTTCAATTTCTAGAAGGAAAGAAGCCCAGGTGGTACAGCAGACACATCTATTTTAGTTTTCAGAAATAATTGCTATATAAACGTATTTTCAATGCATCATTTTACAAAGTATATCTTTCTTATTAAACAATGGGACAGAGAATTCCCTTAACTAAGACATTCTTCTGAAAAAGTAAAGTTTCGTTCAAGGCAAGCTCAACTCTTCTTGACTTTATAGACATATCTCTATTTTCTTGGTCATAATGAAGAGGTGGGTTGCTAATCATAATGAAGAGGTGGGAGCCTTGGATAGTACAGTGGTCTAAAGCACCCTGTTATTAACAACAGCTGCCTGCAATTATTCGACTCTCACCAAGGCTCAAGGTTGACTCAGCCTTCCATCCTTTCTAAGGTAGGTAAATTGAGGACCCAGTTTGTGGGGGCAATAAGCTGACTTTGTATAAATATACAAAAGTATGAAGGCTATTGCTTAGCGCATTGTAAGCCGCCCTGAGTCTCCGGAGAAGGGCGGCATATAAATCAAATGAAAAAAAAATGCCTTCTTCCAGAATGTTTTTCAAACTTTCCTCAAAGTTTTCCCCATCATATTCTGATTATGTATGTAGGGTAAATGTAGGGTAAATCCTACTACTGGCTATTACATAGAATTCCACCAACACAGACCTAATTAACAGCTAGTATTTTTCCATGCTTATTTTTTGTAGAGAACAATGATTCCCAAGCTTATTGATACCTGATGCAGTGATTATACTGTATACAGTATATATACTGTGCATTAAAATGTTGTTCTATGCCTCATCTGCTTTGTTTTACAAATTGTAAAACTAATGAAAAGTTGGACTTACTAGTAAAGAGTTATATTTCTGAATATAGATTTTTGAAAATGAATACTCATTAGCCATCAATTCTCTATCCCCAAACCAGAATCTTCTTGTGAAAAAAGTAATTATTTTTATTTGACACACCCCAAATAAAATCAATACTGGTTTACATTGGAGGAGCTGTCCATGGTCCTTATACATTTCTTTAAAAAACTTAAAAATAACCCCTGAAAGTTCAATCAGTATGAATGGTTTTCTCTTTCAGAAAATTAATAGAAACTATATCATTTCTCTTACTGCCTTTTCAAAGTCTATATCAATAATTCCACTTGCAACCTATCTTTATCCATCATTATAAATACACTAAGCCTATTGTTGTGTTTTATAAATATGTCCGTAAATGACCTTTTTAAAAACAATATTCCAGAGGTACGGCCTTTTTGAAGGAACTACTGCAGAACTACAAATAAGTTTTTGAAAAAAAAATCCTAAAAAAGAATGTCTAGAATAAATCAAGAAAGCTATGTATGTTCACACTGGGTAACAACAATCCCAGACCTTAGGTACCAGTAGTACTATGCATGGAAAATGGAGAAATGGCTAATACCCAAAGAAACTGAGATTAAAAAAAAGACCATGTTCATGACTAAGCATTCTCATTGGTCATGGAATTCTTGAGAGGGAGAAGGAATATTGAAAGAAGAGGTGGATGACTGGAACATTGAACAGAAACATTTTATACTGTAACATTTTTCTACAAACATCATTAATTTTCAAGTTAATTCTAAATTTAGAAATGTTGCAAAATTAAAAATAGAATTCTTTACATGGCCTGTTAAATTTTATTAATGGCACCATAGGTATCTGTAAGAAATATGACAAAACATGCATAGTCATATGTAGTGACCAAAAGCTTAAGTAATCATATATGCTCATACGTGATCAGATACAGTTTTGCTGCTTGTAAATCAGATTATGCAAATAAAAAGCAGAGGCAACAAATATTCTTCAAAATACTTTATATACTTTTTCTTATAAGACTTATAAAACTCCACAGTTGTTAAATGAATCACAGCAGTTAAGTTAGTTACATGTTTGTTAAGTGAATCTGGCTTCTCCATTGACTTTGTCAGATGATCGCAAAACGTGATCACATGATCCCAAGATCATGTGACCATGGGGATCCTGCAACGGTTGTAAGTGTGAAAAATGGTCATAAATTACTTTTTTCAGTGATGTTGTAACTTTGAATGGTCACTAAATGAACTGTTTTAAGTTGAGGACTACCTGTAAATGATTTTCCACTTTATACTGACTATTCATAACTCAGATTCAAACAGAAAGCTAAAAGCTGCTGCTCTAGGACTAGAATAAACCATAAAAAGACTTAAAGAATTTTCAAATTTATAAACACGAATCATTCTGCTAAACTGAAAACCTCTGAAACAAAAAACCTGAAAATGTTTCTAACAAAGAAGAAGACATGAATTCAAGCATTAGCTTTTATGAGCTTTTCCCAAATAAGCCCGACAGATCAGAAACTGATGTGGCAGAATGTTAGAATATAGCCATATTCCACATTCCATATTCCAGCAGACTTCCAAAAGTCATGCATGATAATCCTTAAACTGAAAATGAAACAGTATTGCCAACCAAAGCTCCATATCCAGCATGTCTTTCTTATAAACTATGTCAAACATATTCACAATTATTTATACCGGAATGTAAATACAGCAAATAAATACAGAAGTGCTACCAGCCAGTATTTCCAAATATATTAGCTGAGCGGAAAAGAGCAGCAGTGGTTTGTTTTTGGCAAATACTAAAATCCAATGAACCAGTCTGGTCTTGGTAATGCAGTGCTTTCAAAAGACTTTCGATTACAGTTCCTTTCTGCAGTTCCCCCATCCCCAGGGACAAGGATATTTAGAGGTACAAAGGAAAATGTGACAATCCTAGACCAGACCAAATCCAAAAATGCCAGGGAATTTCTAGAAGCCTGGCACTCTGACAAATCAGCCATCAATAGACACATAATCATTAACAACATCTATAGACTAGGCAAAAGAGGTAATCAACCTGCCCAAAAAAGAAGAAGACTCCACTAGTAATCTGCACTCAGATCAGCACTCAGATAATTAACTCCAAGGTCAACTTCAGACCAACGATCAAGTAAGCAATACCCCAATCAAGAAACTGCCAAAGAGCTATCAGAAAACAGCCCAAACAAAGAACCACCTCCTCCCACAGACAGGCAAGACAGCAGAAGATAAACTGACAGCAAACAACACTCCTTACTAGCACTGATGATGTTACCTAGTTAGGATAATGAAACGTCTGCAAGAAAACAAGCTCAGAGAGCACCAAGGACCCCACCACCACACCCGAAAGTACCTATTATCTACATCTACAGTTCCACATTTCCAGCCCAACAGTGCAAGTAGGTGTCCCAGATATTAGAGGAAGAGCCTCCTTCCAAAGCACACCTAGTTCTTCACATACAGTATTGCGAGCTGCCAGTTTACTGGCGTGGAAAGCATGACCGAGCCTTTTCCGGAACAGAGAAGAGGAAGGGGACACGCAGAGCCGAACAAAGCCCCGCAGGCCCCCGCTCGGCACAGGGAAAAAACCACCGGAAAGCCGGCCTATCCTCTTAGGGCCGGCCGCTCCAGAATGAGGAACGAAACAGGGGGACAGGGACCGCCAAGAAAAGGCTTGGCCGGGTCACGACCTCACTAAGGGAGCAGGGCAGAGGTGGGCTGAGAGCAGAACCAGAAAGCAGGGAAGAGGCCCCGGGGAGGCGAAGGTTGGAGCGGCAACTGAAGCGGAGCAGGGAGGCGGCGGCCCGCCAGAGGCCAGAGCAGCGACTCCGGCAACAGAGAGAGACAGAGACAGAGAGACGGGGCCGGACGGAGCACTCACGCAGGAGGAGGCTGAAGGCCACAACCCCCAGGAGCCCCTGCAGGAAGATCCCGAAGCTGTCCATCAGCGCCCCGTTCTTGCAGCCGCGGTAGTCCGGCCCGGACCTCACCGTGGAGGCTGAAGAGGAAGCGCCGCCGCTCCGCCGTGGGTCCAGCTTGGGCGTGACAGCCACGGAGCCGTTGGGGGCAAGGGAGCCCCCCATGGCCCACTCGGCGCGGCGCGCGGCAGGTGGGCGCGCGGCGGCTGGGAAGCGAGACGTAAAAAGCCAGGCGCGCTCATATGCTCCGCGGCACTTCCTGGGCAGACGGAGGGGAGGGGGGTGGAGAGGAGGGGAGGGGAGGAGGAGTTCCCCGCGCGTCACGGCACGTGACGTACCCCTATCAGGATTGGCTCGTTGGGAGGCTTTGGGGCGTGGCTAAGGGGAGAAACCTGCCCGCGAGGGCGTCTTTTCTCCTGGCTCGCTGAGGAGGGCGGGCAGAGCCGCGGAGGTTAAAGCGTCTGCGGGGCTTCGCGCTTCGTTGAATGCGGAGTTTAAGGGGTGCCCGTGCTTGGTGCAGGAGAAGAGCCGGGCTTCGGCGGTGGCCCTGCTTCTGCGCTTGCGTGCCTTCGGTTCCTAGCGGGTTTTCCTCCGAGCAAACCTTCGTTTGGTTTAGGGAGTTCGTGACCGGCGAAAAGACGGGACACCGTTAAGCCGCTGAGTCGCGGCACGCCCGTGCAGCTCTTCGGGGTTTTTCTTTCGAGGACACGGGTTCAAAAACCGGTCGAGAGAAGGCGGACCGCGGCGGAGCTCAAGAGTGGGAAACGGAATTTAATTATTGCTATGGGTGTTTAATGCTATGAATGCAATTCCACCTACGGATAAGGATTGGAAGCTCGATTTTTATATCGGATATTAGGGGGTTTTTTTAGGGCAACGATTTCAGGTATATATTACGACCGGCTGTGCCTGTATTGACAGGTATATATTTTGTATGGTTAACCGTGGAAGCCTATACGTGTCTTTTCTGAGGACCCAATATATTCTGCATATTTTGCAGTCAAATCTAAGGTAATACGTTTGCTTTCGTAAGTTCTAGGTACCAAGACGAGCTGCTAATGACCAATGCAATAACTCGGATATCAAGGATGGGCTTTTGTGTTAAGGAGCTAATGTGTTTTTTTTTTCTTCCGTTCAATCGTGTCCGATTTTCGAAAACTATCAGACAAGTCCTTTCAGTTTTCTTGGCAAGGTTTTTCGGAAGTGGTTTGCCGTTGTCTCCTTTCTAGAGCTGAGAGAAAGTGACTGGCACAGTCACCCAGCTGGCTTTGTGCCAAGGTGGGATTAGAACTCATTGCCATCTTGTTTCTACCTGATGTCTTAACTATTACACCTATTACAGATTGTATTTGAGGCAGTAGACGGTGCACTGTCACATGATCTATCTACATTTGTAAAATATACTCCCTTTCTATGTGTGTTTTAAGTTGGTCTCTGACCGCAATAAAAGCTTATTTACTTCTAACTATTACACCAAAGTGGCTCTCAAGCAAATATTAGCATATTCCAAAGTATATTTGTGCCCACACACACACATTGTAATATATATAATAGTGGAATACTTAAACAGAGTTGAAAAGGTTGAGATATTCCTCCTTCCCTTTTTTAGGGCAAGAGAATTTCTAATATGGATTTCTAACAGAACAACCTCCAAGCTCTCCTGTCCTAAAAAAGGGAAGGAGGAATATCTCAACCTTTTCAACTCTGCTTAAGTATTCCACTATTTTATTTCTTTTCCTCACTCTGGTATTTTCAAGGCAATTTGTATAGTCAAAAGTATTTCTTGGTAGGCTTGAGGCTTCAGGGGCTGGGGTCTGTGGAAAGCGCTCTCTCCTTAATTAATGTGGGCATCACCTCAGAGATTTCCCCTTCAGAACCTCAGGCAAGTGATGAGGGAGGGCTTTTCTTAGCTCCCTGCATTGTTAAATGTGGCCAGGTGCCTTGCAACTGGTTATCTTTGCAGAAAGGGGGGCAGAAGTGTGTGAAGAATGGAGTAAGGAAATTCAGTGGAGTCCAAGATCACTTTTTATCTATAGATGACTTTGGTCCTCAAGATGCATGAAAGTGGCTGTGGAGACTATTTCAGCATCCTTGGCTAATGTATATGTTACTATTACAAGGAATCATGCAATGCAGATTTTCAGAAAAAAAGTCCGATACATTTAGGCAGTTTATAGTGGTCTAGTATTCAGTTTTTGGCTAATGTGAGAACATGTTGCATGGGTGCAAATGTCGATGAGCCATGGATTTACAAGACTTAACACATTAAAAATGGATTAGTCTTGGCAGGGTCAGCACAATTTGAAAGCTAATCTAGCCTTGTTAATACTTGGATGAATATTTCAGGCAATTCTAGGGTTCAGATGGAGAAGTCAAAAAACATTCCACAGAAGCATCATGGTAAATAATGAATAATCTGTATTATTATAGAAATAAAATTCCTCCCGTAGAAGACAAGAATGCATGTGATAGTTCTGGACAGGTTGTAATTGACACTGAACAATGGCCACCCTTCCCTCCCCATAATAAGAGGATAACTTTGGAAGCAGTACTACAGGAGGCATTCAGTAATGTAGTTATAAAATAAATAAGCTGCAAAAATAAAGACAAGATCTAGCTTTAGATAGTTAGAACTCTCTGCTGTCCTTTGGTTTTTCTATCAGTCCCTTGGAGTTTTTCAACAAACTTAGATCAGAAATGATAGCTCTTTAATAGCTGGTAATAGTATCCCAGATGATTGCCTAAATGTAAACTACTACCAAATGTTGCTTTGAAAGAAGATATCCTATTCTATTTTTGTCACTCATCTTGAGCACCAAATTCAGTACTGGATTCCGTTGTCAAATTCTGACATATCCTTGGGCCAGTTGGGCTTTGCTGAACAGATACCTGAGTCTACACCTCAATGAAATTATGCAGTTTTGAAGCCAGGATTAGCTTTCCAATAGCTTTCAAAGCTAAACCCAGAAATCTAGATGGGGAGGATTGTTCTACCACTTTGTTGAAATGTGATATTTATACTGAAAGCAACAATATTGGTTTTGAAAATTAACTGACATTTGTGACAGAAGTGTTTCTCTGCTGACTGTGAATGCTGTTAGAACTGAATGCTGTTCTCTTTTATTTCTCTTCTGAAATGTGGTGGTGGTGGTCAAACTAAATAGGCAAACGTTGATGTACAAACAGATGGTCCGTTGTACAAACTGAAGTTTGCCTCTGTGGACAAAGTCTTGATATATTTCAAATCTATATTGGGCTTGCAAGTAAAAGAATGTTTTTATATACAACCAATGCCTCAGTTTTAAATCAATCCCATTTATCTGAAATTTCAAATGTCTAATGATTTCTTTTATAGGTTTGCACAAGTCAAAACAGTGACTTGTTGCACTTTTATGTGTAATTGGATAAAAGCAACATATTGTCCTACATTACAAATTGATCAAAAGAATATTAGGATTAGAACCAACTTCTAGTGAGCAAGTGCTAATATGGAATACATAGAGCCTCTGCCCAGTGTTAATAGTTTTGAATACAATAGAAAATATCCTCTCCACTTTTGTGACTATATCATTGCTCTTAATTTCTATATGATGTAACATTAATCCAAGTTTACTTCCACTGTTTTTCATGAAAGAATATAGCATCACTACACTATTAGCACAGGGGAAGAATTCTGGAAAACTAGAATACTTATTACCATAGTATTAAAAAAAAGGTGTTAGCCTCACACAAATAGCATCTGTCTGTAGGTTTGTGCTTTACTTGCTTTCAATGTGTTTGTTTTCTCCAGGAAAAAAAAGCACAACTGAACTTTGTGGGCCTTGAGTAGATTTATATAGGTAACTATAGGATGTGTTTTAGGGCCTTGAATAGATTTATATAGATGACAAGGTGTGTTTTAAAAGGTGTAAAACGCACCTTGACAGCAGGAGCCTGTTTTGGATTGTGAGATATTTGTTCACTAGTGAACAATTCAGAGTGATTAGTAAAACAGACATACAATTGAGCACAATGTTGTCTCCAAACACAAGCTAACATATAATTGTTCCAAAGAAACTATACAACCCCATCTGTTTTGTCCAATTTATCTTCATTTCGGATATCTTGATTAATAAAGATAGCTATTTTGTTGGGCGGGAAGGGACAGGCAGATTATCAGCTATTTCACTTACTTTCACTAACAGCATTATCTTCAGTAAATGCAATTCTCCGATTAGCTTAAATAAATAAAGTGTGGGACTATCCTATAGAGCTGCTGTGTTATTATGGTGGTTAACTGATATGTATGCGGAAAAATTGATGTGGAAAATCAATGTGCTTAGTTACAATGCAAGACTTTTTTCATTTTAAATGCTTTCAAAAGCAGCACTGGACAACATAACAATCCCTTAAATCTCAAACCTGACTTGCCCCCAAATATTTTTAAGCTTCAGTTTCTTCTGGGATAAAACAAAGAAAATCTGTTAGTGTAATTACTGTAATATCAGATGACAGTTTGAATTTCCAGTGTTTTAATGCAACAGCATTTCTCATTCTGTGTTAGCTGATGGGAGAAATGATACTGCATCTAATTATTTCTAAGTGCTTAAACTTTAATGTGATAAAAGACTTATCTTACTTGTTTGTAACAGTTATGGTGCTATAAAATATAACCAGATTAAAAACTGAGTGAGGGAGGAAAAAAGAGAAGGATGCCTAGAATTTGAATGTTTTAATTTTGTATTAATTTTGGATACTGGAAAACATCAATATTAGTTTTTTTGAATGTGTGAGCATTTTTCAGCTAGAGATGTATAAAATAAAAATATAGTTGAAGTATCCAAAATAGAAATGTTTCTTAGAAAATTGTTATTAAGGTGACAATAGCCAATTAGCTCCAGGATTTGAAAACTGCAGCTGGTTTAAAAAAAAACTATGTAAAATATTTAGAAATTCACATATATGTGATATATATCACATATATGCTATGAATTTTCAAGTCTACTTTTTTTAGTAATGAAAGACTCCAAGCAGACAACAATATCAAAGGAAACTGGCACCAATTTAAGTATTTTTAATTTTCTTACAACCACTTAAAACGGTCATGAAGTACCACAAAATTATATACATTCATTTACAGAACAAGTCAAATAATCTAAAATATTTTAAAACCCTTTACCTGATGCACCTAGGCAACAAAGAAGGTGCTTCAGTAGACATTTTATGTGCATATCTTCTACTTTCAAAATTTTACCCTCAGTTCACACACACGCACACACATATATATTAATTAAAGTAAAAATACAGCAAGCAGAAAAGACAACACAATATACATCTTTAATCTTTTTTTAGAGCAAAGCAGGAAAGTGCATGTCCAATGAGCTATTACAACTAAGAAATATGCTGGCAGTACCTGCCTTAGAGGCTCTTTCAAGAGGTTTTGATTGTCTATGAACATTAAGGGAACAATCAGAACAGAAGTGGGGTGCACAATGGGTGAAAATGAAACAAGATAGCAGCTGGAGAAGCTGATGAATACAAACCTTCAGTAATTATAAGGTATATAAGGCTCCATAGGGCAAACAAAAAGATATATTTTTCATCCTCCCCAAATCTATTTTAAATCAATCCTATTTCTGTGAAGTTCGAAATGTCTAGGGATTCCAGATTCTAGCCTTGCACAGGACAAATAGTGGAACTTTGAATTTATTAACTTAAGGAAAGCAAGTTCTCTCCTGCATGGAATTTGGTTTTTACAGTTTTTTTAAAAAAGAATTGCTTAAAAGAATATAAATAATACAATCTATTTCTAGCAAGCAAGTACTTATGAGGAGTAAACACTGTGTGCTGGTGCTTCTCCAGTGTTGATAATTTTGAAACATGATATAAAAAAAATTCACATTCATGGCCTTCAGTATACAATCCATTTGTTATAAATCCAAGTAAAGGGAAGAGGGATTAGATTGCTGCACATGCAACAAATACCACTGAATTATAGATATAACATAGTTTTAAACTAGTTTTATCCTTTCAAAATCCATTCTGACCTCTTACCTTTAAGGCTGCCTTCAAATATAAAGGTCATTTATAGATATTTTGGGGAAACTTTAATACCAACATAAGGACCTGGAATATAGTGAAATTTACACCAGTGAGGTTTCCAGGCAATGTCAGTTTCTTTGTGCTTAGCAACTATTGGGTATTCTAAAAATTTTCACAGCAGACAACTATCATAGACAAAGCCAAAAATGGCTTTTAAAGACCTTCATTTGAAATGTTGAATTTTATATCTGCTAAAACATTTGGCAGTACATCTTGAGTGAACTCATACAGTGTTATAGTATTTACAGAAAGAAACAAAATGGCTTTAGACTTTACATTTTGGCAAACATCTTTTGCAAAAACCTTTTATTCAACTCTTAACTGATAAGTTTGGCCAGTAATACAAAAAACAAAACCACCTCTGACCTTGGAAAATTGTGTGCTCGATTCAGTAACTATATGAAATATTGGATTGCTTCTTTTTCCCAAATCTTTAGAATAATAAAAATGGCAACTACAGAGTAAAATTACAGAAATAATATTTTGCACATTTGTCAACTTCAAAAAAGTAGCTTGTGTTTTCAGAGTAGGCTAAATGATTTTTTTTCCTATCTCCCCAAATTTTAAAGTGTTTCCTCAAGATACCAATTATGAGAAAATCTAGTTTGCTGCCAGTTTCTAATAATTTTTAATATGCTTTTTCTATAGCAATTAGCACCAGAGATCTGAAAACAATGTTTACCTTTCCACTCTCTCTCTCTGCTTTAGGTAAATATTAATGCAGGCCTTGAAACCAGCATAATATTTCCTAGCTGTCACTGGCCTTGTAAAAATATACAATGTTATCTAACTTTGCAGACTTTCCTTAATCAATTTTAATATTCCAACAGGCTTTGAATGTCATATCAGTAGCAAAGCAGGTAAGACTGGCTGACTCCTCAGGGCAATAACAGGAAAGAGATGAATGATTTATAGATTAAATTACATTTTACGGAACTCAGATAATATTTCAGAACTATATATGGAATATTTTACAGATTGTGTTAAACCTTTTAAACTTCAATCCACAAGACATGCTTGAATTGGCCTCAAGAAATGAAATATATCAGTTTCTCACGTGTTGCATAGAAATGACTCATTCAAAGTAACAAGTAATGGAAAGCATCTTTTTTTGGAAAACCCTTAATGGTTATACTAAGACCAAAACGATAGAACAAGACTGGAATGTTAACCTATAAATATAACCTAAATAAGCCAGCACCTATTTTACTGGCATTGAAAATATTACTCACAGCAATATATGGCATATGAAAGCTTTACTTGAAAAACCCTGAAAATCTTAGACATACAAGTTTGAACACATGAACGTATTCCAATTGGAGCTAATTAAATAAAGCAAGAATTACATTGAGCCTGATATTTATTTTTTTTTACAAAAAACCCCAATATTCTTTCTGATGCCAAACAGGCATTTATACTTTCACACACATGCATGTTCTTATAAATAATGGAGCATCTGAATAGCACTAATTTCAATATACAAATCTAATTGCAAACTTGGCCCATATGTTCAGTTACATAACATTTCATGTATTAAACCTACTTTGACTGAAACCTGAAGCATGAAATCATTCTGTCTCTACTTTAGGATTCCATATAGCTAAATAAGTTATGAAGAAATTTCTTTCAAGATACCACATTCTCTCTCTTCCTAAAAGTATTTAATATGCCCTCCAACATGACTCTCCAACAAGTCACCAATGCTTTGATCTAACTTGTGAATAATAAATACTCAATGGCTGAAGCCACAATTTATGTACCTATGTAGTGGGTAGAAATGCAGAAACTACTCTGGTCCTTCTAGCTTCCATAAAATCTAGTTTTCCATTCAAAACATGTTAAAGCATCAGCTTGTTCCTGCAGTTGTGGGTAGTAGCTCTTTGTATTAGATCAGCATATTAAGCTGATGAACTCAGTTGAGTTCTCTAAGCAAACCAAACTCCATCTCCTAATGTGTGTGTATGGCATGCAAACTATGCCACAATTTTTCTTCTGTATATACTTTAAGAGAATCAAGTTCTATGGATGAATTTACAAAACTAACAATTGACAAATTTAGTTATTTGAGAACTGGAAAGAGCTCTGCGTTTCAATTCATTCTTCTGCTAAGGATGCAAATCCAGTTTTTTAAGCAAATAAGAATAAGGGAAGACCATGTAATTTCCCCTAAACAGCTACATATTTCCTAAAAAATATTTCTGGTGTGTGGCAATATTTTTGTGCAACTTTAGCTTATCCATAGCACATATTAATATCCACAATTTCTAAGATTTCCTCTTCTACTTTTATCTGCAACATGAGAGGCACAATCTTCATTTATCAGTATTTCTCCACAATAAAGAATGCTACTTCTTCAGTCTGTGACTATCCGGTAGCTGCTAAAGGCTATGATTCTGTCAGGACAGTAGAAAAAGAGGGGCATCCATAATTTAACTACAGAAAAGTCAGTAGCTGTATCATTCTTTTACTTGCCTTGTAGCCTTTTTTGGTTTTAGAGGTAGAGAGCAGGCTCTAAAATAAACATCAGAAAGAAGCTGCAATTTTACTTTTAAGCTTTTGGCCACACCACGTATCTTGGCAAACAGCTAGTCTACTCATTTAAATTATCTTCAAGATTGCAAAAAATTTAAAAAAAAATTAAAAAAAGAGGACGGTCATTCAGCAAGCAGCAAAGAGGTGCTCATCTTCTGCATTCCTTTCCACATGCTGTAAATTCTTTCTGTCCATACCACAACTGGAGGATTTTTTTTCTCCTCGCAAAAGATATTTAAATCATCTTTTATTCATAAAAAAGCCCTGATGTACAGAATGAGTAAGTACTACTTTTTTAAGCCAAAAGACAGCTGCAAAGATAGTTAGGATTGCATTAATATTTTGCTCCAAGTATTTTCCCCACTCAAAGTGCAAAACTGTAAAGCCAGTTCATAAGCAGTTTCCATCTAACCCTTCTTGGTTCTTCCTGCCGAAGGAAAAGCAGGTTACTGCACTTGTGCTTCAAAGTTTCAGGTTCAGCTTATCTTCTTCCTCCTGTTTTAGTTGGCAAACTGCTGGTAGAAGGCAAATTTAACCCTTTCAATGTGATGGCAAAGTTTAATGGCTGGGCCAAGTTTCAAGTCCATACACTCCTGAACCGTGGGAAGAGTGAGCAAGAGAAGTGCCTGCCCATCTATTTCCTATCAAAGGAAAAGGAAGAAATAGCAGTTAGCATTAAGAAATGTGGGTTTTTTCCCAAATCATTTAAACATTTCAATAATGCATTACAGATAGTTCTCGAGTTATGAATGTAATGGAGCGTGTCCTTTCCATTCCTAACCTGAGCATTTGTAGAAGTGAATTGCATAATTCAAACATAATCACTACTTCACTTCAGCCACGCATTCACTAATTGAATGTGCAGCTTGTTAAGTGCACATGAGGTATTGCGGGGTGGAGAAGGCCATGGGCGGCCTAGTGATGGAACAGGCCACCTGCTTCAGACCACCCAAGGCCACCTCCAACCCACTGAGATACCTCATTCTTCCTCCCCTGGGGTCCCCACAATTGCTCTCCCCGCATCCTGCCACGCCAGGTCCTTTACTGTACCTTATGAAGATCTGTCTCCTCTTCAGCCTCTCTGTTTCTTTGCCTGCTCCCTCCTTTGTCATCAGCAAAGTGCTTGATGAAAATTTCACCGACCAAAATTGAACAGAGGGCCACCTGCGCCCTTCTGGGGCCCCTTCTTCACTGCCGAAGCACTTGATGAAGCTTTTGGCAAAGAAAATGACGCGCGGAGGGCCGCGCGTGCCCTTCTGGGCCTCCTTTCTCGTTGCAAAAGCGCTTGATGGAGCCTTTGGCAACAAAAAAAGACACATGGAGGGCCGCATGCGCCCTTCTGGGTCTTTCTCCCCACCAAATCACTTGAGGATTGTGTCCCTCTAGACTTCGGCAGCTTTTTGCAAAAAACCTTTGCCAGTAGGAAGAGAACTTCAGAGGGACGTGTCCGCCCTCCAAAGCTCCGCTGGTGCCAACAAAGGCTTTTTGCAAAGGACTGCCAAAACCTACAGGACACAATCTCCCTGCAAGTTTCGGCAAGGAAACAGCAAGGGGAGGGGAGGCCTGAAGGACCGAAGCTTTCCCTCCATTTACAATCGTCCAAGCCTCAATTTGCAGAGAATAGAGGCCTAAAGTGTGAGATCATGTGAGATCAGTAGCACAAGATCTCGCGCTAGTGATCTTGCATTAACTCGCGGTATGTTAGGGCTCTGTTCTCTGCAAAGGCACCAAAAGTCTGAAGCAACGAAGCAAGCAAAGAAACCATGAGAGAGAGGAGATCTTCTCAAGGTATGTGAGTCTTCATAGGTGGAATGCCTGTGAAGACCTGGTGGGTGTGTGAATAGGCAGGACGAATGTTGCAGAGGCTCTGCAGTTGTTTGGCAAACAACTGCCGTGGTACTGCAACATTAATAATTTCAGGACGTTCATAAACGCTAGGGGGTGCTTATCACATAACTTCAAAGGTTCGTTACTCAGGGATTACCTGTATAAAGAAATAATGCTTTGGTAAGAAACTACACACATTATGGTAACTAAAATAAACTGGATGTAAGGAGAGGAATAAAAAGAACAAGAAAAAAAGATGGATATGATAGCAATATAAAATAAGATGTGTGGACTTCAACTCTCAGAATTCCCTAGCTAACATGCTGGATAGGGAATTCTTGGAATTGAAATCCACATATCTTAAAGATGCCAAGGTTGAGAAACACTGGTCTAGTCACTTCATAAATACCATTTGCACTCAGAAAGATTCTCAATTTTTCCTCAATAATATGTTGCGTGCCACTGATCTGAGGAACCTATCATCTGGCATTGTATTAATTATTTTGTCTATCCGTGTACTTTTCTTGATGAAATACAGCAGCGGTTTACCATTGCCTTTTCCTGCACAGTATAAAAGGATGTCTTTGGTGTTATCATTAAAATTATTATTTGACTCCTAATATCATCCCATAACACTGCTGTCCAATAGAGGTTCTTGCTTGCTTTAACTTGTAGCTACGATGATCTTCATGCCTTATATATACACCCCTAACCGCCACAATGAGGCAGCACAGCAGGATTTTTCATGTGATTCTGGGTTAAAAACTTTACCTATTAGCAATCAAATGTTCCAGTAGCTTTCAAATTGAAAAATACTGTCCCTGCTCATTATAAATTGACCCTAAAACATATTTTGCAGGGGTCATACATTTTCTTTCTCACTGAGTCCAAAGAGAGCAACATTTAGAAAAGATCTCATCTCAGAGAAATTCTGTTTTTTTAGAAGTTTTTATGTTTTTATATTATGTGTATTCTACCCATTGTGTTGTAAGAATCCTGTGAGATAGACACTGATATAAATACATTAATTTAAATTAAATAAATTTATACATACTGACATTAAAGAAAAAGGCCTAATGATAAAGTTAGAAGTATGGTAAATGGTCTCACTTAGTCCAAAGAAAATCTGGGGAATCTTAGATTTTACATTAAAACGTTCCCAATAATTTATATATATGCATATGTATAAATTACACATATGCATGTATAAACACAGAGGTAAAAATGATCAAAATGTTATTTTATTTGACATAACGGTTTCATGGAGTCAATTATCTATGGCTAATAATAAAGCATACCTGATCGAGAAATATTCTAGCTAATGGCGCACAATCTGTAGATTTAAGGAACCGCACAACATCTGCTACACTCCATTCCAGAGGATTGCTGTCCAGCTGTAATTTTTCATCAACTTCTATCTTTATTTCCTATGCCACAAGATATAAAGACAAAAATATCACTTTTTCTTCCTTAGAGATATCATTTTCAGAACATAAAAATGTTCCATATGAGTTAGAAGATCCACTGATCCAGTATTCTGAGGGTAAAAAGAAGTCCTATTGTTGAGGCATAACATCTGCACTTTCCTGAAAACATGACAGTGAACTTGAATACAGAACATATAGCCCTCGACTTACGACCACAATTGAACCAGTAGTGGGATTGAAAAAAATTGTTACTACTGGTTCTATGGGCGTGGCTTGGAGGGCATGGCAGGTGTGGCAGAGGGAGGATATTGTAAAATCTCCATTCCCTCTCCACTCCAGGGGAAGGTTACTGCAGAATCCCCATTTCCTCTTGATCAGCTAGGACTCGGGAGGCAAATAGATGGGGACAGGGCCAGTCAGAGGTGGTATTTACAGGTTCTTGGAACTACTCAAAATTTCCGCTACCAGTTCTCCAGAACTGGTCAGAACCTGCTGAAACACACCTCTGAATTGAACTCAAAATTTCTGTTGTTAAGCAAGACAGTTCTTAAGTGAATTTTGCCCAATTTTTACGACTTTTCTTGCTAAAGTTATTAAGTGAATCACTGCAGTTGTTAAATTAGTAATAAAAGTGAATCTGGCTTCCCCATTCACTTTACAATGTCAAAAGGTGATCATGTGACCCCAGGACACTGCAACCATCATAAATACCATATTTTTCGGAGTATAAGATGCACCTTTTTCCCCCCTAAAAGGGGGTGCGTCTTATACACCAAATGTAGCCCCACCCACCCACTAGCCCCCACCCTTTGGCCTCTGTCTCCCAGCAATTTACCTCCTTGCAGCAAGCAGCAAGAAGAAACAACCCATTTCAGCTTCAGCACAGCCTAATTAGCACAAGTCGATTGTCTGTTGGATCAGCCTCCTGACTCTCAGCTGTTTTGTGCAAGCCTCTGCTGCTTGCTGCAAGGAGGTAAATTGCTGGGAGCCAATTTTTTTTCTTGTGCTAATCAAAGTATGCTGAAAACGAAAATGAAAATAAAGCAGGCTATTTACTGTTTGCTGCAATGAGGCAAAATTGCTGGGAGACAGAGGCAGATTTCTTTTTCTTGTTTTCCTCACCAAAAAAGGTAGGTGCATCTTATAGTCTGGAGCGTCCTATACTCCGAAAAATATGGTATGTGATAATTGCTAAGTGTCTAAATTTTGATCAAGTTACCATGGGGATGCTGCAACCGTTGTAAATGTGAAAAATGGTCATAAGTCACTTTATTCAGTGCCGTTGTAACTTTGAACAGGCACTAAATGAACTGTTGTAAGTCGAGGTCTACCTGCAGTTCAGTAAGTTACCCCCGTTTTGCAATTTCTTAAAATAAAAGAAGACAGAATTCTGTACAAAAAACCCTGCCAAAAGGATTAGTAAAAGAAACAAAGGATGGCAAAGAGACGCTTGAAATTGCCATATAAATAATCAGACTTCTCTAAATTATAAATAATATATAAGAGTGGCCCTGAGATATATGCAACAGAGACTGGGCATTCTGTAATATTTTGGATTTAATTTGATGACATTCATTTTTCATGTACCTTTGAGAATTAGGCATATAACTATTAAATAGTCATAAATGTAGGTAATCTGAGTGTAGGCAATATCTGATTTATGTTATTTAAAGGGATAATCAAGACTGATTGTGATTCTAATCTATTGTTGTATGGTCTGAACCTGAATTTTATTTCATCCGGATCAATAGCATACATTTTTTTAGTAGCTCCTGTGTGATATCCTAAAGCAGATCATGATAATTAATTAATTATATACGATAATGGTATATTATAATTACAATTATTATACATTATAATTATACATTATAATTAGTTATAATTTCACAAATCCTACAAATCCATGCTCTCTACATGGGGCTACCCTTGAAGACCACTCGGAGGCTTCAGCTGGTGCAGAATGTGGCCGCGCGGGTAGTGATGGGAGTGTCCCGACACTCCCATGTTACACCTCTCCTGTGCGACTTGCATTGGTTGCCGGTTGCCGGTTGCCCTCTGGGTGAGATTCAAGGTGCTGGTGATCACCTATAAAGCCCTACATGGCTTAGGCCCGGGATACTTGGCGGACCATCTGCAGCCAGCAACAGCTTCTCATCACCTGGTGCGCTCTCACAGGGAGAGTCTACTCAGGGTGCCGTCGGCCAGACAATGTCAGCCGGCGACCCCCAGGGAGAGAGCTTTCTCTGTAGGCGCACCCACCATTTGGAATCAACTCCCTCTGGAGCTCCGGGTGGCCCCTGACCTTCGCTCCTTCCGCCGTGGACTGAAAACATGGTTATTTCATCTAGCCGCCCTAGACTGAGGGGGCTTTTAATAGAACTTAGTGGGGTTTTATTGGATTTTTGTTAATTTTATTATGGACTTTGTTTTTAACAGTCTGTTTGTTTTGTTTATTGTTGTGAGCCGCCCTGAGTCCTGTGGAGATAGGGCGGCATATAAGTCCAATTAAATAAATAAATAAATAAATAAATAAATAAGTAAGTAAGTAAGTAAGTAAGTAAGTAAGTAAGTACCCTCAATTTGTGATCAGAAATAAGTGACCTAGAATTCTCAGAGATGAGGGTAAAAATGTTTCATAATGAACAGAATTCTACAGACTTAATACAGAATCTTCTGCTGTAAAGGATACTTACATTTCTGATTATTTTTACTAAAGCAGCATTGTATTTTTTATTATTTCCTTAACTACTTTTCTGTGTTCTGAGATCATGGTAAAGACCTACTGAAGAAGTTTTGCTTTTTTCCCACAATTGGAAGAAAATGTCAAATTCAGACGCACACATACACACATAAATTACTTGAATGCACATGGAAATTAAGAGGTACAAAATTGTTGATAAAGGTTAGTACATTCAGATATAACAAGGACTAGCACATAGGCCAGAAAGGTGCATTTTATGTGCTTTAAATCACAAACAATTAGTTAAGAAATAAAGGTCAATCAGCTGTCTTTAAGTGTAGATTTAATTCCTGGAGAAAGGAAAAAATAAGAAAATTGGTTTCTCAGATTTTTTTTTAAAGGTCAGCTTGACCAAGTGAGCTGAAATCACCCCCATCCCTCAAGCCACTAGAGAGACACTTAAGGGAAATTGTACAAGTTTTAGAGGCAGTGAAATATACTGCCAAGCTTGCTAAGTTACATAGTAGATAGATCTAGCAAACATCAGGGAGGGAGGGAGAGAGAGAGGGGGAGAGGGAGAGACTTGGTGAAAGAGACTTGCTGAAAAGCTTGATGATTGTTACATGTTTTAAAATCAAAATATACCTTTGGCGAAGGTGGCCTATTTTCATCATCTGAAAAAGAAAAAGTCCGTAGTTTTCTTTTCCGTTTGTCCCGGTCTGGAGCCCCAAAATGAGACTGCTCACTCTGTGTTGGGGAAGATGACTGTGATTTCTTCTCTGATACTTCAGACAGTTCCTCCTGATGCTCAGAGGTACTGTCTTCAGTAAGGGACTCCTCATCTATCTCATCCTGATCATCCTCATCTTCACCTCCACTTCCCTGAGAAACAATACAGAACGACTAAGAATAGCACGGATTAGCAACCTCTTTATCCCACAATCTCTATATATAGACTTGCATATTAAATCCATTCCCTCTAGTTGCCTACTTGGGGTGATCCCACTGGTGTGTTATCTACAGAGGTAGAAGATCGCTTCTTCTTATGAACAAAGAAGTTTTTCCGTTTTTTTCTTTTCCTGTTTGCTTTTTTCATGCTTGCCTCAATGTTGCTGTGGATACTAGGTGGTCGGCCAATCCTTTTGTTTCTCCGCTTTCCATAATAATGGGCTGCAGGAGGTTAAAAGAAAAAAAGAGTTATTGTCATAAAACACAATTCATCATTTGTTAGTCCTTAAAAAGATAAGACCTTAGAAGTACTCTTATTATACAGAGAGCTTATTTTGGTTGTGTGCAACCTTTATATTACTATAGTAGCAATGATGGGATATGCTTTAGGAAAAATAGCAAAGTATTTACAAAAAACAGGATGGGTTGTCTGCCAATTTACAAGTCAAACTGGTCTACAAGAATCAGGATTCAGGTTTCTTAGCACAACAGTTACGCTACCATGAGATGTAATCAAAGAGAAGAGCCATTTTCCCCAAAGGAACGAATAATACAAAGAAGGATTATCTGGAGGGGGTATCAAACAGAAAAGGTAGTATGTAAGGTGCTAAGGAAAGTGAATGTAGCACTATATTTTTAACTAAAATCTGAAACAAGCAAAAAAAAAAAAAAGCTTTCAGCAATTACAGTGACAATGGTTAGATTCACATATGCACTTAGCCATAACATGCTTTGCTAGATTTTGGCTAAGCTTGTTGTGTGAACCCAGCATCATACTGGATTTCTCCATTCAGTAAGAAATTATCTAATTCTTATGAAGAAGAACTGCAAGATTATCTTCAAACGTATTTATTTTTTTCAACTTAATGCTGTCATAATTTGATTTGAGATACTGTAATGTCTGAAGCCCAAAATGTGGGCACTTCATGGTGAAGTAGAAGACCATTAATCATAAATGGTATCCATGATTTACTATTGATTAAGTAGCATTAATTCACGGGCCAGTATGTGATCCAAACAATTGGCTGTAATCCAGTTACACCACTATAGGCTTTGTTTCTGTTTACTGAAAACCCTAGGAAGTGCCAACTTGCAGCCATCATAAAGCTGTTGGGATATTGTATATTTATTGAAAAATGCTCTTCCTAACTGCCTACATGTTTTGGAGCAAATAAAAGCCAATAATACAATTACTTACTGTATTTGGTTTTTGTTAGAACAGAGCAGTTCTCAGAACATTTGTCTAGCACCATTTGGGGGCCAAAAAGATTTGGACAACATTCCAGTTTGATGCAGGTCTGCCTGCAGAAGTCTGCAACTCGATCAGCTGTTCTTACCACCTCCACCGTAGCTCGGTAGCTCTTTCCTTTATATCTGTAGCAAAGGAAGGTTTCATTAATAAGGAAAGGCAAAAGTAAACACAAAAACACAGGAATAAACACGAAGTGGCTTCATATAGTACAGTAACCAAACCAAAGTTTACCATATGGCTTATGCTATTTATAAACCCATGGCTTATGCTATTTTGATTTGTAAACCATGGCCTATATCTGTGCAAGCCCAATGAATTGTAGCTTATTAAATAAATAATTATTAAACAATGGATTAAAATGTGAGTCAGGCCAGTCCTAAACATAAAGAGAGGAAGAAAATTGAGTAAATGGGATATCACCATATGTTAAATTTCTTGGTTTAAAATAAGTAAATAAAATATTTGTTTATTCATTTAGATATACAAAGATGTCCAATTCCATGCTGACTTTGGACAGCACAGAAATAAACACAAGTACAGTATCCAACAATGACAGAAAATAAACATTATATGAGGGTATGGGAGCATCCTCCTTGACAGCTGCCTAAAGAAAGGCTTGTCTTATCTATGACTTGCAACTCCTTGCAAACTTTCCCACTGACTTTGCTTGTTGGAAGCTGGCAGAAAGACACAAGTCCCAGTCATGTGAGGTTCTCACTTACTGATGCATAATTCTCACTTAACAATAAAAAGGATTGCCATCTCTGTGATGTGATCACATGGCATCATGCTTTACAACCACATGGCTTAGCGATGGAAATTCTGATTCCTGATTACCATTGTGAACTGAGGACTACCTGTATATGCTACCGTTTGCTTTTGTTTTTTTTAATATTATTTTCCTTTTTTGCACATTAAAGTAATACCTGTGTTACAAATGCTTGCCTTTTTGGTTTATTACAAATATTATAGCCTCCAGCTTTTCTCTAAGAAAGGAACATCAAAGGATCTGAAGGCAGCACTGGTTTACTAACAATTATTCCAGACAACAGGGAAAAGAGACTAACCCATTATCAGCCAGAGCTGAAACAGCAGTAGTTTCTGAACTACTGAGGTCTTTTCTATTTCAGGTATTATTATGAGAAGTGCTCTGGAATAGTCTTAATATTATTTTATCAAGTGACTTTCAAAGCAAAGGCAAATAAAAGAAATCGTAATAACCCAGTCTTTCATTCCCTTTCTGCTTGAGTAAGCCTCTTAACCTTTGACTGAATAAATAAATCAGTTGCTTAAGGCAGCCCAAAGATGGTTATTAAATTGGTGTGCTTGTTATTTCCATGTAAAAACAGCTTCAGCGGAGCAGAGGGTTTAATTAGGAAATACTAAGATGAGACTAGCAGCTTTCCCTTTCCCACCACCTCCCATGCAGCCAACCAAAACCTGTTCCTCCAGCCTAAATTAAATTACAGAGTGGAGAGACTGAAAAGGGCTAGTTGGTCTGTCACAGGTTTTATTCCCCAGCAGAAAGACAGTCCTGAATCCAAACAGTGCTGATATCTCATGTGGCTTGTCAAATGACTTCTAATACGAGGACAATTTTTATCTACAATTAGGATTTCTACTGCAGCTATAAAATACATTATCCTGGCAGCTTTTGACTTTTAAGGATTTTTTTTGGGGGGGGGGGGAATAGCTTATGGATAAAAGTCCATTCATGCAGGAAAGTTCTAGTATACTCGGAAAGTTCAAGCTTCTGCCACTGAAAGTGCCATGTCAAAACTGTGGTCAGTATAACTAATTAGCCCTAATAGCAAAATATAAATATATGGAGTATTTTACTTTGCTTTCAAAGTCTCCCCATATCCATGCCATGAAGCTTCTTCATCTAGTTGTATTTCTCTAAGAACACGGCTAGGTTTATAAGCAGCGTTGATCAACAAAGAGAGAACCTAAATTCAGAAAGAGAGAAAAATAGATGTAATATTAACATGATCAATTAGATTTACTTTAATATATTATTGTGACTTAGCTCTTTGACTCTATTTATGTGACCAGCATAACAAGTTTGTAAGTATAAAGGCAAAACAAACCTTATTATTAATTCCTGCAATTTTTTTGGAAAGATTTTTAGAAGTGGATTGTTCTTATCTCCTTCCTAGGGCTGAGAAAGAGTGACTGGGCCAAGGTCTTCCAGGTGATTTTATTTGTCTAAGATGGGACGCAAATTCGCAACCTCCCACTTTATTTTATTTATTTATTTGTTTTAATTTATAAAATTTAATTTTATAAGTTTAATTTAATTTATACTTTCTAGCCTGGTACTTAACTACTGCACCAAACTGGCTCTCAGCCAAGCACTTAATAGTGTATAATTTGAAACAGAGATTCCAAAATCTAGTAGCATTCCACCCTCATTGTAATACGTTTTTATTAGTTTTCCTCAATTTTATTCTAGAATGCTTTATTTCTATGCACATTTCATTTCTTTTGATTGCCAAGGAAATAATAGTTTGGCTTTATACTAAAATATAATACACAGTATATATAAGGTAAAGGTTCCCCTCGCACATATGTGCTAGTCGTTCCCGACTCTAGGGGGTGGTGCTCATCTCCGTTTCAAAGCCGAAGAGCCAGGGCTGTCCGAAGAGGTCTCATTGGTCATGTGGCCGGCATGACTAAATGCCAGAGGCACATGGAACGCTGTTACCTTCCCACCAAAGGTGGTCCCTATTTTTCTACTTGCATTTTTTACGTGCTTTTGAACTGCTAGGTTGGCAGAAGCTGGGACAAGTAAAGGAAGCTCACCCCGATACGCGGGACTCGGGATTCGAACCGCTGAACTGCCGACCTTTCAATCGACAAGCTTAGCGTCTTAGCCACTGCGTACCTTACAGTATATATAAAATATACTAAAAATGAATATATATTCTTAATGATAAATAAGAAAAGTATAGAGTCTGAAGGAGACAAGCTTCTTCCAAGCAAACGTCCTCAAATATCTATGACTACAATTCTAAGATTGACAATGCTGCCTGATAATAATGGGAGTAATAGTCTCAATATATCAATAAGGGAATGATGGTGACGGTGAAGTATGGTGCAGGTGACAAGATGGAAACAGGTTGTGAAGAGAATTTCACTGAGCAGGATGATTATGGGAACTGGCAGAGGAGATAAGTAGCCAAGCTGTGAATGAGTTAATGAAAGGGAATTTGAAGAAGTTTCACAAGAGGTAGTGAAACAGCAGAGGCCATTTATTACAGAATGAAAAAAAGGAAAAAGCATTGCTGGGGTTGGTCAGGATGGATTTAAATAAAGAAATATACACCTTCCCACCAAGAAAAATTCTGAAAAGACCAGACATACAGACCTTGAATACTGAACATGACTGCTTGAATATCATAAAAATTATGTAGCAATGCTGAATCTTGAGTACTAGAGAGTATCCGACAATGCTGCCAATAAGCAGCATTTACCAATGACATCTAATGTGTAGCTGAAATTCCCGAAGGCGGCTATAATAATCTGGGATGTTCTCAAATGATTATAGATTTGTCATAACAGATCCAATTACCGACTCATCAAATTTGGTATTCTGCCTTGGGCAGTTTCTGCTGCTACAAAATTCAGTCCCTGGTACATATCCCTAACACCCATACATCCCTTAGGCATTTCTAGAAAACAGAAAATTAATTATAAACCTTATAAAAATCTATTTTTTCCTTTAGCTTTTTATTTATTTGTAGCAAATTTGTACTCCATTTACCTTTTCCAAAACAAAGTATTTCAATGTGCTTTTATTATAGCTTTAAAAAAAAACCCTCATTTTTTAAATATGATAGAAACTATTTCACAGGGACAAACAAAAATACTCACATACACTAGCAGCTTGAAGTTATTTTTTATGCCCATTCTAACCACAACTTATCAGTCTAGAAGTGCAATGATGTATTATCTCCCATGATTAGATGCTAGTTAGTGAAAGGAATGCTTTTCCTTCCACTTTGGGTGCCAGTCAGAGAAGTGGAAGCAGCTTTGAGTCTGTCAAGCCCCAACCAAAAAAATAGGAGAAGGGAATAGCGCAGGCGGAAAAAGAAGAAAGGAAGGTGTAGTAGGAATGGGAGCAAAGTGTAAAGAATCAAAATAAGTAGAAGCATGGGATAGGAGCCCCTGGGCAAGCACTATGTTCATGTATTAGTCTCCAAGAAAATTAGGATGGAGGAGGAGCTTTAAAATGTCTGATAATGTATATGTTATATTGCACTCCTGATCTAAAACTATACCACAGCAGTTCATCATAAAGTATTATACAATAACAACAGCAATAGCACTTAGCACTATCTTCCCCTAACAAAATCCCAACATTTTCCCCAAATAATACCCAAATGAGTAAATGGTGCTGCAGATACATAGACATGCATTGCAGATGCCCTTACCTCTTTAAGAACAAGGACGCAATTCCCAGGTCCTACAGACTGTGGGAGTTCTGCAATTCTCCCTTTGTTAAGATAAGGTCCTGAGAAGCATCGGTGGTTAAAGTAGATCTTTGGGCAACAGTATTTACCATTTGTTACAACTGTAAAAATAAAACACCTTAATACTTAATAAAACTTTCTTAATACAAACACCTACTTAAAACATCCAAAAGATCAATGAATCAACAGAAAATAAAGTAACATGCAGTTTCCTATATATAATGTACTGAAAAAAGGTCCTGAACTTTTTTGGCACCAGAGACTGGTTTCATGAAAGACAATTTTTCCACTGACAGGTGGTGGTGGTTTCAATTTTGCTCATCAACTTCTAAATACTGGTCCTCTTTGAAATACACATTTGGATGTTTGCTGTTACATTCTTCCCACTTGGTTATTTCAACCACTGGGAATGTTAAATTATCCAATAATAGCAATAGCAACAACAATAGCACTTAGACTTATATACAGCTTCACACTACTTTACAGCCCTCTCTAATTGGTTTACAAAGTCAGTATATTGCCCCCAACAATCTGGGTCCTCATTTTACCCACCTCGGAAGGATAGATGGCTGAGTCTACTCGGGAAAATTGAACTGTTGGCAGTCGGCAGAATTAGACTGTAATACTGCATTCTAACCACTGCGCCACCATGGCTCTTAATCAATGGTATACTAACCTAATTAATCCTAGGATGGGGAAATGCCCAAAATAAACAACATTGCCTTATCTGAACTGCTGGTGGAAGACATATTTGGACCAAAGTCTGAACAACTAAAACTTGTTTATAAGAAAGTTCCTGAAATGTTAGGTGAGGCTTCACACCTTGTGGGTGAGGCACTAAAGGATGCCAACTTCCTTTTCATATTCCAATTCAATTGCAGAAGCCTTTTCTCAGAAATGATGAAAACTCAATTCCAACACATTCTGTAAGTACGTTTGGGTTACATTTAGGACTTACTACAGTTCTCTAGAATGAAAAGTATTGGTGTTTGTTATTTTCAGTCTGATCTATTATTGTCTTCATCCTTACTTTCATTTACTATTAACCTTGAACTTTTGCAATAGGTTAGCACAAGCCTTGGTATTCGTAAAATCAGTTTTAAGTAGAGTGCAAACATGATTGCTATATGGAATCTTATAATACATTACTGTCCACTTAGAATAAAGGGAACAGTAACTGTAGTTTTCATATTAATTAGTCATGCTGAGTCTGGGATGACTCCATGACTGCACTTCAAAACCAAACAAGAGCTAATAGATGCAAGAAATATCTGTCTAATAAAAACATTGCTTAATATTCCTGTAATGGATAGTTGTCTCAAAAACAGGATTTTCCAGTGTTATACAGATTAAGGATTAAATAATACTGTACTTATAATTACTTTATTGCTCAATACAGCAAAATAAATCAGCAAGAACCTCTGTGATGTGAGATCATTGAAGTTAACTAATCTTACATTATAGCTATCCTTGGGATAATAATTACTTCCCTTAAAGCCATGTCACGTGGTTTATAAATGGCATAGATAAAAATGAGATTATATTGATGTAACCCCTCTGCGTTAAAAAAAATACAATTAAATTCCAAAATGAGCACAGCTTCTACTTATGTAAAGATAGGGCCTCAAACTATACCTTTTGCAAGGCACTGCAAACCGTGCAAATAAGATTTCAGAGTGTGTCAACAGATTGGTTTATATATTTCAGAAATGGATGTAATTATTCAACATTCATTCATTAAACAATTTAGCAAATGATTAAATTTCACCATCTGGTACATATGGAATTTTACTCTCTCAAGCGGACTTTGGTTTATAGAGTTGCCAGAGTTATTTGTAAAGGAGTGACAGTCCCTCATGGTAAAACTAAAATGTTTTAAAATGCATGCAAGAAATGTTTGTTCAGTAAAGCCTCATGTCCACTGAATAGTTCAAGAAATCTAAGTCAATGACAGATCTTTATAATTACTTCAGAGCTATCACTTTCCATAAATATAAATAAAGCATACAGATATCATAGCTAGATACGGTAAGTTGCAATCTTATTATCTAACATGTAAACATTGCTTTCTTACTAGTGTCAGTTGAGTTCAGTTCCTGGGTCTTTAATCCTTCACTGACAGTTCTTGAAGATAATATCCTGAAAAAAAAGTAAGGAGGTGGGGGGAACAGGAATGGAAGATTAAAATTTGAATTTTGCAAAGTTTTGTACCATGTTGTTTTTTAAAACAAATATGATGTAAGACTCAGGCATAATGAGAATAAAAACATTTCATTATTTTTAATGTAAGCAGAAAATAAGATGACCAGAAATATAGATATGCCTCAAGAATAATTATGTATTATGAATAAGTGGACACTGAGCAATTCTCCTAACCCTTTCCGAAGCGTTACATTCCTGAAAAGGAGGGGGAGGGACAAAGATGGAAACCAATGTGCCATTACCCCCAAGATCTGGAGAAGGAACATTACTTAAAGTATTTATCATCTAAAAAGAAAGCCAACCCTATCTAAAAGGAAGACAATCCTGACATACATCAAAGGCACATCAGCCACTGCAATCTCTAGGAATAGCAATAACTCACAAGCCCACATTCACACTGAGACAGGAACTTAGAAAGATCAAAGAGACAACATGGAAGGAAGACAGCACCAACATAATATACAAAATAAGTTGCAACAATTGTAATCAGTTCTACCTGGCAGACAGGACAACAGTTAAAAAACCAGAATCCATGAACACCAGTTGGCTATCAAACAGCATGACCAAAAGTCCTTGATCAACTGACAACAAACAATACCGGTTTGACTGGAACGAAGCTGAAGTCATTGGCCATGCCAAAACCAATCAGGCATATGAGTTTATCCATCAACAAACACATTAAATTTCATGCCTCACAGCAATCAGTCTTGTGATTCAACTAATCACAAGACCAAATGACCACCCAGTACCTATATAACAAAATACTTCACCCAAAACCCTGCTGAAGATGTTACCTAGTTTGGTAATGAAACATCTGAGAGCCAACCAGCAAACTCGGGAGGACAAATCTCTGCCTAAAGACAACCTTATATTTAAAAGAGCTCCACCCCACTCCAAATTGACAAGAGACTATGAACTCTAGTAAAACCAATCCTGGAGATGAATTATTAATTTGCTAAACAGGTGTGGGCATATATGCATTCATGTATGCTCAGTTTCTGTGTTGGGGGAGTTTATTGGTTTTTGTAATTAAATTTTTATTTTTGTAAACTGCCCAGAGTCATTGTGAGTGACTTGGGAAGCCATATAAATGTTCTAAATAAGTAAATACATACAAATAAACAAACAAATATAAAATGTATTCTTCCCAGAAGATGTACTGGGAAAATAGGCTCAGGACAATCTCCATTCTCAACCACCAATTAAACGAATTGCCGATAAATTAATGTATGCTGTTCATAACATTAAACCCCATTGACATACAGCAAATCTCATTTTCATGTGTGAATCACTTCTACTCAGACACATATTTCAAACTTAAAGAAGAATAAGAAGAAAAGATTTGGAGATGAAAGTACTGGAAAGGGGCAGAAAAGGGAAAGGGAAAAATAAAATTACTGGGACTGAGGCAAGGGGAAATAATATTCAAATATTCAATTTTGAATATTTCATTCAGATGCAATAGGAAACCAGAGTTACGGTACCTATTATGAGAAGGAACCCCAACAATCTATGAGTTTAAAAAAAAACAGGTCATCATTCTCTTCTTGCCATGTGAAGAAAATAAATTCATCCATCCATTCATTCAATTTGTATAACCACCCAATTCAGCAAGTGACACTGGGTACCAAACAAAATTAAAATTAAATTAAAAATAATTACAACCAACACATTTCTCCTTTAAACTAACTATACAGTTGCATATAAAGCTTAGGTATTCCTGTTTAAATTGTATTATAGCTCCAGACTAGCCAATAATCATAATTCTCAGACCCAGCCATTCATTAGGGATGGACAGGGGAGAGAGAAGGGAGGCGAGTGTGATAGGTGTGTCATGATGCAAACTCCACCTGTTATATATATATAAAAGGGCAGAGTTTGCCTCATGACATTATAATATATATTTTGGCATCAGTATGGTTAGAAAAACATGCAGTGGTAGATAAATCAATTAAAATATATTATAAAAAGTACCACAATGTAAAAACATGCAAAAGGACAGAAAGAGGCACTGCTGAAAAAGGGCTTCAAAATGCCCAGCTCTAGTTACCTGCCCTTGTATTTAATATTCTGAAAATCAAATCATTGTTCATTATAAACATTAAGTTTAATGCTTACTGTTTCTCTGGTTGAACAACTGCAATTTTCTTTTCCTTATTCACTGTAAATCAAAATGAAACATGCTGATTATTAATCTAATATAAACACTGTAAAATATATCCTATGATGACCCAAAGCAACTGCAGCTTTTTAGATAATAATCCCATAATCACAATGAATTGTAACCTAGTAACAAAACATCAATATGAAAATGATGATTTTATTCTTTTTGATTTACAAATGGGCACTTCTCCAATTCAGTTCCTAAAAATAATAAAGTCTTCCATATATTTTAGCAAATATCCTCTAAAGCAGGTATAGGGCCTCAGGCCCCAAATGAGTTTTAACAGGAGTTTTTAATTTAAAAAACAATGAATTGGAACATCAAACTTCTTATTTGTTAGGGATGGCTTTGGAGCTCACAAGAAATTTTATAGCATGGCCAAGAGGACGGGGTGGTGGAAGGAAGGAATTAACTTTCGATTTGATAAAAACAGGCATATTTCACAACTTCATGGCATCAATTTTTGCAAGTGCATCAACACATGCTGTCGAAATACCCACAGTGACCTCAGCTCTAAACACTTATCTTTACCTTGCTACCGTGTTTCCACGAAAATAAGACCCAACCAGAAAATAAGTCCTAGCCTGATTTTTTAGCATGCTCTTAATATAACCTCTACCCTCAAAATAAGCCACAGTGAAGATCTTCATCAGCCAGGGGTGGGTGGGTGGGTATGGCCAGCACAGGAGGCGGAAAGCGCATTTGGACAGACAGTGTACTATAGCAGTCACAGCCCGCGCAGCGGTCAGTCCCACTGCTTGCGACCACTGGTCCAGCCCTCCAAGCAGAGGGGCGAGGGGAGGCAGGTGATTCTAGACAGGCGGCCACACCGGCAGCAGGCAGACACACGGGGGAAGAGCAGGCGATCCCAATGCACCATGTGGTCTTCTGCCCCATCACTGCCACGAGCAAGCTGAGAGACGGTGGGACAGATTAACACCCGATTTAATGGAGGCAGGCAATTCCAACGTGTGGCAGCACGGGGGGATTCTCTGCACTTCGGAATCACCTGCCTCCATTAAATCAGGTGTCAATCCGTCCCACCATCTCTCGGCTTGCCCATGCTTGCCTTAATGCATCTCCCCACCCCCAAATATAAGACCAGGTTTTATTTTCAGAGAAACATGGTACTAATTTTCAGGCATCTTAGAATTAAATAAAACAACTAATTTTACGCCTCCTATGATCTTTACAAGCATGTTTATATGTTGCAACCCACATTTTTATTATGTTTAACAAAAGCACATAAAAATACTTCAAAGTATATATCCCCTTGTCTAAAACAGCTATGCACCAGTTTGCTGTAGTGGTTCAAGTGCTGGCCTAGAAATCAGGAGACCATTAGTTCTAGTCTTGCCTTAGCTATGAAAGCCACCTGGGTGATTTTGGGTCAGTCACTCTCTCACAGCCCAACCCGTCTCACAGGATTCTTGAAAACAGGAGGAGGAAGGAATATTATGTATGCTTGCCACCTTGAGTAATAAAATAATAAAGGCGGGATAAAAAAAATCTAAAGAATATTCATACCTACTACTCTGCGAGGAGGTCTAAGTTGATATCCATTAGTTTCACACCAACCAACTGGAAATATATTCATAGATTCCACGCTCACTATGAATTCAGGGACTGGGATTTTAGAACCTGTGTAATAATGATCATAATGTTTGTAAGCACAATTGTTTGTAATGTTTGTATCATAATGTTTGTAAGCACAATTACAAAAGAGGAGCCTGAGTGGCGTAGAAGGCTAGTGCCTCCTACTAAGGCAGCATTTAACATCCAGCTGCCTGCAATTACTGCGAGTTCAATTCTCACCAGGCTCAAGGTTGACTCAGCCTTCCATCCTTTCTAAGGTGGGTAAAATGAGGACCCGGTTGTGGGGGCAATAAGCTGACTTTGTATAAAATATACAAAAGTATGAAGGCTATTGCTTAATGCATTGTAAGCCGCCCTGAGTCTCTGGAGAAGGGCGGCATATAAATAATTTTTTTAAAAAAAATTGTCATCACTGCCACCATTATATCACCACCATCTTACAGGGCTAAACAGCTGTAATACTTCTTATGAACTGGTACATTCTTCATTCTTCTGCACTTGTGAACTGTCTCTAATTTTGTCAATTAGCTCTGTCTGGCTACAAGCATCTTTTTAAAAAAGGTTTTTAATTATCAGGAGTGGTAAAAAGAAATACAGAACAATTAAATGCAGCTATTTCAAAACATTTCCTGAAGGAAAATAGTTTGCTGTGTATTGTTTATGACACTCATTTACTTCTGTAAATGTGACCTGTGAAATGGCAAATCAAGTTAAAAACATCTCTCTCTCCTCTGAAAGAAAACTTACTTTCCAGCTGTAGCCAGAGATAGGAATCCTTCACCTTTGTAATAGTTGCCACACAGATTTCTTCTGGGTTTTCTGAATTCACAGCCTCAAGTTTCATGTTCTCCTTAAAACCATGCTCAGAATTTAACTAAGACAAGCAAAACACAAGATACATGGTTTATTATGTATTTTCAGAGCCTCACATTAAAATACTAATGAAAAAATAGTTCAAAATAATTTTAGCAGTAAAGCGGACACTTGGAAGACACCAACAGAACAGATGGTTCATACTTTGCGAGTGTGAAACCTTTTAGAAACACATGAGGTTTCATCTGAACAACCCAAGTAATTACTTACATCTTGAATAAAATACACAAGGTCTTTGGCTTCAAACTCAGACCTTGCATTACACAAAATTAAATAAGGCAAAAAAGATATATGTACCAATAGTTGGAAACTTGCTTTATGGCTGAAGGAAGACTTGGTTATCTTAAAACAGCTGAAAAAGTTCTACTCTACCACTTCAACCCAGAAGTATTGATCTGCCCAAGATCTAAATGCAAACAATTGCCTGTAATGCTCATTTATAATCACACTTTCCTCCTCCCCTCCTGCCTTAGATAATGGTGTCCCTCAATGTAGGATGCCTTTCTACAATTTTCAGGTCTTAAGAATTTTCAGGTGTATTTATGAAGGCTTTCCCTTCATAAATACACACTTTTAAATATACACCCATTTTTACTCCTACCTTAGCTTGTTGGGTCCTCTAAATAAAAAGAAATCCCTAAACCTAAAATGCTGGGTGCTAAACTGAAGAATTCCAGTTAAGCAATCTACCAACCTTTTTAAAAAGCATTATTATGATGATTGGTTGCACAGTCAGCCAGGTATTTAGACTTGTTTTGACATTTTTAACCTTTTTATTATGTTGTTGTTGCTGTAGAAAATCTACATTATATTTCAGTACAATGATATTTGGACAATATTGATTGGAGATTATTAGCTAATTTTGTTAGCTAAACCTTGCTAACTCTCTAGATGCAGTTTTTTTTAATTTACAAAGGAGCATTCTATCATCACAAATCCTAATTTGCAGCTTAAATTGCATATGCAAAGAAACATCTTACTGTATCAGCAGCATTTGTAGCCAAAGACACAAAAAGACACTGTTATATAAGATATACTATAAATTCTGGAAGAATACAATGAATATTATTTGCTACAAGTATATGTTTAGATTTCATAGTTTAAACTTCAGTCACATTCTAAGAACAAAGCAAGGATTTTATTAATATGTGCTGTGGCTAATGGAATAAAATATGCATCAGTAAATAAAACCATTCACATCACTTTCTTAAATGCTTACCAGAGGAAAACAGCTTTGGGGAGCAGCCTCAGCTCCGCATTGCTTGAGATAATCTGCCCAGTCAAAGTCTTGTCCTGGATAACCTGTGAACAAGAAAAAAAATAACTTTACAGCATTTTAATCTTATACCTTCTTTAAAATGTTGGGTTATCTTCCACTTCTTCTGCATCTGGCTCTTTAATAATGTAAAATATGTGAGATTAAGTTGATGATGATCAGTGTTACCTACTGATATTCATAGTTCTTTGACCCTGAATTTGGACAATCCTCATCTAATATTCTAATACAGGTGGTCCTCGACCCTGGGATACTGCAACTATCATAAATATGAATCAGTTGCCAAACATCCAAATTTTGGTCACATGACCACGGGAAGCCTGCAACCATCATAAATGTGAAAAACAGTCATAAATCACTTTTTTCAATGCTATTGTAACTTTGAATGGTCACTAAATGAACTGTTGTAAATTGAGGACTATCTGTATATCACACTGACTTCCTTAAACATGAGCGTAATTTTTTTTAAAAAAAAATAAAAATAATTCCAGACTTCAGAAAATTCTTTCCCAAGTCTAGACTACAATTGAATTATGTTACAAAATTATCCATCTCCAAAATAGCTCAATAAACAAAATTAAATAAATACCACAAATTTAAATGCATCTAGAAGACTGATATGAATGGAGGTAGATTAGGTACACACCAGGTGGAGGGTTAAGATGTAAGCCATTTTTCAGACTCCACTGCACAGGAAAAAGTCCAGCACTGCTGACATGACAAATAAAAGGCTGACTTGTGGTACACTCTGGTCTCAAATCATCTATTTCTACCACGAAATATTTATCATCCAATACCTGCAAAAATAGAGAAATTACTTAGATAATACAAAAATAGAAATTATATGTAGTTTCACAATCAAGTTCCAAGACTATATTTGTTAAGATATTTTCTGTCTATTTTATGTATTTTTATAGTTTTGTCCCTTGCTGGGAGGATTTTAACAAATTGTATTAAATATTAGCTATCTTAAAATAAAAGGTGACATTTGACGAAGTCTTGGGTATAACCCCTTGAACCTCAGATGTTGTCACTGAATATGACAGAAGAACATAGGAAATGTTAGCTTAATTTGAAATTTTAATTAAACTACACCAAGTATAGCTTTCCCTGCTCCTGCTATAATGGGATTTAATATCCTGCGGAAACAAGTGCGGTTGTTGGCCCCAGAAAGATTGCACATCTCAGGCCTAAAAAACATCTTACAGTTTATAAGAAAGCACTGAAGGAAAAAAGAAATAGTCAGAAAGAATATAAAATGTTATGTCTGAAATTTAAAATGACAAAATAGAACAAGAAGTTTAATTCAAGTCTTCAAATGATAAGACAATGACAATGTCGGGGCCCTCCTATCTTTAAATGATCCAGAATATCCACCTGAGGAAATGAGGATAAAAATAAGAATAGAGTAGAATAGAGTAGAATAGAGTAGAATAGAGTAGAATAGAATAGAATAGAATAGAATAGAATAGAATAGAATAGAATAGAATAGAATAGAATAGAATAGCAGAGCTGAAGGACCATGGAGGTCTTCTAGTCCAACCCCCTGCCTAGGCAGGAAACCCTACACCACTTCAGACAAATGGTTATCCAACATCTTCTTAAAAACTTCCAGTGTTGCAGCATTCACAACTTCAGGAGGCAAGTTGTTCCACTGATTAATTGTTCTAACTGTCAGGAAATTTCTCCTTAGTTTTAAGTTGCTTCTCTCCTTGATTAGTTTCCACCCATTGCTTCTTGTCCTACCCTCAGGTGCTTTGGAGAATAGCTTCGCTCCCTCTTGTTTGTGGCAGCCCCTGAGATATTGGAACACTGCTATTATGTCTCCCTAGTCCTTCTTTTCATTAGACATACCCAGTTCCTGCAACCATTCTTCATATGTTTTAGCCTCCAATCCCCTAATCATTTTTGTTGCTCTTCTCTGCACTCTTTCTAGAGTCTCACCATCTTTTTTACATCGTGGCGACCAAAACTGAATGCAATATTCCAAGTGTGGCCTTACCAAGGCATTATAAAGTGGTATTAACACTTCACATGATCTTGATTCTATCCGTGTTTATGCAGCCTAGAACTGTGTTGGCTTTTTTGGCAGTTGCTGCACACTGCTGGCTCATATTTAAATGGTTGTCCACTAGCACTCCAAGATCCCTCTCACAGTTACTACTATTGAGCAAGGTACCACATATACTGTACCTGTGCATTTTGTTTTTCTTGCCTAAATGTAGAACCTTACTTTTTATCCATTGAATTTCATTTTGTTAGATAGCGCCCAATGTTCAAGTCTGTCAAGATTCTTCTGCATCTTGAGCCTATCTTCTGGAGTGTTGTCATCTGCAAATTTGACGAGTTCCCCATCTATCCCCTCGTCCAAGTCATTGATTAAGATACTGAAGAGTACTAGGCCTAAAACAGAGTCTTGGGGTACTCCACTGCTTACTTCTCTCCATGTAGATGCAGTTCCATTGAGGACTACACGTTGAGTGCGGTTAGTCAGTCAGTTACGAATCCATCTGGTGGTGATGCTGTTTAAGCCACATTTTTCTACTTTATCTAGTTTTTTCTACTTTATCTACTGAAGTCCAAGTAAATTATATCAACAGTATTCCTCTGGTCCACTAATTCTGTCACTTTGTCAAAGAATGCAATAAGATTATTATAAGTCTGGCATGATCTGTTTTTGACAGACCCATGTTGGCTTTTGGTTATTACTTTGTTTGCTTCTAGGTGTTCAGTGATTCGTTGCTTGATTATCTTTTCCAGAATCTTCCCTGGTATTGAAGTCAGGCTGATAGGTCTGTAGTTTCCTGGATCTATTTTTTTCCCTTTTTTGAAGATGGGAACTACATCAGCTCTTTTCCAGTCCTCTGGCAGTTCCCTGGTCCTCCGGGATCTTTGAAAGATATAGTTCAGTGGTTCTGAGATCTTGTCTGCCAGTTCCATCAGAACCTTGGAGTGTAATCCATCCGGTCCTGGTGATTTGAACTCGTCTAGGGTAGACAGGAGTTCACTTACCATTTTCTTCCCTTTTTAACTTGTGTTCCTAATCTGTTTTTTGTGGTGCTGTTTTTGATAGATTGGATTGTTTTTTCCCTTTGTGTAAAGACAGATGCAAAAAATGAGTTAAGTAGTTCTGCTTTCTCCCTGTTGCTTGTCATCTTCTTGCCACTTTCTCCCAACAATGGACCAATTTCTTCCTTGACTTTTTCTTGTTTTTAACATGTTGGAAGAAGCTTTTTTTGTTATTTTTTACTTTTGTCACAAGCCTTTGTTCATTGTGAGCCTTAGCTTTCCTCACTTCATCTTTACAGGCTCAGACTACTTGCTGATATTCTGCCTTAGTTATTTGCCCATCTTTCCATTTTTTATACTTGTCCTTTTTGTCTTTCAATTTGTCAGAAAGTTCTTGCATATATCTGCATTTCTTCGTTTCTTTAGTCAGGATTTTTAAAATATCTTGAAATTAAGAATTTAAAACCTGGCATAAATTGTGCTTTAGACTGGTGAATACAGAAGGACAGCAGGAGGGATAATTTCTCTCACAGCCCCAACCCTTCCTATTTGGGATACCCCTTTTAGGACTTCTAAGGTTGTTAGGTACATTCTAAGCCTAAAAATAAAACAGCACTAAGAGATCTTAGCTTAACAGGAAATTAAAATGAATTTCAAATTGATAAATTTATGTATGTAATGAAATGGATCCCAAACATAAGGGGCCAAAAAATACAATAAAAGACAAAAATGAAACCAAGAAGAAATGCCAACAGACATGTCTAACAGGAAAGTTGTTTTATATGAAAAATAGGATGCTGCACTTTGGAAAGTATAAGATAAGAAAGAGACATGCAATATAAAAAGAATGCTGACTGCAAAAATAATAAAAATGAACAATTGACAGTGTTGGCAACATAGAACTCATAGCTGTCATGAAGGTTTAGGCTAAGAAAGCAATATAAGAGTTGTGTACCTATTCCAGACATAGTTATTAATACAGCTGCACAAATACTGAGAAGATACATACCTATAAAACCATCTTAAAACTACAATTTATATTCAGTTTTAAACATTTGTTAATACTGAATCTCTTTGCTACTCTTCAAGATGCTCACAGTATGGCATCAATAATGTTTGCATTTCCCAAACTAGCAACTAGGAATTTTGAAACTAATCTACACTGAATCCTCCTAAGGGTTTTCACTGGCTTAACAATAGCTACAGAACTTTCTCAAAATTATACAATGCAAGAAATGTATACAATTATACAATGCGAGAAGTCTTATTTATTTTATAAAACTGCACTAATTTTATAGATGGGGAGGATAAGAAATAGTGTTCTTGAAAATGTTTGATAGCTAGTTTTTCCACATGCATCTTTAGGGCTCAGGACGTAAATAAAGTCAGACCGAGGTAGTATTTTGATGAGAAACTATCAGGGAATGCTATTGTAGAGTAGATTGGAAAATCAAAAGACATTCTAAAGGAAGGCAGTGAAAAACTTTTTCTGGACTACTGAGAAGAAAATTTCACGGATATGTGCATGCAATCACTAGGAGTAAAACTCAACCCTTTTAAAAATATGATTCACTTACTAAACCTCATAAGCCAAATTGATTCACAAAATGGAAAAAAAACCCTGGATGTTAAAATTATTGTTCTCTTATTATTTCAGTATCAACTGAGGAAAATCACATTAGAAATTTTCTCTTATTTTTTTTATTAATAATATTTTTCATCCCATTGTGCCTAAGATTTTAGGCGCAAAGAAATGTATCATAAATAGCTTAACTCATTTTTAAAAATTAAGAATCCAACAAGTAGCTGGATAGGAGGGGAAAAAAACCAAATTATTTCAGTATTAATACCGATTCACAACTGCAATTGATAAATTTTAGCGCAATGAAAGGAAAATGCATATTTGTATACTTCTGGAACCACATAAAATTCTTGAAAAGATAAATGTCACTGTTTAATTTTAAGCAATAAAGTTCTTAAAACTGCCTGTGAGTCTAGCTTCTTGCAATTCAATCCCAGATTAAAGGAGCTTTCATAGTTGCTGACTTATATAGAAACTGAGCTCTGCCTCTTCTATAATATCTTTTCATTTCATATTTCTTGGAGTTGAAGCTCAGAATTAAAATCAGGTATTTATGAACAAATACTGAGACATATTCTTATTGCAAACGCTCTGCAAAATTAGCTTCCATTCAAAGTGACCTAAATTAGAGTGTGAGCAAATTATAGAGGATAGTTTTCTTGGCAATAAAGAAGGAAATTACAGTTAGCAGCCAGATACTTGTGATACCTTTGTAACTGTAGCAGGTGATATGGCAAAAGGAGCTTTTGGATTAATAGCTTCCAACTTCATGTTTACAGAAAATGCATGAGTTCCAACAACAGGTTTGTCCTAAAAATGATTAATAAAAACCGTTAGTTTCCATTTCTCAAAATTCTCTTAATATCTAAGTATGTATGTGCATGCACATGCACATGCACACGTACACACACACACACACACACACACACATTTAGCTATTTTTAAAACACCCTTATTTTGTTTGGGTCAGTTTTCTTTTCTGCTTTATATAGTTGCTGATATTTTAGTTTTAGTTTTTTAAAAATTTTTGCCAAGATCAGTAAGGCAGTCTCCAAGGAAGAAAATTATTTATAATAGAGAATGAGACCTGCAAAATATTTTTCATTGATAAAAGACACGTTCTACTTGTTTAATATTTCTCTGAAAGTAATATGGATATTTTCCACTTATAAGGAAGCCAACAAATTAAAGCTACCAGCAGTTGCTCTCTCAAAAATAATTCAGCATGATTTGTTCTTATAGAACAAACATTTAACACAACAGTTTTAACCAAGACTTTTCTAAGAAACATTCTTCCAAATAAATCAACATATCATAATATTATGGAATTACTTATTTCTAAAAAAAAATTGACAAAATATTTTTGAAACTTTCAAAACTGGGTTTGGGGTTTTCCTGCAGGATGGGAAGTCAAAAGTGTATCTGTTTCATTAATCTCTAAAATAATCTATAATTTTATACAGTATATTTAAAATTTTTAAATTACCTAGAGTTCCTGATATCTAATAAGTAAAAAGCTTAATTAAAATATTACCTTGTCTAGTTTTCAGAAATTACTTTTTGTACATATTAGATTTAATCATAAGTAAATGCCAAATGCCATACCTTGAACAGATCAGTGGGCACTAACGATTCTTCTTCCTCTTCTTTTACTTTTGCTAGAATTTCTTGCCATTCTGCCTCAGTCTTCAAATGCCTAATAGCTTCAATAAAAGAAAGATAAGTTTGTTATCCCATTAAAAGTATAACACTTTTAAAATGAATATATATTACATTCATAGTAATGTAACAATAGCAGTAAGATCTATATACACTACTTCATAGTGCTTTACAACCCTCTCTTACAGAATCAGCATATTGCCCCCAACAATCTAGATCCTCATTTGACTGACCTCAAAAGGATGGAAGGCTAAGTCAACCTTGAGCTGGTCAGAATCAAACTCCTGGAGTGAGCAGTGAGTTAGTCCTGCAATATGGCATTCTAACCACTGTGCCACCACGGCAAATAATGAAGTAACAAATATTTCTCCCTTATCTGTGTTCTCTATGAATGTTGAACACTATCTTTAAAAAAATGTGCTCTTGGCAGTATCTAAACTATAAAACTAATCTTTATAAATAATATAAAAACATTAAACTAGTAAACTACTAAATAGTATAAGTGACTAAATTCCTCAACACCAAACTACTGATTTGATAAATTACTAAATATTAACATAGTTAATCCATTAATCAACCTTTAAATTACAATTACAAGTTAGTGTGAATATTTAACTTCCATATGCAATATAATACAATGTATCTAATTATCATTATCTCAGTAAATCTTAAATTTTTCTTTACAATATTCAGGAAGACAAAATTTCACTACTTGCCAGATGATTTTAACTATTGTATCTCTAGGTAGATATTGGGAGCTATCAAAATTTCTTATATAAAGGGATCAGAATTCCACAAATGTCCCTATATAAATAACAATATAGAAGGACACAGACTGGTATTTCTAATGTACTCATTCTCAATGCATTTTAGTTTGTAGAGTACTCTTACAGTATATCTAGGAGTGTGTGTGTGTGTGTGTGTGTGTGTGTGTGTGTGTGTATTTGTTTTCTTTCCTTTTCTGGCTTTATGTGTATTTCTCTTTAGCCAGGTTCTTCCTACGTAAACCAAGATTTTTATGCAGCCCTAGTTCAGTGAAATCACAATCCCACTAGTGTCTAGGCTTTTTTTTCTGGCAGCCAGCAAACACCCAGTGGGCAGCAGAGTGTTTGCTGGCTGCCAGAAAAAGAAGCCTAGACACTAGTGGATTGTGATTTCACTGAACTAGGGCTGCATAAAAATCTTAGTTTCACTAGTTTTTCGGCTTTATCAGATATCAAACCAGCATTTTGCTTAAGTCTCACAACAGACAGCAAAATGCCGGTTTGATGTCTGATAAAGCTGAGAAACTAGTGAATGAGATTCACTGAACTATGGCTGTATAAAGATTTTGTTTACGTAGGAAAAACCTGGCTGAGAGAAATATATATATATATACTTTCCTCAAAAACATGATCTGAGTGGTCAAGTAAGGGTGATTTACTTCCTATCGCTAATTCCCTTCTAGTTTGGCTAGGCATTTTACCATAATGCAAAATTATTTTAGCTTTGACCAAATTTTTCTTAAACTTAGATTTTATAAGAAAGAGATTTAAATCCTTATATAAATAATAAGATGTCATCAGCACAAAATATTTGTTCGAAAAGAAATAACTCTAATAATAATTCCATTTCAACTGAAACAAAGAAAGATTATTTTAAGAAGGCAGCTTGACACAAGTATACAAGTATCATCAAACAATGGAAGGAAGAAGATCCAGGAAATTACAGACAAGAAGATAATTTCTTTCAGTCGGCAGTGCTAGTTTGTGATTGAAAATTAAGTTTTGTACCTAAAGGAGGTTCAAGGATGTATCCTTGTTGAGCTGCCCAACCCATTGGATGGAGAAAGGGATCTAAATAGAACATCCATAAATCATATTGTTCTACATCTCCAAGTCCTTCATAGCGCAGCCTGAGTCTTCCACCAATGTTTTCCAGAACAGTGACTATCCAAGCTCCTAGATAGTTATTTAAGTGCTGACATTCAAGTCGTGACCCTGGTGCAATAAGATCCAAAGAATTTTTTCCTCGTTGGAGCTGCAGAGTAAAAGGATAGAAAAATGTTAAAGACATCTGCCTATTTATCTATTCTAAAATGTAACATTATTTATGTATTTGCTTCATTCATTGTCTTACACATTCTATGTTTTTGTAATGACATTATTATCTGTAATATGGTTATACCTGTAACAGGTTCACAATTATTGTGAAATAAGAAAGGATTTGCCATTTCTAATTGTCTTTGCTTTCTAGGCTTTTAGTCTGTCTGCTTAAATGTATATTCCTTAATAGAAATATATTATTTTTTTATATATGTATGTCTATTTCCCACTCATCCAGAATACTAATGGGTGACCAGTTCTCAATTTTAATGTACTCTTTTACAAGATGCCATTAGCTTCCAAAAGCAGCGAACAGCAGAGAATTGAACCAATCCGTAAATTAGATTAATGAGCTCATGAAGCAAACTCTTGATTCACTGAATCTAACAGTATTAGAAACCCTTTCCACATTTATGTCATCACAGTACTTTTATTACATACAAAGGTGAACAAAAAGAGGTGAAGGTAATTTTACAAACCAGAAAGTTTATTTGCAATTATGGAAAGGTTGTTTTTGAAAGTTACAAAAACAAAATCAAGATGAACTTCTATAAAATATTCTTGAAAGATAATAAAGATAAATACAAGATAAACATTACAGTCTCTATGTAATTGTTCTCTTTCTTTGCTTCACAATCATTCACTCAGCATCTGTTTGAAGTTAATGATGGCACTGAATGAGTGGTACTTGCAACTGGTTCTCAAAGTTCTGATCATCACAGCACCTCCAGCACCCCTGCAAATGCTATCTGGGTACTTGCCACTGCAGCATTCTGCTGTCACATGAACATTATTTGAAACCTCCCCTTAGGGAATGTTGCAAGTCATTCACACCACCATACCCCTTCTCCAACTCTGCCTCATTCCATTATATTTACCCACCTGCCTGCATGCTTGTGATTTGCCTGGGAGTTGCAACTGGCAGCTTCTTCACTGACTTAATGAGAATCCAGCAGGAAGTCACAAGTGCCAGTCATGTGAGGTTTTCACTTAATAACCCACAAACCTTGCTTAACAACAGCAATGAGGACTGCTAGGCTTGTCATCACTAAACAATGTGGTTATGTGATGTCACGCTTTATGACTGCATCGCTTAGTAATGAAAATTCTGGTGCCAATTACCGTTGTTAAATGAGGACTACCTGTACTCATTGTAGATATGCCATCCCACTGATATGCCATCCCACTGATGAAGTTCTTTCCCCAAAGAGTTCTCCACTACAATTCTACCCACTTCCAGATTTTAAGTTTATTCTGAAAATTACATGTTACGGTGTCTTTTATAAATATACAGCAAAATTTCTCTTCTATTAGTTTGCCACTACTTAAATATATTCCAGAAATATGAAGTTATAAACAGATTGGAGAAAAAAATCATGCCACAAATAAAAAAAAAGTGGTAATTATTAAGCTTTATTGAACTAGACTTTTTATTCCTACAATTGTTACTGTGTAGACACCTACCCCTTCTAGAAGACCGGCAGGAGGACTGCATGCTCCTTTCAGAGTTTGCTGAAGAAATTCTATTTGATTGGGAATTTTATCCTTAATGCCTAAAAAAGGAAAAGGAAAAAACTAAGTCAATCAATATGCACTCTTGTTATCTTATAAGCAGTTTGATTAAAGTTACACTTATCCTGGGAAGGTCAAAAGCAAATCCACATATCTGTGGTTCAACACGTTTGCAACTTTTGGATTACTTAAGAGTACATTTCAGAGTTTTATGACCTGAGTTCTTGAGTTCAAGGATGATTAAATCTAGAGTAGGAACAGATATAGGATCTCAATCATGATGAACCAAAAATAAGATAATAATAACTTATATTGACAAGATACTAAAAAGACAGATGGATTGACATGCAGCTGACTCTTAGGTATCATAGTAAATATGTAAAAGTAAATGTAAAAGCAATTCATGCAAACCTATTTAAAGTGATGCCCATGTAAAACCAAATACAAAAATTTAGAGAAGAAGCCTGAACAACAAAATCTTAATCACTTTATAGGCAGTTATTTTCTGAGTTTACAGGACCTACAGTTTGTTCCATAGATGGTTACCTTCAGGCACTTTGAGGGTCTTCTTGTTCTGCTCACACCAGCCAAGTGGATGCAAATCAGCTGTCATGATATCACACCAGAAATCAGCCTTGCGGTCTTCTCCATAACCGTCATAGCGCAGAAGTAATAACTGCCCACAAGTGGTAATGATTGTGGCAATCCAATAAGTGTCAGGGCCAGGTTTGATAGCAACCTCCAATTTCATGCCTGGTGTGAAGCCATTTTGTGGGCTAGTATCCACCTAAATGGGGGAAAAAATCAAATCAGCAATTATGATACTGTTAACATTATTTATAAAATGTTTGGCACAAGTTAGGGATTTCTGTTGATAGCTGGGAATAAGGAAGGTAATGGATTAACATTTCTGGATTGGTCAGTTAAAATAATATATAACTGAAAAATACTACAATCAGATTAGGATATAGTTTTAAGGATACAATGGTAATAACCTACATCAGATCAGGTGTCCCCCCCCCAAAAAAATAAATGATCAACAGGGCAATGCATTTAGAATTAGTTAATTCACAACTTTCTAGAAGCCCCAATTACAAACTTTAGAGTATAAAGCTGCTGCTTGATGCTCCCAGATTGTGGTACGGAAATCTATTCAATACAACTGATAACTAAATCTATTTTGTACTTATAAACACAAAAAACTAAGTTACCTTATCAATAAACTTAAACAATAAAACCTTCAGGTTAAAAAAAGAGCCCTGCCTTGATCCAAGGTATGATGTCATAATATAACAATAAATTATTTTTAATTATATCATACTGTTGCCTATCATAATGAAAGCATATTACACACATACGAGCAATCCAAATATCTGAATTATATTTATTCAGTTATAAGAATCATATATATATATATATATATATATATATCTTATAATAAGAACTAAGAGCCGTTGTATAATTTTTCGTTCCCATTCTATTCTGCAATACATGATTCTGACACCAAAAATAAACAAAAATTCTAAGAGGCATTTTTTATACAAAGTGAATTCCAAATCACTGCTCTTCAAAACAACTGAGAATCCTTCCCATTTCTATATTAATTACAACTCTCTACAGAATGATCCTTGACAACTTAGTTGACAATAGTGTACATTCTAATTAGGTTGCTTGTGAGTAGGAAAAATAATTCTGAAATCATTTTTAATGAGTAAACTTTATTCATACAATTTTTCAAATTGAATAATCATTTTTATCGAATTAAGCTTTACTCATACAAAAATGTATTTCAAATTAGATAACTGTCTCACTCAGATATAATTGGAAAGTTGCATAAATACACAGTCCTAGATGAACAGATAAATCAAGGCAAAACCTGAGAGAAGGGATTCTAACTAATAATTAATAAACTAAGAAAAGTAAATAAACAATAGCTAGCAAGCAAGAATAAGAACAAGAATAAGACGTCTTAATTCGATATATGTCTTACTATACAAATAAAGTATGACTACTCTGGGCAGGAACCAATATATTCAAAACATTTTCTTTCCTGTTCCAATAGCACCCTCTCATGGCAATCTAGTAAGACTACAGTAGTAGTCTTAGTGATCCAATTTCTTATGCAATCCTATCTATGACACTACAGAAATAAATTCTTGGATCAATCAGGGCCTAAATTAATAATAATAATAAAAAAATAGGAATATGGCAAATTGGCAGGTTTGAAAATAAATAAAGAGAAAACTAAGACATTACTTAAAAATCTTAGACATGCAGAAAAAAGAGTTAATGAAGAGAATGGATATACAGATTACTAAGAAACTAAAATACTTAGAGATTCACCTGACAGCAAGATGTGTAACAATTAAGGAAGATAATTATTATAAACTGACACAACAAATTAAAGCAGATTTGGAGAAATGGAAAAATCTGCAATTATCACTGATAGGAAGAATAGCTACAATAAAAATGAATATATTACCAAGACTACTATACCTATTTCAAACAATTCTGATAAAATTGGGAAAAAAATACTTTGAGGAACTCAATAAAGTAATATTAAGATATATCTGGCAAAGGAAAAAAGCAAGAATAAGCTTAAAAATGCTGCAGGATTCGAGAAATAGAGGAGGCTTTGGTCTACCAAATTGGGAATTGTATTATCAGGCTGCGGTACTTACATGGATGAAAGAATGGATTGTATTGAGGCATACAAGACTATTGATTTTGGAGGGACATGATTTGCAATTGGGCTGGCATGCCTTCTTGTGGCATGGAAAAAATAAAATACATGGTTACTTTAAAAGACATTATATTAGGAATGCATTATTGTTAGTGTGGGAGAAGATTAGAGAACAACATTACTTGAGGATACCAGTTTGGCTTTCAACAATGGAAGCACTGATTCACTCAAATGTTATTAAGATGGAAAATATTGTTAGGTACAAAGATATTTTGAATGAAAAGAGGGAACTCTTGGATAGTACAGTGGTCTAAAGCCCTGTTATTAACATCAGCTGCCTGCAATTATTGCAGGTTCGAATCTCACCAAGGCTCAAGTTTGACTCAGCCTTCCATCCTTTCTAAGGTAGGTAAATTGAGGACCTAGTTTGTGGGGGCAATAAGCTGACTTTGTATAAATATACAAAAGTATGAAGGCTATTGCTTAGCGCATTGTAAGCCGCCCTGAGTCTCCGGAGAAGGGCGGCATATAAATCAAATGAAAAAAAAAACCTCAAAACTAAACAAGAATTGAATCATCAAGGGATTGATATGGCATGGTATTCACAAGTGCGGATACATTCTACATACGAGAAAGATAACAGAATTAGACAAGATATTAACAGGGACAGAATAAAAATTAAAAAGAAAACATACAGCTCCTTATTAGGCATGAAATTGGAAGAACAAGTGAAGGAGACAATGATAGTATGGGCAAAAAACTTTGTCTATACAATAGAGTTAGATAAATGGCAGAAACTGTGGGATAGGAACTATAAATTAACAATGTCAACTGTATACAAAAAAAATATATAAGGTGTTTTATAGATGACATTTTGCGCCAGCGAGGTTTGCAAAGATGTTTAAATGCTGGAAGTGCCAACAGATACCTTAGGTCATATTATCATATGTGGTGGACATTCTCAAAAACAAAAAAATATTGGTCAAAAATATATATGTGGCTGGAAAAAATGATAAAGCAGCATATTGATTTAAAACCAGAAATATTTTATTGGCAATTTTTTTTAAACAAACAAACATTTAATTCATCAATCCACCCTTCCCTGTGATGCCTAGGTGTTATCTTCTAAACCTTTTCTCCATCTTCCATAAGTTTCTTCTATCTTCATATTCATCCAAACCATTCTAACATTTCATTTCTAAATCAATATTATAATCATTTGTACACAATTATAGTATCAGTCATTTATAACTCTTTTCCAACCAACTATAAAAATAATTCCATGTTTTAAAATATTCTGATTCCTTATCTTTAATCATCAAAGTTAATCTATTCATTTCTGCACAGTCTAAATTTTTTTTTATTACTTCTTCTTCCAACAGTATTTTCTCTGATTTCCAATTTTGAGCATACACAATTCTTGCAGCTGTTATTACGTGTATAATCATATTTATTTGTTTGTTTGTTTGTTTGTTTGTTTGTTTGAACTTTTATACCGCCCTTCTCCTTTCGGACTCAGGGCGGTGAACAGCCAGAATAAAAACATTTATACACAAAAGTTAAAATAATTTTAAAATAAATTAAATGGAATTTGGCCCACTAATTTAAAATATTTCGATTTAAAATCAATATCAAATTTTAAAACCAAGATAAAATCAGGCCAGCCCAGCTAACTGAAAAAGGTGAGTTTTTAGGGCCCGACGAAAAGTCCAGAGGTCTGGGATCACCCGTATCTCTCGAGGTAGATCGTTCCAGAGAGTGGGCGCCACCACAGAGAAGGCTCTCCCCCTGGGGGTCGCCAGCCGGCATTGTCTGGCTGATGGCACCCTGAGGAGGCCTTCTCTGTGGGAGCAAACTGGCCGGTGGGAGGCAATTGGTGGCAGAAGGCGGTCCCATAGATACCCCGGCCCTAAGCCATGGAGCTTTAAAGGCTTTAAAGCTTTAAAAGTGATCACCAACACCTTGAAGCGCACCCGGAAGTCCACCGGAAGCCAATGCAGCTCGCGCAAGAGAGGAGTCACATGGGAGCGCCATATACATTTTCCTTACTAATTTTTTCTGGAAAGATACCCAGTAGGAACAACTCTAGTTTAAATTCAATACGTTGTATCATTTCTTCCAGCCAGATTTTAATCTTATACCAGTAATTTTTTGCTTCAGGACAAGTCCACCACATATGGTAATAAGATCCTGGTGTTTGATGACATTTCCAGCACTTAGCTGATTTTTGCTAACTTCTCCAGTGGCATATGCCATCTATAAAACATTTTATATTGATTTTCCTTATATGCTGTGGACATTGTTAATTTATAGTTCCTTTCCCATAGTTGTTGCCATTTTTCAAACTCAATTGGATAACCAAAATTTCTACCGCAGGCTATTATCATTTCTTTTACTTGCTCCTCCTCCAATTCAATATACAACAAAAAATTATAAAAAATTTTTTATTAAATTTTCCTCTATTCCCATGAATATCTTATCCAGTTCAGTCTTTTCCATATAAAAACCATATAGGTTAGCATCTTTTTCATATCTTGATCTTATCTGTATATGCATGTACCAATCTATCTCAATTCTTAAACTTATTCTTACTTTTTTCCTTTGCCATATAAATTTCCTCATGATCTTATTAAGATATTGAAAGTAAGTCTTTTCAATTTTTATTGGCACAGTTTGGAATAAAAATAATAGTCTTGGTAATATATTCATCTTTATCAGTGCAATCTGACCCATAAATGATAGTTGAAGATTCTTCCATTTTTCCAAGTCTTTTTCAATTTGTTGCTTTAACTTGTAGTAGTTTTCTTCTTTTATTGCTGCACATTTTGAAGTTAAGTATACTCCCAAGTATTTCACTTTTTTCACCACTTGTGTCTAGATTTTCTTTTATCTCTCTATTTTGTTTTTCTGTTGCATTCTTCACCAAATTTTTTGTTTTGCCTTTGTTTATTTTCAAACCAGATATTTTTCCATAACCTTCTATCTGTTCTAGTAATTTAGGGCCTGTTATTTGTGGTTCCTCTATAATAAAAACTAAGTCATCGGCAAATGCTTGTAATTTATATTCCTCTTTTTTGACTTTCGTTCCTTTTATCTCATCACTCCGTCTAATGTTCCTGTTTAAAACTTCTAGAATCAAAATAAACAATAATGGTGATAAAGGGCATCCTTGCCTGGTGCCCTTCATTATATTAATCTTTCCTGTCATTTCTCCGTTCATCATTATCTTGGCAAATTGTCATATATTGTTTTTATAGTGTTTATGAATCTCTCCCCAAAATCCATTCTCTGTAATTGCTTTATCATTAACTGCCAGTTCACTTTCTCAAAAACTTTTTGTGCATCTAGAAACATCAATGCCATTTGTTTTTCTGGGCGAGTCTCATAATATTCCAAGGTATTCAAAATCATCCTCATATTATCTCTAATTTGCCTTTTTGGTAAGAATCCATTTTGATCACTGTGGATATATTTATTTAGCGGCTTTTTCAACCTGTTTGCCATTATTGAAGCAAAAATCTTATAATCTACATTTAATAGTGAGATCGATCTATAATTTTTAATTAATTGTAAATCTGTATCTTCTTTAGGTATGAGTGTCACATATGTCTCCTTCCATGAATCTGGCATTTTAGCCTCTAATAACAATTCATTAAATAAGTCCAACATTACATTACTAATCACTTCTTCCAATGTTTTATACAACTCGGCTGGTAAGCCATCTGGTCCAGGCGCTTTTCCATTCTTTTGTCTTTTTATTGCTTCTGTTAATTCCATCACTGTTATTCTTTCATCTAACATTCCTTTAAATTGTTCTGATATTTTAATTAAATCTGATTTTTCCAGATACTTTTGTATCTCCTTCTCGGGAATCTTTTCCTGTGAATAGAGTTTCTCATAATATTCTTGGATTACTTTCTTTTTTTCTTCAGTTCTATATTGTAATTTCCCTTCTTCATCTTGTAGATATTTTATAACTTTTTTCTCTTTCTCTTTTCTTAGTTTATACGCCAGCCATCTTCCTGGTTTGTTTGCGTTTTCAAAAAAATTCTGTTTCAATGCTCTTAATTGGTTTGTTAATGATTCTTGTTCATTTAAGATTATTTCATACTTCTTCAGTTCCATCAATTTCTTAATTTTTTTTATTTTGAACATCTTTCTGAAACTTTTTTCCCAGGCTTTTATTTCTTCTCCCATGTTTACTTATTACTAGGTTTTAATTTAATTGCCCTCGTCTCTCTTTGTTCGTTTGGGTCTTTGGCTCTTGCCCCTTCTCTCCCAAGCCCTCTCTTCTTTCATTTTTTCCTCTTTATCCTTTTCTTCACCTTTCTCTTTTGCAACGTCTACAGCTCCCAGATCTTCTTCCATTGATCCACAAAGTTGTTGATAAAATAACTGCGCTTTCTCAATTGAATCAAGTCTGTGTCTTTATTCTCTCCATGTCACCATAATCCCTTCAGGTATTAACCATCTAAAACTCACTCCTTTGGATATTAAAAATCTTGTTAATAATTGATATTCTCTCCTCAAATCTCTAACTCTTCTAGGTATTTGTCGTAGAACCACAAGTTCTTTATCCTTGTGTTTCAGTGCTGTGGTCCATACTGCTTGAAGTATCTCTGATTTCATCGTTCTCTTTGTAAATCTTACATGTACTTCCCTTGGTAGTTTATTCTTTACTGCATATCTAGTATAGATTCTAAAGGCTTCGTCAATCTCATTTAAAATCTTTTCTTTGGGTTGTTCCAAGGCTTCAGCCAAAATCTGCAATTATTTCTGGTAAATTTTCTCTTTTTTCTTCTTCTATATTTTGGAATCTTAAGTAAAATTCAGAGCATTCCATTTCCAGCAAGATAATTGTCCTTTCATGGATTTTGTCCATGGAAACCAGATCCTCAACTTTTTTCTGTCATTTCCACTTTTTCTTCTACTTTCTGAATTCTCTCCTTGTTCTTCCCCATTATTTCTTTCATTTCTTGCAGTTCCTGTTTAATATCATCGTGGAGTGATTGCATAAATTTGTGCAACTCCATCATCTTGGAAGTTTTCTGCATTGAAGCCAGAAATATTCTTGTTGGGGATTTTACCCAAAAAATATAGTAAGGGGAATGCATATTTAATTATTCATATATTAACTGCAGCTAGAATTGTATTTGCACAAAATTGGAAAAGTGAAGAGATCCCCACAGATGAAAATGTGACCAGGAAAATATTAGAATGTGCAGAAATGAATAGACTAATGCTAGCAATCAAGGAGAAAGAACAAACTGAATATTACATGACATGGGACTTATTTTATTAATGGTTAGATAACAAAAATGGAAGTTAGAAACAGGGAAACAAAAGAAAAAGATTAGTAAAATATAGAAGATATCTTAAGAGAAAGAAGCAAATATGATTATTATGTTTAATATTATCATTTTAATATTATAGAATTAATGTTAATGTAATTAATATTGCTGTAAATCTTGATTATTTGTACCCAGACGACAACAGTGTTTAAAGATAGAATTATTATATTAAAAAATAAAAAATATATATAAAAAGAAATAAATTCTTGCATCTTGCCTACAGATAAGAATAGAACTACTCTGCATTCTCCATCTTTAATTTATTAGGGTATACAAAGTAACAAAGTATGCTAGCTTATGACTGAAGTTAGAGTAACAATATTTATGGGGGGGAGGCATTAAATTGGTAAACTTTATATGATAAGATAATTAAATCTATATACTGTCCCTTGTGACATGGATGCACAAATATATATTTATACAATTGCCCCAATATTTTTCTCATTTTCATGTACAATATTTTGTATTTACCGTATTTTTCGGAGTATAAGACACACTCCCCCCCCCAAAAAAGAGGATGAAAATTTGGATGCATCTTATACATCGAATGTAGCCCTTCTCACCCGCCAGCCCCCACCCTTTGGCCTCTGCCTCCCAGCAATTTGCTTCTTTGCAACAAGCAGCCTGTTTTAGTTTCAGCTTCAGTACAGCCTGATTAGCACAAGCAGCTGATTATCGGGTGGATCGGCCTCCTGACAATCAGCTGTTTCAGGCTGCAGGGATTGCCATTACCTATTGCTGCCTCCGTGTGCCCCATTTTCGGCCTCTGCTGTTTGCTGCAAGGAGGCAAATTGCTGGTAGGCAGAGGCAGATTTTTTTTTTCTTGTGCAAATCAGGCTGTCTTGAAACTGAAAACGAAACTTGTTTTCCTCACCAAAAAAGGTAGGTGCGTCTTATACTTCCAAAAATATGGTATATAATTGCACATTCATGGTACATGCTGCTTTCTTCTGGAATAAACCACATTATGCAGAAAAGGAGTAAGAAATAGTAAGCCATGCATTAGATTAAAAAAAGGGGGGGGGGGAAACATAGCTAAAACTAGCTTATATACTAACATAATTAACTGTATCTCCAGGCCTTTCAGGGGGAGGGGGGAATCCTGATACTACATTCATTGCTTTTTGTTTTTTGAATTTCTCTCCTTTCTCTTTTTTGAGGTTATCATAAACACCAGACAACCACAACTTTCTCTGTCTTTCTCTTTCTCTGAATTCATTCACTTCTCTTTTAATATATTGTTTCATTCATTCATCACATTAATATAGCTGCCAATCTCACAAAACATGACTCTGGGCAGCACACAATAAAAACAGACTATAAAAAGAAATAAGTATTCCATCATTTCATGATGTCCTCATTCATTCTTTCTATATGACCAAAGACCTTCCATTCATACTTGTTACTCATTTTTGTGTGCAACCTACACTCATTCAGTACCCATTCATTCTTCACGTTATCTCTTTTCTTACTACACACACTTGTTAAATACCCCATTCCCACTGCAGTCAACCTGCATTTCTCTGGCCATATTCAATTCTCACTTTCATACTAAGTAGGCTAAAATATGATGTAACATACAGCCAGTTAGCTTCTTTCTGATAAACACAATTTTCCTTGATCAAATCACATACTATCTAGCATATTTTTACATATCTTAAAATATTTGTCCTTTATTTTCAATAAAAATTCCAAGCCATACAAATTCATTTACTTGTTCTAGTTTTTGCCATTAATATATGGCATTGTATTAATTCATTCTATTTTCCCTGTAACTTCTCCCCCAAAACATCTCTAATACAACTACAAGCATTCTTATCCATTTATCCATAGATCTGCAAAACAACCCAGGGGACATTACACATTTTTGTTTTACCCTTGCTCAGCAGTGAATCATTCAATAGGCATTTCATTTCTTCCTGCAAATTCTTTACTTATGTATCTTATTTATTTGCTCATTTAATAATGGGTCTTACATTCTATATTTGTATAAAACATTTCATAATTTAAGCCTATCAACAAGTATATAATAAACATTTGTATAACACTTGTATAATTCTCACATCCCTATATTTCTCAATTCCTTGCTGAACAAAAAAATCTGATCTATACACCTCCTGTCCAGTGTAAAACTGGACTTCCCAAATTTTGCTCATTGTCACATCTTGAGCCATATCAATCAAAATTCTGCCAAATGCCTCCCTAGGAAGTTATTTTTTTCATACTATTTAAATTCCTAAAACAGTAACTTGGTTATTGAAAAAGTGAACAATTATAATCAAACCCTGTCTACAGAGCTGTGGGGTTTTTTTCTAAATCATTTTTTATTTTAAAACAAAAAAAGAAAAATAAAATATACAAACATCATTCATTTCAATCAAGTACAGATAGTACATCAGTTGGTTTACATCCCTAGTGCCCTTTCCTCTCTTCACAATATCATTACATATCCAAAATTTATTCTTATATAAAATATATCAGTTGTATCATCATTTAAAGTATTTCAACATTAACTTACATGTCACCATTTTTTATTATCTACCCAATGGTAAAATAAATCCCATATCAAATAATATTGTTTTTCTTCCTGCTCTCTTATTTCAAATGTCAGTTTACTCATTTTGGCACAGTCCAACATTTTCCTAATAATTTCTTCATCCGTAGGTATCATTTCTTCTTTCCAATTTTTAGCAAATACAATTCTAGCTGCTGTTAGAAGATTCACAATTAAATACTGCAGTTCTTTGTTATATATTTCTGGTAAAATCCCTAATAAAAATATCTCTGGTTTAAAGTCTATGCGTCTCTTGGTCATTTTTTCCAATCACATGTGTATCTTAGTCCAATATCTCCTTGCTTCTAGGCATGTCCACCACATGTGGTAATAGGATCTTGTGGTCTGATGACATTTCCAATACTTCTCCGATTTGTTCTGGAACATTCTGGCAATTCTCGATGGGGATAAATGCCACCTGTAAAACATCTTATACAAATTTTCCTTATATGCTGTAGACATTGTTGTTTTATAGTTATGAGACCATAATTTTTGCCATTTTTCTAAATCAATTCCATAACCAAAATTTTTCCCCCAAGCTACCATTGATTCTTTAACCTGTTCTTCCAATTTTAGCTCTAGCAAAAATCCATACAGCTTTTTAATAATATGATCATCAGCACCCATTAAAATCTTATCCAAATTAGTCAAAGCATTGTAAAACCCTTCTTGCTTACAATCTTCTCGATACCTAGAAAATATTTGCATATATGAAAACCAGTCCATCTTAAATCCCTGTTCCTCTAGTTCCTATTTTAACCTATTTGACCCACAACAAATCAAAAACTATAGACCCATGATGGCGAATCTGTGGCACGCGTGCCACAGGTGGCACACAGAGCCCTTTCTGCCAGCATGCCAGCCGTCGCCCCAGCCCAAGTCCACTGCACATGCGCGCACCTCCAATCGGCCAGCTGGTCTTCTGGTCTCTGCCACTCATGAACGGAAACAGGGCCTTCCCCGATCTCTGCAGGTTCTACCCTCTGCAGATGCCTCTCTGTGGCAGGAAAGCAGGAGAAAGCTAGCACGTGATGGGGGGAGAAACTGCAAAGATCTGAGGAGGCACAGAAGGCAGGAGGCACTCAATCGGGGGAGAAACTTTGGAGATCGTGGAAGACAGGAGAAAGCTAGGATTCGATGGGGGAGGAACTTTGGAGATCGTAGAAGGCAAGAGAAACCTAGGATTCCATGGGCGAGGAACTTTGGAGATCATGGAAGGCAACAGAAAGCTAGGATTCCATGGGGGGGGGGACTTTGGAGATCGTGGAAGGCAGGAAAAAGCTAGGATTCAATGGGGGAGGAACTTTGGAGATCGTGGAAGGCAGGAAAAAGCTAGGATTCCATGGGGGAGGAACTTTGGAGATCGTGGAAAGCAGGAAAAAGCTAGAATTC
>WNWU01000041.1:8254218-8380835 GCA_012654045.1 Ptyas mucosa | reverse complement strand
GGGGAGGAACTTTGGAGATCGTGGAAAGCAGGAAAAAGCTAGAATTCCATGGGGAGGAACTTTGGAGATCATGGAAGGCAGGAAAAAGCTAGGATTCCATGGAGGAGAAACTCTGGAGATCATGGAAGGCAGGAGGCAGCTCTTTAGCACAGCTAAAGCACAGTTCTTTAGTCAGATCTCTCCCCCCTACAAGCACGGCTCTTTTAAACAGGGAAAGAAGATGGGCAAGAGAACGAACACGTTTAGCAGGAAACTTTGGAGTTGCCTGATCATCAGCCAAGCCATCTTGGCAGCGCCATGCGCCGGGCGGGGAACAGCTGTCTCACCAAGGAACAGGCCAGTACCTAGTTGTCCTCTGGTAAGAGGTATGCCGGCCCACTTGGAAAAAGTGGGGGGGGCGCATTGGGGGGGCATGCATGCACAGTGTGGGCGCATGTGTAGAAGGAGCATGGGGGTTGTCATGCACACATGTGTAAATGGGGGTGCGCATTGCATTATGGTTCCGGCATGCGGGAGTGCGACAGCGCATGCACGTTTAGATTTTTGGCACACAATACCAAAAAGGTTCCCCATCACTGCTATAGACCTATATCCCTGTTAAATTTGGATTACAAAATTTTTGCTTCAATATTGGCAGAGAGAGTTAAGAGGTGCTTAAATGAATTCATGCATTCGGATCAAAATGGATTTCTTCCAAAAAGACAAATTAAGGACAACACAAGAATAAACTTGGACACTTTAAAGTATTATGAAGCACACCCTGAAAAACAGATGGCGTTGGTTTTTTTAGATGCGCAAAAAGCCTTTGACAACGTTAACTGGCAGTTTATGACCCTTCAAATGGAAAAAATGGGCTTTTGGAGGAAATTTGTACAGGCCATTGAAACTATCTACTCTAAACAAATGGCAAAAGTAATGATAAATGGAGAATTGACGGATGTGATTGAAATAGAAAAAGGCACGAGACAAGGATACTCTTTATCCCCATTGCTTTTATATTGACATTAGAAGTTTTAAATAGGCATGTCAGAGGAGAAAAAGAGATAACGGAAAAAGAGATAAGATTCGAAAGGAAGAATACAAACTCCAATCTTTTGCAGATGATTTGGTCTTTATTATTGAAGAACCATTAACAACAATAAGTAAATTAATAGAAATTATTGGAGACTTTGGAAAAGTAGCTGGCTTGAAAATTAATAAGGATAAAACAAAAGTAATGACTAAAAATATGTTGAAAAAACAGAAAGAAGAATTGATGGAGATCTCGAAAATGCAGATCCCAAACAAAGTGAAATACTTGGGTATACATTTAACACCAAGATGTAGTGCTTTGAAAGAAAATAATTACAATAAGCTTAAACAACAGATAGGACAAGATTTGTTGAAATGGGGCAACTTTCAATTGTCTTTGATTGGTAGGATTTCAACCATTACGATGAATGTCTTGCCTAGAATTCTGTATTTATTTCAGACAATTCCAATCAAGTTGGATAAAGAATTTTTTATAGACTTAGATAAAATGATAACGAGATATATATATGGCAAAGGAAAAAGGCGAGAATAAAGTTAAAGCTATTACAAGATGCTAAATTAAGGGGGGACTTCGGTCTGCCCAATTTTGAATGGTACTATCAAGCTGCTAGTTTAACACGGATGAAAGAATGGATAACTTTGAGGAATACTAGATTATTAAATTTGGAGGGGCATGATTTGTTGATGGGTTGGCATGCTTTCTTATGGTACAAAGGAACAAAAATACAAGGGTATTTTAGAAGACATCAAATACGTGAAGCTCTATGGTTGAATTGGGAGAAGGTTAAAAAACTTTACTATTTGAAAATACCTGTTTGGGTATCCACAATAGAGGCTTTTTCTTATCCCGTAACACTTAGAAAGGAACAAACTATTAGGTATAGTGAATAATTGGATGAAAAGGGTGAACTCAAATTAAAATACAGAGTTGTGTTTTTAATGGTGTAACAGACAGCCCATAGATGTATTATACTCTAAAATGCCCCTAAAGATTCTAAATTAGAATCAGTATACTCCTTGTTGAAAGTTATATGCTTTCATTATTTGAAAATAAAAAAACAACAACATTTCAAGATTTTGTCAAACACAATCACCCAAAGTATTTTTTTCTAGCACAAAAAATCCTGGAAAGTCTCACAGCATCCATATCATGCCGTAAACCTTTTGTGAAAGTTGCAGTCCCTGTCCAATTATTTTGTTTGTTAGTTTAAAAAAAAGCAGAAACATATTTTTATCTGAAACATTATATTTTAAAAAGTAGCAGGTTAATTTTCATATTTTATCATTCACTTCTACTAAAAGGAAACAAAATAAAAGGGAGAAAGGGATGACTGAGTGAGTAAGGTGTTGTCAACAAGGCATGGAAGAAAGCCTTAAGATGATGAGTCAGCAAGCTCTTTGCAGACTAATTATCTTCATGTGTTGTAACTGCAAAAGATTTCACTTTGCACCATAGAACAACCACTGTCGCTTTAAAAAATATTTAAGTCAGCAATTCTTTGGATCTGTCTCTAGCACTAACTGAAGCACAAGAGTCCCCCTTGCAAAGCGAAGGACAAAAATAAATGCTCTCTATTAGTGTTATTCCCCTTTAAATGGGACCTGTGAGAACATTACGAAAGCCCAAAAGTTACAGCAAAGAGCTTAAGGGACCGCACTTAGAATTCTCAAGGATCTGAAATGAAGAGCTTCTGCCCATTATGGCTACCAAGGGATCAGAGTTTAAAGAACGCATACAGAAGACAACATTGACCAGATGTTTACTTACATGTCTAAATGAGCTGTGAGGTGCTGCTGTTGCTCCTGTATCTTCCAAATAGTCATCCCAACTGAACTCTGCTTCTTCCACAACAGATCCTGCATCTACAATGATCCAGAAACAATGAACAAATCTTAAATGGTAAGATTTCATCTTTATGGTATTATACATTTCTTTACTGTAGATATTTTTCCCACTGCTTTGAAGACAAAGGAAATATTCTATTGAAATTGTGTATATTAAAATGTACATAACTGACAAATAACATAGATAATATGCACTAGTGTCAATTAACAATGTCACTTGTCTGTCAGATATCAAAAGGTAAATATGAATTACTAAAGCCCTTATGCTGATATAGTGGCCTAACACCTAAGCTGTAGTGAAGAGTTGTTGTTTTCTAAGATAGAATGTACCTTACTTCAAGGGTAACAGGATGGAAATTATATGAAAAATCTTTTCAATTTTAAATTATTGGAAAAGAGTAACAGATTTATGAAGTAGGCACTAAGCAATTTGCAGATATAAAAGGGCAGCTACTTTTTTCATAAGCACCTTGGATTTGTGACCTATGCCCATAAATAGCATTCTTTTGATTTTATGTATTGGATCTATCCTTAAACAAAAATATATTTTCGGAGTCAATGATGTCCTTTTTCCTGAATAGTATGTACTTTTAATTTGGAAGATATACTTCTATGGATAAATACTTGGGCAGTTTTATTAAAAGAAAAAAACCACAGGTGCAAAAACTGTATGAATGAAGCAAAAGCTCCATAAAAATCTCACATCTTGCTCTTCTTCTAGTATCTAGTAATTGTACAAAGTTTTGCCTTATCAGAGTCTGATTTAAGTTCTCAATTACTGCTGGAAGAAATTCATTCACTTAATATGTATAGTATGTTTTCACAAATGCCTAATTTTTACTATACAGATAGTCCTCAAGTTACAACCATTTGTTCAAGCAACTGTTTGAAGTTATGGTATTGTGAATGTTCAGCGACTGTTTGAAGCGACAATGGTGCTGAATGAATGGTACTTACGCCAGATCCCTTAGGTTACAGCAATTTGTGGCACCCGTACGGTCATATATCCAAAATTAGGATGCTGGCAGTTCATCTGTATTTTTATGACAGCAGCATCAAGAAAATGGTGAGTGGTGGAGCACAGGGCAGCAAAAGCCTTGAAGTGCAAGGAGCCAAAAGGGCAAAGAAGGAGGAGTTGAAAGGAAGGCAGTTCCTTATCTTGGAAGAAACAACAGCCAGGGCTGGGAGGGGCCAAGCCACAAGAATGGGTCCCTGGCTAGTGACTGATGGAATTCAGTTAATGATGGCAGCAAGAACTGCTGGGATTGCCATCATGATCACGTGAGATTGCACTTTATGATCACATTGCTTAGTGATCGAATTTCTAGCCTTAACTGCTGTGGTAACTCAAGGACTATCTGTATAGGGACATACATAATGTGTCATTCCTGAGTATGAGGAGCCTGTGGCCTTCCAGATATTGATGAGCTATAATTCCCAGTAGTTATCACTAGTCATGTTGCCTGAGGTTACCAGAGCTGGCATTTAGCAAAATCTAGACAGCTTAATAGGTTTACCTGGAGATAGAAAAACCTAAAATTATAAACATTTGTCAATATTTGTAAGGCACATTGAAATAATTTGCTTAAAAGTTGCTCAACCCCCATATGCTTATTTAGTCAAAAAGATATTATAGCAAAAATTGGCAAAGTTTAAGTAAAGTAGCTTTGGGCACTGGCACAAAAAGAACTATAAAGACCAGATGTAAAAAAAAATGTTCAGGTCTGATTATTGGTTTGCGTTTGTTTGTTTGTTTGTTTTTTTGCAAAAGAATAAATGTGTGTTAAGTTTTAATTAGGAATCTGATATTTCCTAAAGCATTTTTTTAGCTTACATATTGTAAGGCAGGCTTTAAAATGTAAGGGTTCAAAGACAGAAGAATAAGATACAGGAATATAGAATTCTCCAGGAAATAGTACAGGACTAGATGTTGGCAATATTCAAAAGCAAAATGTGAGATATTTATTTCAAAGCATTTCTGTATTCTTGCAACTTACAGTGTAATCATGTACAAAAGATACACTGAAGGATTTAACAAAGGACCGGCACAAGGTATGCCATAATCTTTAAAAATATTGGAGCTGAAGACTGCCAGCAGTTAATCTGCTAACAAAGATACAACAGCTGAAACAGATGGGACTCATGGGAGGCAGAAGGAGGAGCTTACTTATGGCATAGCCTATATTTTTTAAAACTGCAGTTTTATCCCTTTTATAGCATATTGTTACAACCTACATCTGGTACAAAGATATTCTGACCTATTATCTTCAGTGGAAGAGATGGGAAAAATGTATTTCATTTGTTCATGAATATAATACATGCTATGCAAAGCAAAGCAAAAGATGTAACATAAATAAAATTGAGAAATATATAAACCTCATTGTTCTGTGTCTACTCTCTAAAAACTACAGATGCCAGATTTATCTGTAGTCCATTATGTGCATTCTAGGAGAAAATCCTAACTATGACTAGCAACAGTGGACAGGACACACCTGACTGTTCCTCTATGCATTGTTAATATACGAGTTCAAGGCAGCTGCATTTCTCTTGCATACTCATTCTTTCCTATCATCCTCTGATACAAAAAACATGACCAGGAAGTTTCTTAGGGTACAAATGGAATATAGCCTATGCAAAGCTGTGATTTAGGAACTAGACAAAATGGGAAAAATGTAAGTTCAAGTCCATCTTAAATCATGAAGACACATCAAGTAACTATGAGCCTTACTGGGTCCTCGCAAGGATAAAATAGAATATTGAAATACTATACCAGAGGTGTCAAACCCAATTTCATTAAGGGCCCTATTAGGGTTGTGCTTGACCTCGGGGGGGGGGGGGGGGGGGGCCGGGGGGGCGTCACTCACGTTGGCGGGCGCCTCTGGTGGCACAAACACTCTGCCAGCAAAAATAGGTTCCTGAGCTTTGTTTTCAGCTGGGATGGCCTCCTGCAACCCTCTGCCAGGGAAAAAGGAGCATGGAAGGGCTGCGTGTGGAGGTACCGCGGGATGGTCCTTTGCTGTTTCCAGGGTAGCCCTGCGGGCCAGATCTAAGCAACCCAGAGGACCAGATCCAGACCCCGGGCCTTGAGTTTGACACCCCTGTACTATACTGTGGGATGCAATAGCTGTTCTGTAAATATGTAGACAGCCAGTAGAGGACAGCAAAAAAGAATTTGCTTCCATCTGGAGGTTGTCCAGATTTTTCTGCCAATACATGGCAGCCCAAATGTACTATATAATTCTTGAAGAAAAAACGGGATATAAAGTGAACAATCAGTTGGCCCAAAGGGTCGGCTGGTTCAGGTAGGGGCTAAAATTGGTCCTACATTGGTTCAGTATAATTGTGTATCTTCTCAATCCTTTTCTGATTTTATTTCTTATTTTTGATTTGAATTAGGTTCTCCTATATTAATATATGAACTTGAGTAGTTTTGCCAGTATTCCGATTTCTCCTGAAGGTGTTCAGTTCCTGGTATTCCTGAAGGGTTCTTGAGGTAGTACAGGTAAGGAGATTGACAAGCAAGGTCAACCAACCCATGATGCTCCTGAGTTTTTTCTGCCCCTCAAGTAAGGAAATTCTCAGTGAAGCTTATTGATTATTTTGTTTTAAGGCATACAAAAATATGAGTGGGCACATGCCTGCCCCTGCTTGAATGCCCGCCACTACTTCCTGATTCCTTAATCTTAATAGTAGATCTCTGCAGCTTTCTTTTAAAAGAATGTGAGTCTACGTTTCCATTTGTCATGTTTCCTCAATAGTTCTTTTGGTTGCTAGGCAAAAATATTTCTATTCTTGATGGGACAGGAATGCTTGAGGATATAGTATTGTGCAGCTTTTCCTTTCTTCTTTTAATGTGCTGAGCTCATGAAAGAATTTATAAATATAGTATAAGGGAATTCAAAGTCGTCCTTGTAGGGATGGGAAATATTACTTATGGGTTCTTGCTGTTATGTTATATTGAACCAGATGAAGGCCCCTATGATGTCACCTTGTGTTTTGTGAATATAGTGACAAAAATGTGCTAGGATTATACTTATAATTTCCCTAGATCCATCAACATTAGTAGGCATGTGATTATTGCCATTAGAACAATTTCCACTGCAATTTTTCCAATGCCTTTGCAGACACTTCAGGCATTTTTGAGTCATTTTTATTTTTCGTAATTTTTCCCCTTTCCAGGATCAGTATATAATGTATATAATGACCATTCTGATAGCAACATGATTCTAATTATAAAACAACTTAAGCATAGAGTGCAGGACTGCTCTATTAGTATATAACCAGCACTTTTGTACTGTTCCAGAACTGCACTTTTACTTTTAATGTTTCTGCTGAATTATTGACCATTATATTCAAAGAAAACTGAATGGAAAGGGAATACATACTGTGTGTGTGTTTGTACAAACAGATAAGAAAACCAGTGTTATGTCTATAATTCAAAACCATGTCTCAGTAAGAAATTAAACTTCATATTATCATTAGTGCTTCAGCAATAAATATCTGAATTAACTAATGTTTCAAAACAAAAGAATGTAGCATTATTTCTTAATGTGTTCTGTTTCCTAGGAAGTGAAGTGGGGAGCGTGATCAAAATCCAAAATTAAATTGGAAATTGGAAATAAATTTAAGTTGTCAGTATTTTAGTTCTTCATGTGTGAAAGATTGCATCAAAGATCTCAAATGTACTATTACATTGTTCATTTTTGTCAATACTTTAAATTTATTTCTTAAAAGGAAAATATTATACATGCTCAAACTGGGAACTCAAAATGATAGCATGTTAAGGTATCAAAAATGAAATCATAATAAATATTAATTCCAAATGTTAATTATATAGTTTTTAAATTCTCAAAGCAAATAAATTATAAAATATAACTATAACATACCATATGTGCATTAATTATGTATTGGGAAGTTCTGTGTTATAAAATAACTTCTGTTAAAGAAAAATCCTAAATTCTATTTTTATATAGCCCAGACTTGTATAAAGAAATTGTAGCAATGACTTTTCCTGGGGTCAAATGATTATAAATACGCTGAGTTGGCATGATTCCATCTCCAGAACTATAATACCTGTCTCATGCTGCTGTTCTCCATTCATTTCCACAGCAATCTTGTAATACCGCTTGGGAACAGGAAGTAGAAAAACTCACTGGGTCACTGTCTTGATCTCATCAGCATCCCAGTGTCTGCTTCTTCAAGCTTTGTGTTGAAGCAAAAACTGTGAAAAAAATGTACAGGCATATTTTTATCCTTAAATCTAGAGCTACATTTTGTTTCTTTCATTTCTGTAGAATTAGAACAAGCTAAGTCAGCATTTCTACTTTATTCTACCTCAAAATCTACTTTTTTCTAATACAGAGGTGATTTTGTTACAGACTATTATAAACAGGAGAGTAAAATAATGATACAGGTTCACTTCTAAGGTATAAATTCATTTTGTCTCACTTTCATACAACTTCTTAAGTCCATCAAAAATAAAGAGTCCCTAATTTTGTGTACCTCAACTAATTCCAAAAAGTAACATAAAGCGGATATTCTTTACATGAGAAACTTTTGTCACAGTTAAAGTATCTGCAAAGTTTGCAAATTAATTCTAAATGTATTAAAATTGTTAAACCATCAAGTAGGAATACCCTAGTATCAGCAATAGATAAATTGGCTGGGTAACTAGAAATAGATTACACTATTAAATAAATAATCTTTTGATTGAACCTTTGTTGAAGGGGCTTAACATTCTCATTAAAGAGCCACCCATATTGGTGGGCACAATATTGATACATGCTTGTTAACTAGGTCTTCTGTATATTGTATGGAAACATCTACTCTTTTGACTTCAGAACCAAGAGACTGCCAGAGAGGTTATATCAGCAACTGTTATTATGGTAGTTGGCAAAACGCTCTAGGAATCGTATTATGTAATACTAGAGACATACTTATCAGACAAAAATCAATTAACCCATCCCATTCCCTCTCCTTGCAAAAAGGTATTTAAAAAGCTCTCTCTTTTTTTGGTTGATACTATAGTATTGCTACTCTTGGATTTTCCTTACTACTATATCCTCTCTATTAATTTGGCTTTATATTCATATACTACACGGGGGAGGACAGAAACTATGATACAAATACAAGTGGGTGCCTCTTTTAAGTCAGTGGGTAATTTTAGAAGCTGTGCTCCAAAAGAGCACAGAAACCACTGAAAGGGAGACTTTCAAGCGCCTACAAGATTTATGACAATAATTTTGTTGACAAGTGTCTCCCTTAAAATGCCCCCCCCCCCTAAAAAAAACCCCAGGCTCTATACATTTCTGAATGCTGAAGGAATCTAATTCCTGGATGCTGTCTCCTCCACAATGGAGAAACTACATATCCTCAGGCCTCATCTCTTTCAGACCTTCACCAGAGAGCTTAGTTTCACATTAGAATCTATGTTCAAATCAATTCAAAATGGAGACATCTCAATGCAATTTTCTTATAGGCTAAAGTAATGCCAAATAGAACTTTGGCTAATAGAGGAATATCAGCAAGCCAATACATTAAGGCAGGATGAAGAGTCTATAGCATCATCACTGCAGCCTGGTTTATCAGCAATGAGCATATATGGGAAAAGCTTCAGGTACTGTGCATCCCACATTTATTCAGCAAAGGAATAGATGTAGTGAATACACAGATAAAGTAATGTTGATTCAAACCCAGCTGTGTGTTCATCCAGGCTCCTCAAACTGCAGCATTCAATAAATAGTTAAGTTAAAAAAAGAAATTGGTTGAACCTTATCAGCAATTGAAAATACCTTCCCTCAGTTGTAGAACTATCAGCACCTTTTAACTTATAATGCTGATGTCAAAAATTCAAAAGATGTTTTCAGTCCTGGACAGATTGTTTGCATCACTGCAGCCGTAGCTAACTGAAGGTGAGGAATATCAATTTACTTTGACTTTTTCTGTTTGAATTTAACACTTTAATTGTTGATATACTAATCTTAATTGAATTTAAACTTATCCGTGTTGAATGACACCCTGGATTTTAAAGTACAAAATGTGGTAAGGCTTAACTAAATATGTTTTTAAAGTTCTAATCCTTGAATTTATATGCAGGCAACCTTTCCTAGAGATTTCGGGACTGGGCTAATCAGAAGGCAAATATGGAAAATAATTGCAGTAGCACATAGAAAATAACTTCTCCCTATTAGACAGCACACTGGATTTAAAAAAAGAAAGATGTAGTAAAGCTTAGCTAAATATATGTTTTAAGGTTCTAATGTCAGCTTGATATGCATCTGTGAACACAACAATTTCATGAAATTAAAGGTTTATTCATGATGAAGTATGACTAGAGGTGACTGAATAATTAACCCAATAAAATATTATATATCCTAATCTAGGTAGGAAAAAATAAGGAAATATTTGGAATGCATGTTAGCATGCTCGCTCTTGTAGAGTAAAAATATAATTACCAATTACTATGAACTACAACAAAGATAAAACTGCAAAGTGGGTGAATTTATAGTCTACTGCAGTTCACTACTTGGCAATATGCTAATGTTCTAAAATCCAAAATAACTAAGGATTTAAAATATAAAAATGGATTTTTCTTTTAGCATATTAAAAAGAACTAATACAACCTTTTTTGTGGTTAATTTCAACAGCTTTGTAGCTTTACATCTTTCATCAGCATGTATTTCCTATAGCTGAATTAAAAGAACAAATTATGTTTTATACAGAAACGTAGGGAATGAAGAGAATATAGAAGGGGCCAATTCCTATCACAATATTCCATTTTTATTTATTTGTTTATTTATTGGAATTTGTCAAATGAAAACGAGAACAAGAATAAGAGAATTATTTACATTGAGTTTAAAGTGGTTGTTCGCGCGCACATTATTGCGATTAAAACAGAAAAGGTCATTTACAGGTAAAACATTACTATGTATAATTTTGTATGCAATACCTAGGTCTAAAATACCTATATTTTACTTAATATTTCTCCCTAACATAAATTAGTGGATAACAGGATAATCTGTCACAAAAAATTATATTTTTAGTTTATAGAGTACTGTATAGACTATGGCAATTAGAGTTTACATTAGTTTACTTTTAATAAAATGGTTAAATGTTTTGATAATTTCATATGTTTATAAACTAATACTTAATATAAGAGTCCTATGGGCCCTATTTAGGAAAGAGAAATTAAATGAGCAATGTAAACAAAATTTAGACTAAATATATCTTGTTATAAAATGCCTGAATACAGCTATTGTTAACACAGAAAAATAAAACAAATTTGTTAACATTGTGATATTTTTAATGTTAGACTATCATTTCAGGTCTCTTTTTTGATTCACTGTCTTAAATAAATGGAGAAAGAGAAAATGAACAATCAGGATTCTGCAGAGCTTGCTATTTATAACTGGGCAAAAGCTAACATTGGTTCATGGCAGCTCTCCTAACTTCTAAGTAATGGATGTTCACTCTGGATTCTGACTGATTCCAAGGCCTGGATGATACAGAAGATTTACTTTCCCCAAACACTGCCACCTAGTTAGCTCCCCAGTCCCACAACTATTGGTTAAAAGACAGAAAGATACAGCAGACAGATAAAATAAGGCAAATTAGTATGATACTGAATGATTCTCTTATATACATATATATATATATTCCTTTTGCCACAGTGAGACAATGGCATCCAGAGACAGAACAGTAGCAAGAAGTACACAGGACACTTTAGATTAAAGTTCTGTTTACTTGCCAACTAAATGACTTCAGTCTGGATTCAATTTTCAGCAGCTAACCCACATCTGCTCTTTGATCACAGCCAAACACTGTGACCATAGAGATTGAAGAGCCAAGGTCAAAGAAGAGCAATAACATTAGAACAAATGGAAGATATCTGCTTTGAATTGTGGCACAAGTTCTTCCTGTTACCTCAAATGTAGTGAACAAGGATATCAAGCAGAATCCTAACACCCTGAGAGATGAGCAGATCCCTATCTTTATGACCACCTTGTTAAAAATAATTATAATAGGAAGAAATTGGTGAGAAACCCTTCACCAATATTTTATCAAATCTGTATATGCTGGACATCTTCCCCCTATCCTCACACATTACAGCACTCAGATGTATCAAAATTAGCAGTAGAGGACAGAAACAATAAGGGAAAAAAATACAAAAATACGGATATATATTTTTTTAAAGAGATGGAAACATAAAGTAAGGGATAATATGAAAGCGGTAAGAAGCAGGTCCTGTTTTTCTTTCTGAAGTTTTAAGAAGCCTAACACTCCTAAATGACTCCTCACAACCATCTTTATCCTAGAAAGCAGGGTCAGATAGGCTCAGGAGCACATTGACTTACAATCAGAATTCCCTAAAGAAAAAGTAGAACGTTCAGTGACAGTTGACAGGGGGCAGCAATGGGGGAGGGGCACCTGACCATTAGCCTTGGGGTCCAAAGAGCAAGTGAGCAGAGTATAAACAAATAAATAAATGCAGCTTTCTTGCTTTGCTGTTTATACTTAAGCCTAAACTCTTTTTCAAGCCTCCTGTCAGTATAAATCAGTGGCAAACAAAGAACCTCCAATTCACTTAGTACCTAAAGTGGCCATATCTTCATTTCTTGAAATCGTATTTTTTTCATATGTATAACACTGCCTTTTCTTTGTAAGCTTAGGTATTGTGGAATAAAATATCTGGCTAAAAGAATGGATGAAGTTGCCACGTGTTGCAGATTTACTAAGACATTATTTCAATTTTTATTTCCTCTTTCCACTCACAGGACATTCATTCTCATAGGTTCCATAGTCCCTGATAATGATTACATTTTTTCCCCAGTTTTTTGCGTTACTCAAAGTAATTAACCTCTTTTGAATATTTCCCAAATACTGGGAATCATCAGAGAATATTCTGCATCCATGATGAATTTCCAGACACTTTTGACCAAAAATTAATGACGACTTTTCTGTCCCTTTTAGTATGAAATGTAAGTTTTTTTTCATTTCTTACATAATATCTAGCCTAGCATTTTACTACTATAGAAGTTCCCACATATAACCTCCCAAATTCTGCTTTGTTTTTCTTTCTCTACATATTAGGCTACTAATCATAAAATACTATCATACGTGCCAAAAATATTGCACAATTCAAGCAATTTTTCTCAGTTTATTTAAGTACTGCAGGTAAATACATGTAATGAAAAAAAATATTTTGATCCTGTGTTTGTCACTACATCCAAATCTGTATACATGTATAAAGTAAAAGATGTGTAGCTACAAAAATACAACAGCAGGCTCTTATATAAGTGTGCAAAAATCAAGTACAAATGTTCACAATCTACAAACATCTTCAACTGGTCTGCTAATATTATATGCATATGATGCTATTAGATATTCAGCTCTAAAGGATGGTTGAAACTATGATATTCATACAAAAATTCAAGCATAAACATACATTAAAATTGATCAAAATGTCAAATATGAAAATCAACAATTAATACAAAATATTGACTCTGTATTATTGTATTTATGATAGTGATTTTATTATGTAAGGGAATAAAAATTCCATATGGACTGAGAGCTTTCCATGCAGCCCTAAGTTACTAATTGTATACTTATGCATTCATGTATACAGTAGTTAAATATATACAAGATGCCTCCTTCCTAGCAGAAAACTGCTATATATTACTGACGAAATAGTACACTAAAGTATTTATTTCAAAATTAAAATATTGGTTATCTAGGAAAGGTTCAAAACAAACAACTAGAAAGCAGCAATGTCAAGCCACTTTCATAAAGTAAAACTTCCAAGAAATCTGCATGCATTTAGTAGAAATTTAGTACAATTGCATTCTTATTTTTTAAAAAAAAAACATGTACACATGCAGAAAACACAAATACCATATTTTTTGTCAAAAAACTGGCCTGTTTTTGCAAAAAAGGGGGTGCGCAGAGAGTTTGGGAGGCCTGCAGAGTGCTCCTGGGGGCTGGGGGAGGACAAAAACGCAGTTTTTGTGAAAAACAGGCCCATTTTTTGCAAAAATGGGATGAGTGGGGTGCGGCTTCGGGAGGCTGTATTCAGTGTGTAAGATGCACCAACATTTCCACTCTCTTTAAAAGTGCGTCTTATACTCCAAAAAATACAGTACTTTTTATTCATGGTTTAAACATAGATATCTCTAACAAATCAACATCATTGTATGGAAGAAAAACTTTTACTACTGGTTTTGCTTTAAATGTACTCTTTAGGGCAGGACTGTCAAACTCGTGGCCCACGGGCCAGATGCTTCATGCACTGGCCACGCCCACGCATGGTTTAGCGAAGGAGGAAAAAGTAACAATATGTCACATGACGCTGCTGTGATGCCGCAAGTTTCACACCTCTTCTTTAGAGGTACATTTGCCTGTTTCCACAATCACCATTATTCATACTTAAATCCAATGAAAGACTGAAATATCTGACCATGTTGACAACTGAAACGAAAGACTAGATTTTCAAAGCGTTGACAATTTCAAGTAACTTACATTGATTTTGTTTAGCATTCTACACGTAGTCCTTGACTTACAACAGTTCATTTAGTGGCCATTCGAAGTTACATCACTGAAAAAAGTGACATGACCATTTTTTACACTTACGACCTTTGTAGCATCCCCATGATCATGTGATCAAAATTCACATGCTGGACAACTGGTTCACATTTATGACTATTGCTCTATCCCAAAGTCATGTGATCACCTTTGGCAACCTTTTCACAAGCAAAATCAATAGAAAAGCCAAATTCACTTAACCACCGTGTTATAACTTATCTATTACAGTGATTCACTTAACAACTATGTCACGAAAGGTGGTAAAGTGTGTCAAAACTGTCTCACTTAAAAACAGAAATTTTGGGCTCAATTGTGATCGTAAGTCAAGGATTACTTGTACTGTTAAATGTTAAGCATTAATTTAGATCTTTACCTACAGACCTTAAATGTTAATAGACTACACTTACTTTTTAAACACTGAGGAGGAACAAGATTAAGAACATTTATGGCTCATTTCCACATTTCAGTATTTCAAATAGATATTTCTGAACAGAAAATGTTCTCCAAATGATAGGTTCATCTCTATACATGCTTATTCCAAATAACATATAGTAGAACTCATGTAATCTTGCTGCTTTGAAATACTGAAACATGGAAAAAAATTACACAGAAACAAAATCAAGAACTCATTAACAAGCCATTCCATTAAATTATTGCAGAATAAGAACAAGGAAGAACAAATGCTAAACAAAACTCTTTCAATACAAGTGCTTAAAGTAAATGCCCTTTGAGCATTTAATGGGAATGGCAGCTCTAAACAAATAATGCCTGCTGCCTTTATTATCATTCCAGAGATTATATATAAGAAAAAACTTTCAGTGAGAAATCAAAATTGCAAAAACACAAAGACAGCAGTCTGTTTCATTACAAGCAGATGATAACAGGCTATAAACTGTGACTGAGCAGTGATCATATGAAGGCTTTGCAAAAACTGAAAAAAAATATTTTTAAAAACTTGTTTATTTATCTGAAAAGCAAAAGCTGAAAGATGCTAGGGAAAAGGTCCAAACAGTTGACAGGAATTCAGCCTGTTGAATGAAAATAATGTTTCAATTCCAGAAAACTTGAGCTTGATTTGATGTTATTTAGCTGTATCATCTCCACAGAATCACCAGAACCAAATATTACGTTCTTGGCTTTCACTGATGCACTGATTTCATCCAGAAGAGAATAAAGTAATGTCTGTAATGATGGAAGATCAAAAGAACCTTTGCAAACAAAATACTGTACCTAACATTTGTAGCTAATAGTACTATGATTACTAAAGCTTGTTTTAGAGTTGCCCACAACTGCATGTAGGCATCACCACATACTTATGGTACAAAGGGGATGACAGGTAAGCGTAGATTGCAGATGGCTGCAGGCCGCATCCAAGCCGATGCACACACCTCCGAAATGCCAACAGTGCATTGTGCAAAGTTGCGGGTCCTGCATGATTATTGATTGACCCGACTTCCTGTTCTGTGCTTTGCTGTTTGAATGCCCTAGCCAGAATGAACATTTGCAGATGTATAAATGAAACAGTTATGCAACTGTCTCCGAATAACAGACACATACTTTTAATGTGCACTGACGGAGAAATTTAATCCAGGCTTAAGTTTAACCAAGATCTGATTTTTACTTGATCATTTATGAAAGGTGAAAACACATGTGCAGGACCATACATAGGTAACAACTAAGCTAAAATAATTATACATGTAAGTTGATTAAGACAACATTATATTAAATATGATTAAAAATCAGATATTTTTATAAGTTTTAAGTTTTAATTTTTCCTGTTCAACCAACAACTTTGTAGAAGAGGCATGCTATGAGCCCTGTCGGGCTGAGTATTCCTGTTGGTAGGGTACAGGAGACGGGTACTTCTCTGCTTTTGCATCTGCCCTTTGGGACATCTCCCCTCCCCCGGAGTGAGGTTGACTCCAATCCTCCCGTCTTTTCATAACAGCCTAAAGACCTAGTTCTGCAAGTTGGCTTGGGGCTCCAATGGGGAAGTATCTCAGTGGAGGTGTTTGATCGATTAACATCAGATCCCACCTCCCTCTCATCCTGTTCCTCTTTTATTGGGCTGCAATATTTGGCTCTGTATAGCATTTTATTTATGTTTTTATCTTCGTACAGTTTTTATTTTTTATTACTGTAAGCTACCCAGTTAGCCTGAGGTAAGATGGGCAGCCAATAAATTTCACATTTATATACATATATGTGTATATGTATGTAGAAACATAAACATAAAAAAACTTTTTAAATTTGGAAAAATAACAATTTTAAAAAGTAACCCTAAAAATCTAGATTGGAAGCCCCATCGAGAAAGGTAGTGGGCATCCTGGTATCTGCAAATTTGGTGTTGTTTTCTCAGAAGAGTTTGGCATTTTCTATCCGGGGTCACGTCCTCTCATAGTTCCAACTACAACATGAAGATGCCCTGCTAATTGATGATGAGGGCATTATTTTTTAGAATCATCTCATCCCCAGTTCACCAAGGAGATACCTTAAATGATGTTTTAGCTGTTCCAGTTTAAAAGAAGTGTCTTTCCTCTTCTCCCAACACAAATCGTGCTGGGATCTATGACACTGCTAGCGATGACACAGATGTTGGGATTTATCCAGCTTCCAATGACCACTTTAGGTTGCTGAAGGCATGCCTTCCAGCCTCTGGTCACCTGGAACTATATCATCATAGACAGTCTGTGGTGGGTTGCCAAGAAATTGGACAGCTGGCTTCCACAGAGGAGTCTGCTCACATAATACCTTGTGGGGTGTTATTTAGGCTCTTTATTAACATAGATATACCATTTTTAAAAAAACAATGCTTACGAAAAAGTGCTTAAGAAAAGGGATCAGCATTTTCTTGACACAGCACTATTGCATGTATATTTTTTACTAATGACAGCTCTCTCTCCCTTTGATAAAATTCTCCAAAAAGCTTATTGCTTACAGGAAGCTTCATCCCACATTTCTTCAATGGGTCAAACAGACTGATGGACAGGTCATAGGCAAGAAGAAGAGGCACAGAATGAGCAGGAGACAGCTCTTCTGGTGCACTGGGAATGCTATCAGGCTTCATGTGAATCAGCTCTTCCTTTTTGGGACATGCAATTTATGTATATGGCTGCCTACCTTAAGCAAATAACTCTGGGAGACTCACAATACAAAATAATGAAACCCACATGAACAAAAATACTAATGAATACAATAAATACTAAGTAAGAATACCTAAACCACGGCACTTCATACCTAATCTTTAGTCACAAATTCTACACTATCAGCCGCTCCTAACAATTTAGATCTAATCCTTTGGGAAAACCCAGATTTTTACAGCCTTTTAGAGTACCAGGAGGATCAGATCATTCAGATTTCCTGGGGAGGCAGTTTGAGTACACTAGACTCAAGTACCCAAATAGACCAACTGGTCACAGGAAAGGGCATGGGGTGAAGTGGGAGGGAGTTTCCAGCTCATTTAAATCCCTGGCAACTAAGGGTTGGGTGGGTTCTGGTTTTCTTGGCTTCTAATAAATGCAAGAGTTTTCTTTTCTGGACTGTCACTGCCTTTGCCTCTTTTCTTTTAAGAACTTGGTTTTAATTGTGATATACAAAGACATTGGGAGAGCATACAGAACCTCTTGTAAATGAGAAACTCTGCACGCATACTGTCCTGGTCTCAAAGTTGCTGGAATCTAGGAATCCAATGGATATTTTAGTAAAGAGTAAACAGTATCTAGTTCTCTTCACACCCTCAATCCACAATGCAGCATTTCCTCCTTTCAGCTTGTCTTTTCCAATTCTCATTTTGTCATCTTGGCAATCACCCTTCCAGAAAGATTTCTTTCCCTCTCAATGATTTGAAAGATTTTGTTTATTTAAAGAAAGTGACTTACAGAGCAATTTACTTTCTTTTCATCTCATCTCTCTATTTTTTTCTTTTCCTATTTGTTTCAGTTTTCATTTTTGCTAGAGTTTTTCATTTTTGCTAGATTTCCAAAGAAAGTCTTTCTTTCTTAAACTACGCATATCCCTTAAGACACAGTCATACACATGAATTCATTTGTTTCAGATTCCATTCCTTTCTGAGCTATAGAACATTTCAATTTGTCAGAGATCACTAGATTAGCAAATGAAGAAACATAAAACAAGTATCTCTGGCAAGAGCAGTCAGAATTAAATTCCTCCATGTTGTATTCAGAGGGATTTACTCCCAAGACAAGCTGCCAGCCAACTCCTGGGCACTGAACAGCTTTTCCAGCTGGAATATTGCTGAAGCCACCCTTAAAATGACTTTGTCAATTGGTTTGCATCAAAAGGGGATTCTTGAGTGACTATGCAATTCTGCAAATGTGACAATACATGTGGGGGAGAGAAGAACCTTCCGGTGGGATACAGGTGGTGCTTCTGGAAATTGTATGGTCTCTTAAAAGTGCTTTATCTGATATTTCATCATTTATCCCTACACCAATTATTTTCATTAATTATTTCAGATACCCACTAAGATTTTTTTTTACCCTAGAGTTAAAAAGATAGTCTCCCCCAATGAACGAGCTGATTCAGCATGAGCTTTGAAATCCCTTCCATTTCCCTTTCTCATCCTCCAGAATTGCATTAAATCTTTATCTACTCCCTTTGGACATATCTATGTATGTATCTGTATATACATTTGCAAAACCAGACCAAGTTTTGGCAGATGGGTAAATTTGTCAGTCTAAAGTTCACCTCCACCACAGTTCTAGCCTCAGCCTCTTCCCACCTTAAGTGAGTGGCTGGTGGACGTTTTTCCCAGCAGGTGGTAACATTTGGCAGGTGGGGAAACAAAACACCAATCACTTTCCATAATTTATCCCCATTAAATCTGTGAAGACTTTGGCACCTGCCAGCCATGTTACTGTGGCAGGTTAGTTTGGTCATCAGTGTAACCCAATTAACATCAGTACATATTTCTGTCAAATCAAGGGCTAGAGAAATGTACATTGACATAACTATCCAGCTATGCCCTAGATCTTGTGAGATTCCGCAAGATTTCCATATGAAAGCCTAGAATGATTTCAATGAGATCATACAAAATATTGCAAACTTGTGAGACCAAGGCAATTAGCACTTAAGCCAGTTAACAAAACTGTCTGATGACAACTGAGTTCTGAAAAATTGGCCTGCCTATTTGAAATAAACAAATTCAAACTCCAGGGAGTTCAGGGAGCTATTATCCAAAGATAAGTAATGACAAACCAGACCCTCAGGTGCACAAGAAAGTGAAGAAGTGATTATTATGACTACGGGTTTCCTTGGGAAAACTTTTATGTGCACCTAAACAGAAATACTCTAGTTTCTACCTGAGGGTTTCTTTACATCATTACTTATTTGCTGAGCTTATAGACCACTTGAATTGCTGATAGCTCTGTATGGCATTCATCCCTAGCATCCATAAATCAAATTTAAAAATAGCATATCAAAACACAGATCAACATCAACAACCACCAGAAGTATCATTTAATATACCAAAAGAAAACCTAGTATCAGAGAAACATTTCAATAAATCAACCCACAAGGCCTCCTTATATCAATCAGTCAATCAATCAATCAATCAATCAATCACATTTATACTGCCATCCATCTCACATTCATCACTCTAGGCGGAGTACAATTAAAAAAACCCAGTTTTTAATGTCTTTCTGAAAACCAAAGGTTGAATTTCTGGGAAATTACGCACCACAGAAGTGGGGCAGCAATGGAGAAGACTTGCTTTTGTAAGCCCTTTAGACTACTATCTCCCTTTGGTAAAGGGAGATACTTTACCTCCCTGATACTATTAAGAATAGGTAATCCTGTAGATTTAAACCTAAAACATGAAGATGGAAAGTTGGAAATGTAACCTTGAAATATACTCAGAAGCAAATTGTTATTGTTGTTATGGTTTGTCACACAGCCAGTTGTTTAGATTAGATTTCGCATTTTTATCTACCCATCAAGTACAGTCCAAAGACCTGGCTAGGCGGGGTCATCTTTTTTATTTGCGGTTGACAGTAAATAAATGAACAAGTACAGAAAAACCTCCATAGTTGACCATCTCCTTACACTGACCACCTCCCTAAGTTGACCTAATTTTCATAGACCGGACATACACTTATATGTACACAATAGAAAGCCAACCTCTCTATATTGACCACCTCTGAAAGTTGTATCTTGACCAACTGGACCTTGACACATGGTATTAATTTACTGTATAACTTGACCAGTTAAGTCCAGTCTGCACCAAGGGCAAGAAAAGTGAAATGCAGACTTGGTAACAATGAATTTCAAGAAGAATATCAAAGAATACAATTTTTTGAATTTGATTCACAGTAAATATGATGTTTTTAATGGGCTTTTTTTCAAGGCGATGCTTGACAGGACCCTCATTATGGAGGGTTACAGAATGTTTCACAATTCTGCTGTGCGCTACCTTAACCAAAGAGAAGCTAAAACCTTTGGTGATTGGTAAATGTATTGAATTTGTATGAGATAGTATTGTATGAATGATTTTCCTGTGTTTTCACTATGGGTCTTTCTGTAAGATATTCTCTAATAAAAACTGTACAATAAAATGAGGCATGTGTACATATCACTACAGCTGTTCTGACCACTTCCATATGTTGACCATTTTTGTTCAGTTTCTTTGGTGTTCAACTTTCAGAGGTTTTACTGTATAATATTTTTGACTTGTTTAATTGAGTTATCTTTATCTGATTTTAGGACTTCTGTGGAGAACAAGTCACATTTTCATATTTATGCAGAAATATTTAAAATTCAAAACTCAAAAGGGTTCATGAACTTTAGGACATGTCCAGGCAAGAAGTGACTAAAGAATGTGACTAAAGAGAGCCTTTTATTCCAGAAAATGTCATAATTGGTATACAAGATAGAGCTGTGAAAAGACCCTCCTCACTAGTGTTACTATCTGTTCATTAAAACTGGAATAAGGACTCCCAAGTTACTAGCTACTTCTCTACAAGCAAGTACAACTCTCTTCAGAGAAAATCAAGATGGCTTTTGAAGCAAAAGCTATTCTCTCTTGCTGGGATTGAGCCAGAGGTGGTATTCAGCTGGTTTGCACCGGTTCACATGAACCGTTGGCGGAAATTTGGCCAAGGTTGCTGAACTGGTAGCGATGGCCGGCTGGCCACGCCCCCGAACTGGTCCCTTGGTCGTCCAACCCGCCCACCATATTCGTCGCCACATTCTTTGTGCACGCGCATCCCATTGCCTTGCAAGTCCAATGGGATATGCATGCATGAAGAACATGGCAGTGATGGCAGCAGCTTTTTCCATGACCTCCAATACTTTTTGGCGGGCTGCTGGAAGCTTATTTGCCAGTTGCCTTCCAGCAGCAGTGGTTGGCTGGGGGCTGCTGAAAATTCCGGTCAGCTTGCCTTCCAGACTCTGAACCAGCCACCACGGAAGATAAGCAGCCCGAACAAAGAGGCAGTGGTGGGAGAGGAAGCAGGACTAGGGCCGGGGCCACTAAAGGAGGGGAAACAGGAGTGATTGGCGAAAGGTTAGAATGTTGCGGGGATAGATAGGTGGAAATTCCAAAAAAAATTCCAACCTTTTCCTGTGGGCGTGGCTAGATGAGGGAAGTCATGTGACTGAGTGGGCATGGGCGTGAGTGACATCAAGTTGGCCACGCCCACTCAGTCACATGCCCCCCCCCCACATAGCCACACCCACCGAACCGGTAGCAAACAGTTTTGAAATTCACCACTGGATTGAGCTTTAATTTATTAAGCAAAAGTTATTAAGCAAAAGCTTTTTTAAAACATAAGCTACTAAGAAGTTTCTTGCTGGGATTGAGCTTAAATTCTAATAGCCCTGTCAAGATCATCTATTTCATTCAGGTTCAGGATTTAAAGTTGATTTATCATTTGTGTCATTGAATGATCTTGTAGATGTTAGATAGTAGCGAGGACATGCACTGGGCCTGCAGTAGACCACATATCAAAATTCAGATTCAATCTATCCTACCTACCACCACCAACTGGAACCATCTCTTTGGAAACACATTGTGAGAAACTGGACAGGCTGGGAAAGTATTGGAAGATATAAATAAAGTCAGGAAGGAAATCCAAGCTTATCAAACCATCAAACTAACCCAATCTATGTGACATGAAATCAAAGAAGTATTTCAAATCAGAGATTGTCTAAATCAACTCAGTATAAATGAGGGGGTCAGAAATTCCACTTGAAGTTTCCAAGATTCAGCATTTACTCAATACTAGCAATAAAGATAACTTACTGAAGTGTGTATAGTTCTTGTTTTCTTGATATTGCACATCTGTGATGATCTTTTAACAAAGGAGAATCACTACAAAACTCCCACTCTCCTCTCTCAACCCTCAGAGACAATTCAAATATACCATCATCAATGGTACTGAAAGTTGCTGAGAAACGAAGAAATACCAAGAGAGTCATGCTCCCTTTATTTCATCTCAACAGAAATAATCCACTAATGCAGTTTTGGTGCCAAATGAAATGTGCACACACAATATGTTCCTTCAGAACCCTTTGCAATTTTAACTCTACCACTTACTTAATAATCTTTCCAAGAAAAGAGAACGTGGAAACTGGTTGAACGAGCCTCTAAATCATGAATTTCCACCATTCTGACCCAACCGCCAGCTACCTCACTGAAGGCTTTCACTAACAAGGAAATGTAGCAATTCAGACTACAGGGATAGAGGAATACATAATTCCTACTGATGAAAAAACATTTAAGAGAAAGTAAACAACAACTCAGTTCTAGGAAAGAGGACGGCATGATCCTCTTTCAAAATAGCTCCACCCTATTTGCCTAACATGGGGTAGATGGATACTTTGACAGCCTTTCAAGATTCTATTATTCCATAAAACAGTAAAAAAAAAAGTTTATGAAAACCTTGTTCTGTTTTCTGACCTGGCCAACCTCAAAAGGTTGTTGAAAATACAGAGCCAATGTTGCAGAGGGTTCAGTTACTTCCTTAAGGCTTAGCACTTCAAACTTTATCTCTGGCAATCTGGCAAGACATGAACTCAGTCACCTCTTTAACTTATCCAGCTATTGTTCAATGCCAAGTGGATTTCAATGATTTCATTCACAAGATACTTACAGAATTCCTAACTTCAGCCAAAAAATTGTTTTCTGGTTCATTTTTCCCTAATAGGTTTGGGTCACTTTAAAAATTACCACTGGCCAGCATTCTGTTAATGTAATAATAGAGGAGAAAGACTTGATCTTATTGTCACATGGTAAGCCTGATCATGAGCTCTTCTCAGCAATCTTATCTTCAATCATGCTTTTGACGATTCTTTTATTTTCCTAGAGCATCTCAGTAAATCATGCAGCACTCCAGGATTGGCAAATTGAGAGACCATTCAAGCATAATCCTGTCAAGGCAACTGTCACCTTCCTATTTCACCCAGAATTGCCCATATTCCCTCTTGAAGCCAAGGGCTTCCTTTAGATGTCTAGGCAGACTGTGCAACTAAACATCTGCCATGCAGAAGTTGGGGGAACCAGTCAACTCAATAGTAAGTAGGGATTGATATAACTACAACAGTTATATCAGGGATGGCAAACCTTTTAGAGGCCAAGTGCCCAAACTGCAACCCAAAACCAATTTATTTATCGCGAAGTGCCAATATGGCAATTTAACCTGAAAGCTGAGGTTTTATTACTTAAAATAATGGCAGAGTTCAGCTAATTGTTCTAAGAAAAACGTGATAAATGCACTTTTATGCCCCTTCATTTTTTTCTGCTTTTGAAATATTATATTTAGTAACAATAAAAAAGAAAAACTTCTGTAATATTTCTTTCCCTCCATCTCTTTCTCTCCTTCCCCTCTGTCTCTTTCTCTCCTTTTTCTCTTTCCCTTCTTTCTTTCCCTCCCTCCCTCTTTTTTCTCTTTCCCCCCTCTCTGCCTGTTTCTCTTTCCCTGCCTCTTTCTCTCTCTTCCCCCCTTTCTCTCTCTCTTTCCCTCCCTCCTGTTTCCCTCTTTCCCTCCCTCTCTCTCTTTCCCTTCCTTTCTCTCTCTCCCTCCCCCCTGGTGGGGGGAAGGAACCTCTAAACTGGTCCTGGGTGGTGGGAATCTGACATCCATAGGCTGATGAGCCCAGGAGCAGCGCACTGAAGCTCAGCTGGCTGGCGGGAGGCGGGGCATCCCAACACAAGCAGCTCTGCAGGAAAAGCAACTGGCATCCGGGAGATCACAGCAAGCTGAGTCGACGCAGGGTTGCATTGTAGCTCCACGTCGTAATGGGCTTCAGGAGGAGGGGACTCCGTCTCCCCCATTGTGAAGTGTGCGAGTGAAAAAGTGCACTCAATCAATTCCAACTTCACGAGATCTTTTTCCTTCGCAAGAAGTTGGAATTGAGTGAATTTTTTTTAGTCCCACAAACTTTTGTTTCCCTGCAAATGACAGAGAGAAACATGACGGAGAAATGTAATAGAGCTCGACTGGGGTGACAGCACACATGCCCACAGAGGGGGCTCTGTGTGCCACCTCTGGCATGCTTGCCATAGGTTTGCCACCACGGAGTTATATGATAACGTCCCCTACACTCAGATAACTCCACCCTGAGACAAAAAAACAAGACAAAAAACAAGCAGATCTATTGTAGTATGTAGCTTTTCTAGCACGAGCTGAATTCTGGATTATCTGGACAGACTTGGTGATGATGCTAGACAGCCCCAGCAGTCAATGTAGATCAACCTAACATGTTCTTTGAGTCCAACTTCATAAATATACATTCACATCTAGGTATGTGAGAAATAATGCATCTAAATGCATCAGTATTCCAAATGACAACTTCCAATCCAGCTCCACTGCCAGTGAATAAATGCTGATGTCAGACACAAAATTCAGATGGCTTCAACCTTTCTTGGTTTGCAGGGACCAAGATGTGAGAATTAGTCTGCAATACCCAATTCTGTTTTCTCTACCTTCCAACACATTTCACCTTACTATCCTGATCCTTCATCCACTCTGACATACTAAATTCTTAACCAATGACCCTACTCAGACAGCTCCATTCCAATCCTACAGCCTCTTACAATCTCCATCTACCTCCAGGGGTATTTTCACTCTACAGCCATCTTGTTCTTATACTTAAACCACACTTTTGAGTAATTTTTCATTCAGGGAACTTCTTACCATTGCCTCTCTTTCTAGACGTTCATCTGGATCTAGTCAATCTCCTGAACTTGCAGTGTCATCCTGGGAACATTTTTTGTCCTGCCATCAAGAGAGCAACATTTCCTTTCTTTCCTGCTATCTAAAATTCTATTGTCTCCCTCCCTCCCATTTCACTATTTCTCTTCCTCCCCCTCCCTCAACTTCTATCTTCTGTGGTGACTGTCACTCCTTACAGGCTTATTTCCTCGTTATATAAATTACTCCTGAAAGAACTTTCATCCACATATTTTTCTCTCTATGGTGACTACTACCACAGAACTGTGTTACCTCTGCTGAAAATGACCACTGGCAATTAAATGGCTGCTGCTTGGGTAGATGTACCTGGCCATGATATCTGCATGATTTGCAAAACCAAAACATCACTGAGAGGCCTGATCCAATGCCTCACACTATTGGCAATGTTGGCAGTATCGAGCCATCTTCCACCATCTTTTATTGGTGCTCTTTCAACAGTCTAGCTGTTCATCTGTAGCTTCCAACTTTTCACATTCTCTGGTAACTTGTTGGAAGTAGGCTGGGAAGGTCGCAAATGGTGATCATATGATCCTGGGACACTGCAACCATCATAAACACATGCTGGTTGCCAAATGATTAAACTTTGATCACATAACCAAGAGAATACTGCAATGATTAGTGCAAGGACTGTCTAAGTCACTTTTTTTCAGCACTGTCATAAATTTGAACACTCATTAAACGAATAGTTGTATGTTGAGGATTACCTGTAATTTATATTAAAGATAGAATTATTAATCACACAGAACTCACAAGAATAAAATATAGCACCAGGTCTCAAATGTTTGGCATTTACTGAAGAACACTAAAAAGGAAGGCAACTTTCCAAAATTATTGTTGAAGCCATTCTCAAAATCTCCAGTTATTACTCACAGAGATTTTTCCTTACCAAAATCTCTTCTGTCATTTGTCTTACAATTTCCCTTTATTTATAGATACGGCATTTGCAAAATAACAAAAAATCTGCAAATGAGCATTACTTTAAACACATACAAGACAGCAGCATCAAATGCTAAAGATTGAAATAGCATTCAAATAAGGCAATGAGCACACCCCTCTACCCCTTATTCTGTAGCTGCATTATAATTTTAAAGCACTAGCAATTTCATTCTTTGGTCAGAGAAGGTGAATTATCTACTCCCAAAGATAATTTTTTAAATCAATTATGCTAGTATCTATTTATTTATTTGTCAAGATGTCGCCTTTCCTTAAAGAGCTTAAGGTTAACAATCTAATAATTATATTAGATCAGAATAAAGGATGTTCTACTACAATTATGTCACCAGTTATTTGCTCCCTATTTTCCTAGAACACAGCTAAGGATGAAACCAGGTGACATTCTGACACAGGTCAGAACCAATAGCAAATTGACATTATTCAGTACTCTTATCAACTATGAACCTCCACATAGCTATCTTTCCCATTGCACAAATGCAATGTTAAAGGCTAAATGTGCCTCAGATGATATGCAGTCAACTTTCCAAATTAGGAGCAATGCAGAGGCCAATTGCTACATCAGAAATACCTCCTGGTGCACCACTTCTGAATGTAAGAATGTGATGTACTTTATAATCTAGCTTCTCTTGGCAAGATTAGACCAACATGTTCACACTTCTGATTTTTCTAGCTTTTGAGTAGCTTTTAACCATGTTCCTCTTTAATTTCCCCATTCTTCTTTTTTCCCTTTTGAATATTTATAATATACTTTTACATTATATATTAGATATTTCAGTATTAGGCTGTCATGATTCCTAATTGAAAGCAAAACTGTAAATAAGAGTTCCAATCTGGCACTTAAAGGAGCTAGTTAGAGAAGAATTTCAGTCAGGATGCCTGCTTAAAATCGCTAGAGAAACCAGTAGCTTTTCAAACAAATGCCAACTTTAAAGCATAGGAAGCTGCTTTATTCCAAAGCACAGCACTGCTCTACCTTAATATTGGCTACACTGACAGCAGCTTTCGAGGGCTTAAGAAGGGAATAATTTCAATTTTATCTAGAAATATGGGGATTGAAATTTGAACACTAAATATTCAACACACATAATCAGGGAGCTATGCCATTTTCTCTAACAATACTCAGAATGGAGTGCCGAGTTTACTGTCTCTAATATATTTTAAGAAAGTCAGCTTTTGCAGACATACCCAAGAGTATTTATAGTCTAGAGATGGCAGTTAATAGCTTATTCCAAGTTAACAGCAAATAAATATGCACAATATCCACTGCAAGCAGGGATTTACTGAAGCTTTACACCTGACCCTGCAGCATATAAGCAAGCAGGACACTCTTGAACATTATATAGTAATGTGTAGGTGCACCAAACCACGGTCTAACCAGGCATTTTACACTAATTTCAGATTTCTGGGCCATCCATAAAGACAGCCCCATAAACAGCAATTAGGATTTGATGCTGTCAATGCATGAAGCTATACAGGTAGATGTCACTTACCCAGTGATTTGTGCACTGTCTGTTCAAAGTTACAATGAAGCTAAAAAAATAACTGCAACCAATCCTTGCATTTATAATTATTGCAGTGCCCCTCGGTCACATGATTGCCACTTGCATCTTTTGCAACTTGCTTGCATTAAATAGAGTTCATAGAAAAATGGAAATAAAATCCTAAATCGTGGTTGTATGATTTTTCACTCGGTGATAGCAGAGCTTCACTTAATGACCAAAGGGAAAATAAGGTCGTAAACCCATCACATTCATGTGATTTTCCACTTAATGACTACAGTGCTTAATGACCAAGTAGCCAGTCCCAATTGTGGTTGATAAGTGAGGACTGTGTGGGTCCTAAGTGAAACCCAACTGTGGTTGCTAAGTAAGGACTACCTGTACTGGGAACATTTCTGCAGGTTAGTGTTTAAGCCTTGATTCTAAATCCTTCAAATACAAAGAAAAATGCCCAAACTGTTTTCAAGATGACTTATACCAGGGGTGTCAAACTCAAGGCCCGTGGGCTGCATCTGGCCCACAAGGTGCTTAAACCCGGTCCATGGGGCCAGTCTGGAAATATTAAAGAACCAGCCTGCGGTGCCTCTGGAGACTAAAACGGGCTGCGTGCAGCCCTCCTGTGCCTCGTTTTCACCCTCCATGGCCTCCTGCAGCACTCTGCCAGCCAAAAACAGCCCAAAAGGACTGCCAGAAAATGGGTGGCAGAGTGCTGCAGGAAGCCATGGAGGGTGAAAATGAGGCGCAGGGGGTCCATGTGCAATCCCCAGTGCCCCGTTTTGGTTGGCAGGGTGCTGCAGGAGGCATCTGTCCCGCCCCCACACTGCTGGCCCACGGAGAAAGGCTTTGGTCCTACCTGATACGCTTTTTTTCAGGGTGTGGCGATAGACTCCAGGAATGGGATGACTCTTGTCTTGTAGATCTTTAGACTGAGTTCAAATTGAAGACACGCCTTCTGCCTAGTCCCCACTTTCGACGATGCTACAGCGATGTCTCAGAATTTAGAACCTGCAACAACACCCCAAGGATACCCTAGACCAGACTTTCCTTAAGGTGGGGCTGGAATCTATCGCCACACCCTGAAAAGGAGCATATCAGGTAGGACAAACATCCCTTTTCCAGTGTGGTGTCAATAGACTCCAGGCATGGGAAATACCAAAGGTGGCTGTCCTCACGGGAGGGTGCCTGTCTGATCCTGCGAACCGGTTGTTCCCAGCACTCGCTGAAGGACCCGCCTGCCAAAGGTGGCCTTGGCCAAGGCGAAAGAGTCCAGCCGATAGTGCCTGATGAAAGGTGAAGGTGAAGACCAGGTCGCCACTTGACAAATTTCCTCCACTGAAGCCTGTGTCGCCCAGGCTGCCGTAGTAGCGGCAATCCTGGTAGAATGTGCTGTGAGCGCCCTTGGTCCCGGCAAGGCCTGCAAGACATATGCCTTGGCAATGGTCACACAAAGCCACCAGCTTACTGTCGAGGCGGTAACCTTCTGCCCCATCGTAGCCGGTTGGAATGATACAAAAAATGCCTCAGTCTTCCTGAAGGCCACTGTCCGTTTTATATATATGCGCAAGGCCCTCCGCACATCAAGCGTGTGCCATTCCCTTTCTCAGGAGTAAGAGGGATTGGGACAGAAATCTGGCAAAATCAACTCCTGCGCTCAATGAAACAAAGAGTTGGCTTTGGGTATAAAAACTGGGTCCAGTCTCAACACTACTCTGTATGAGTGGAAGATGCAGTGATCTTCCCTTACCAGCTCCGATATCCCTCTGGCAGATGTTATGGCCACTAAAAAGACCACCTTGTAAGTTAGGAAACTGAGGTGGACAGTCCGTAGGGGTTCGAAGAGTGCCTTGATGAGAGCCTGCAGCACCTTAGAGAGATCCCAGGTGAGGTATTGATGAACCACCAGTGGTCTTAAATTGGTGGCTCCCCTAAGGAATCGCCGCACCTCCAGGTGCTATGCTATACTCTAGAGCCCCACAGGACAGAATCAAGGCCAAGGCCACTACCTATCTCCGAAGAGTATTAGGAGCTAACCCCTATCTAGGCCTTCTTGGAGGAAGTCTAGTAATTGAGGAACTGATACTGTGGTGGGATCCATGTTACGGTTGGTGCACCACCTACAAAATATGTTCCAGTAGCGTTGTAAATCTGGGTGTGGACAGTCATCTGGCAGCCTGGATAGTATGTATAACATCGGAGGAGAACTTTCGCTCCATCAGAAGTCTCTGCTCAAGCGCCACGCGGTCAAGTGGAACCATTGAGGGTCCGGGTGGCAGATGGGACCCTGGCTGAGGGAACTCTGTCCGGAGGAATCCTTCATGGTCTGGCAATCAACAGGCTGATCAGATCCACGAACCACAGCCGTCTGGGCCAGTGTGGCACTATTAGTATCACCTCCGTCCTCTCGACTAACATCCTCCTGAGCACCCGCGGAATCAAGGCCAGGGTGGGAATGCATAAAGAAGACCCTGAGGCTAAGGGCAACGCAGAGTGCTGATTCCCTCCCCCCCCCCCAGAGCTGGGAATCTCAAGAAGCGGGGCAGCTGGCTGTTTTCCGGGGATGCAAAAAGATCCAAGATCGGAGGGCCAAACCAATCCGATATCTCCCGGAACAAGTCTGGGTGCAGGCGTCACTCTGAATGGTTTATGGTGGCCCTGCTCAGCCAGTCTGCCATTCGTCAACCCTGAAATGTGCTCGGCCTTGATGGAAAGTACATTCTTCTCCACCCAGCGACGTAGCCACTCTGTTTCCTTTATGAGCAACGTGGAGTGTGTGCCCCTTGTTTGCTTATGTGTGCCTTGGTGGTCACATTGTCTGTGAGGAGGAGGATATGATGACCTGCAATCTGCTCCTTGAATTCCTTCAAGCCAAGTGAGCTGTTCTTAGCTCTAGCCAGTTGATACTTTGGCATAAGTCCGTCTGTGACCACTTCCCCTGGGCCACTAGATTCTGGAAATGGGCTCCCCAGCCCTCCAGGCTGGAGTCTGTGGTAAGTTAGACATTTCTGTTCCTTGAAAACACAACCCATGACCATGAGGCCCACCAGAGGAAGGATCTCAGTACTACTGTTGGGACCTGAACTCTCACAGATGAGTTGCTCCTGCCCGACCTCTGGAATGGGAAAAGAAACCATTGCAGAGGTCTGGCGTGGAACCGTGCCCAAGGAACTATCCCTAGGCAAGATATCATCTTGCCTAGGAGCTTGGATAATAAAGCAAGGGGAGCCACCCTTTCCGATCATTTCATTAATGCCTTGATGCTCTCCAGTCGGCCTGGTGAAAGAAAAACCTGACATGCTAAGATGTCTGTTGTCGTCCCCAGATGTAATAGGTGGGTTGTTGGGCTGAGGTGGCTCTTCTCCACATTTATGGAGAAGCCATGGCTTTGCAGAAGTTGTGCAGTGACCCGTAGGTCCTCCTCTACCTGGCTGCGTGATGATTGTAGTAGTATGTCATCAAGATAACATTGTATCCAGATTGGTATTGTCCTGAGAGAGGCCCCCAGTGCTGTCAAGAGCTTGGTGAACACACTGGGTGCCGATGCCAGTCCAAACGGTAGGGCCCTATACTGCAAATGTCTGCTGTTGTAACAGAACCTCAGGTACTGCCTGTGAAGTGGTAGAATCGGTACGTGGATACACCTCTGTGAGGTCGATAGAGGTCAAGAAATCTCCCTCTCTGACATTCTCCAAGATCAATTGTAGAGAATGCATTTTAAACCTCAGGTACTATAATTATTTGTTGAGTCCTTTGAGATTGAGAATTGGTTTCAACACCCCACCCCACCCCACCCCGAGGCTTTCTGAATCACAAATAGCATGGAATAATAACCATGTCTCTCTTGTTCTATGGGATCACCTCCACCGCCTGTATATCCAGTAAATGTTGGATGGCGGCTTCCATGAGCTTCCTTTTGGTCACATCCTTGAATACGAGACAGTGGATAAAGAAACCTCGGGGGAATGGAGAGAAATTCTACAGAGACTTGATTTTATGGTCTCCCTGACCCAAGCATCCATAGTTGTTTCTTCCCATTGGTGTGAGAATAGACCTAGCCGGCCACCAATGGGAGCCATGGCTCTGGAGTCATCACGAGCATCAAAAAGGGTGGTTGCCACCCCTTCAAAAGGGCTTGTTTTGGGGTTGTGACTTATTCTTATCTGCGAACCCCTGCCCTGGTTGGTTATACCACCTAGGTGCAAAACTCATCTGCTGTTGCTGAAAGCCTGACCCTGCATATGGCCGAAAATAAGGCTTACAGAAAGGAGGGGGGCGGCGGTCAAACCGCCTGGAGAGCAATGGCAAAACTCCCCTCTTGTCTCTAGAAAAATTGGTGGAATTCTAAGGACGCTCCAAATAACTTCGCCCCTTTAAATGGCGCAGATGCCAGCTTCCACTTCCTCATAGTGTCTGCCTGCTGGTGCTTGAACCAAAGGAGGTATCTTGCCATGACAAAAGAGGCAATGGCTCTTGCTCCGAATTTTGCAGAATTCAGCGTGGCATCCGCCGTGAATTCCGCGGCAGCCACCACTTTATTGAAATCTTGGTGTGTCTGGAGGTCGTTGGGTGGTACTCTCTCCTGCATTTGCTTTAACCAAAGCAGTGATGCTCGGGTAAAAAAGGAAGCAGCCGTGGCAGCTGCTTGGTGGGCCTTGCGAAGCATTAGCTCTACCTTTCTCTCATCTGGTTTTAAGACATCCTCAGCATCTGAGAGAGTTGCTGAGAGAGTTGCTAGCCCCATCACCAGCTCGTCAACCTCGGGGGTCTGTAGAAGCTTGGTGCGGTCCGGGGTGACATTGTAAAATTTCTTGTCAAATGATGTGGGATTGGGAGAAGCCCCAGGAGAAGCTCACTGACGTTGAATTACGTCTATAAATAGTTGAGGTGCTAGAATGGCTTCTGTTTCTGCCATAGGCTCCAAAAAGAAAAAAAGGAGTTCAGTGGGATCTGCTGCCTCTTGAGAAGTCTCAGGCTTTGTCGAGTCCGTATCCAGCTGGGTCGAACTCTTTGCCTTAAAAAGTTGTGTCTTAAACAAATGTGGCCAGAACAAACCTTTGAAGGCAGGTTGTTCCGGCGCCATCCCTTCATTTTCTGATAACCCTTGATCAATCAGGCCCTCTTCCTCAGAGATAGAATTATCACTCCTTGTGGAAGAGTGTGGAGAACAGGGACCCTGATAATCAGCAATGCCCCTTGGGTCCTGAAATGATCTCCCCTGCATAGGCAACTCAGGCACCACTGATGCAGGTTGCTGATAATGCTGCCTGCCAGCCTCAAAGCCTTGCCTAACTGCCTCAGAAATCCACTGCTGAACTATTAGTAGCATTCCTGTGTCACTCTCCACCACCTAGCAAAGCCCTGCCGCAGTAGGAGTGAAAGTGGTCTCTGGCGGATGCCCTCTATGACTGGCAACCGCCTATCTTGTGGCAAAGGTGACAGGGACTGTGGAGGCCACATGCCGCTCATTGAAGGGCCAAGATCTGCCATCAGCACTGAGCCCGGCTCCTCCTGGAAATCTGACATTGTCTAGCTCCGAAATCTGGCCGGCAGGACCTGCAATAATGCCTTTATCCGCTAGGGGACTTAGCTGTGTTATCTTCTCAGCTGCTTTTGCCCCTTTTGCCACCTGTTTCTCTAAGGCCCTCTGAAGCCTTTGTTCCGCCTTCTCCTGGGCCTTAGATGATTTCTTGTTAGCAACAGCCATAGCCTTTATCTTGGCTACAGCTCCCCTGATCCCACTCTTAGATCTAGAGGATACATATCTGGACCCTCGACTGGTAGCCCTGTGCGACTGAGCTTTCTCAGCCATCTCTCTGTGGGCACTAATAGAAGTTGTAGACACTATTGTATGACTTGGTCTACCAGTTTGTCTCCCCACAGCAGTCCTTGCAAGTAAGTCTTTCTTTTCCTTCCTTCCTTCTTTCTTTCTTTCTTTCACAGTCAAAGGCTTGAAGACTTCCAGCCAAAAACAGCCCCTAAAGATCAATGGCCACAGCAGGCTCAGTTATCTCACCACTCCAGTTGACTATTGCTCCCAGCAGGTCTACAGATAGTGATAAAATTTGGGGGTCCTGGTCTATCTCCCAACAGGGCAGGCATCCTAAGGAGCCTCTCCATGCCGCTTGTTCCAGCCGCTGCAGGCAGCCTAGAGAGCCCTTTGTCCTGTGTGTGCTTTCAGCCGGCCCTAAGCTCTGTGGCCTGATACAACAGTTTTGCCGCTGGAGCACTCCTGCAGTGTGCTCGAGCCCACAGCCCTTCATGTTACTCAGAGGTAATATGGCGACTCTCAGCATTCTTTCTGACCGCTGCTGATTTTGCGCCAAAACTAACCACCGAAGCCAATAAGCGCCTCAAAATCGTGCCAGCTGTGAAAGGAGCCTTTTATACTCTCTGAAAGCCAAACCTCTCTCCTGTGAGGCTGCGATCTTCGGCAGACCAGCCAGCAGCTCCTTTTAAGCCTTCCTGTCATTTCGGGGTAGCAGGTTCAAGCCAACGGCCCTTCACGCTATCCCCCACAATGGCACTGGCAGTCAGTGGTGTCTTTTTTACTGACTGCTATTTTACTGCGCTCCAATCTCCACAGCCGACAGCAGGCTCAAGCCAATGGCTCTTCATGCTGTGAATTTGCAATGTTCGTAGCTGCTATCCAAAAAAAAACAAAACACCCTAGGTAATTTCCTAAACTCCAATTAGCTCTCAGAGCTCTCCCTGATATGTCTAGTTGAGTTTCGACTGAGTGGATACTGGGGACTGTGGGCCGAAGAAGGCGTGTCTTCCGTTTGAACTCAGTCTAAAGAGCTATAAAACAAGAGCCATCCCGTGCCTGGAGTCTACTGATACCACTGGAAAACTACAATGCTGATCCAGCCTTCGAAGAAATCCAGTTTGACACCTCTGACTTATACAATTCTCAATTTTGTGCTTTTCTTCACTTGTTACTCTTTCTGGGAAAAATATTTATCTCTACTTTTAAAGCTCGCCCTTTTTTCTAGACATTTCTGTGATCCACAAACATTTCTGTGGTCCTGTTCCTTCCTTTCTTTACAACTTTAGCCTTTTTTTCATGTGACATATTTCTTCTTTTTCCTTCTGGTTTCATTTAATTCCTTCAAAAGAGCGAAGAAGGCTATTACTGTCTTCCATTGAGGTAAAGATGCTTGAGAAGAAGCTGCTAGGGAGATGTGCAAAGAGTTATCTTCTTTAGTTTCTTGACAAGTATATTCTAGAATTGGTTAACAGCAAGGAAGTGTTTGCAACAGTACTGAAAAGGACTACATAACTCATAATCCAAAGTCAGTCTGCTAATAATATCTGGGATATTATTCCGTACTCCAATGTATCAGAAAGGTCTCAGATTGGGGAAAAATGTTCTATGCCAATGCATATTCACCAGCATGATACTCATGGAAATATATAAAATGCATGGCAATATTTCAAGTATTTGTAGAATTCATGTCTTGTTCTGGGAAGAAATGTGAATTCTTTGTCCACATACAATATTACACCGAAGTAAAAAGCACTCTCATCGAAAGAAAGGATATTAACATTTTACAGAATTTAAGCATGAGAAAGTGCTTCACACTGATTCATGTCAATATTCTTGTGAGATAGTTTGTTTTGCTTCCTATGCTACAGATATGCTGAGGCTAACACATTGGTACCCTATGCTTTAACTGAAAAAGAAAACAAAGCCAAATAAAAAAAAATCAGCCTCCCTACTCAAATCAACTTTCTCATGGTATCCACTTACACATACAGATTATAGAATAACAGTCCATTAATCATTTTGATTTTATAATAATCATTTAAGGAAATATGACTGATAAATTTCTCAATTTAGAGAATGCAGACACAATTTTATTTCCATTTCCCATGAGTGAGATAGAAGATGCAGTTTATATGAAAACAATTCTCAATTGTATCAATAGATATCAACATTCACTACAACGCGTCTATGGAGATTCTCAGTCATCCAGGTCATGGTGTCCCAAAGATGCTTTTTCAAGAGGCATAAAAACATAGCACCATAGGAAAACAAACCTATCAGGACAAGATTCAGCAGTCCATCTGCATTTAAAAGACAAAAGCCACTCTTCTGAAAACAGCAAAGTCCACATTTTGGACAGAGAGGACTGCTGGTTTGAAAGAAGGGTCAAAGAGGCCATCTGTGTCAAAATTAAACAGCCTCCTCTCAACAGAGGGAGAGGGATACAACATTATCTATCTCCAATCTACAACACGGTCCTTTCAACAGTTCCAAGGAAGCTGCACACCCATTTGCACCACTCAGGTGACCCTGATGACATAAACCTTCAGGTGGCCTCAATGACTTGCTAAAAGAATGCAAATGACCAGCTGTCCGCAAGGAGTATAAATCCTTCCATTCCCCACCATCCAGTCAAAGCTGAAGAAGCTTCTTGGATGAGAAGTGAAATGTTTTTCAAAAAAACCCCAGAAAATCCAGTTGTCTCATGAAAAAGCACCTTTGGGACATTCACTTACTACATTAGCCCAAATTATGGATGCAACTTCCATCCAATTAAGACTCAACTTGTAAAACTTCCTGAGTATTTCTGTCTACAAAATTCATTGAAAACTGGGATTAAAGCTCCTCTAGATATTTGAAATTTTTTTTTTTTACAAATGCTGCTAAAAGGATGTCAATCTAACACTCTCACTTTGGTACCATATATCCAGATGTCCTTTATATTTCCAAGACATGCTAAGACTTTCACGGTAACACTTCCAAAGATATTGTCATGGAATTGTCAGATAAATGTTAGGAAAAGTGCAATTTTCACATAACTATTTCTATCTAAGTTACAACCTTTCAACTGTCATTCATACAATAGGCTTAAATATCTGACAATATCAAAAGTTATCCATATATCCAGTCTGGGATAGAGTACCGGAAGAAATATGAAACCTCAGGAACAAAAAATAACTGATCTACAGTCTTTCTGATTTAATCTCTGGACCCAGCAGAAGGCAATAAGAAGTTGAAGAACATTGGAGGAAAAAAAAATAAAACTTATTTGATATTAATATCTGTGTAAGCAAGATTACAGTAGCAGAAAGTAATCAAGTAATGGGGGGGGGGGGAGGAGAGAGCCAAGACCTGTAGAGTCAGATTAATCCACACATCATAAGTAATAATAAAAAAAATAGTTCATAGCTTTAAAGGGAAGTTACTCCTGAACTCTACCTTGTGGAAGTCTTTTTTGACATCTAAAACAAATTTCACTCACAGTATTCTGTTTGATTTCTGTTTCACTTAATCCCGCTTTCCTTTCAGCAGCAAGCTTAGTTGAAAAGAAAAAACCTGCAAGTGTAACATTTAACAGTAGGTTTCTTATACAAGTTTCCATTTTATTCCATGAAAATGCTATATAGAAGGATAACACAAATTATTATACAGAAGGAGATGGGATATATGGACTAAAATAAAATAGAGGATAGAAGTTGTAAGAGGTTGTAGGAGGTAAAATTAGTCTCTTTTTCTAAGTCCAACTTGTGGGACTACCTATTTCAATCTGATAGAGTTAAGTACCTACTCAGGTTCTTTTGATTAAACTATTTTATTTAATTATTCCATCTGTATAGCTACCCATTTCGTACTTGCGACTCACATACTTTAAAACAACAAAATAACACAACATAATACAGGAGAATAATAAAAACACAATAAACCCCCTTTCTGAAGAAGATGGGCAGTTCAAAAATGTGGGGAAAAAACCCTTAAAACCAAATAAACACCAACATTAAAAACAAAAAAAACAAAAAAATGCCACCTGCTGGAAGCATACCTTCAATTGTAACATATGGCCTCTGGAATAAGATATCTGTGGGGCTGCCAAACTACTGGAGGGTAATGGACAGAACAAATAACTTTGAGAAACAGAAAAAAGAACGGCAACCGAGTCAACAGTCAAATAAAAGAAGTCTGAGTCTGGCCCAGACCTGTAACCTGAGTGTCTTAGACAAAAGGTAAAGGTAAGGATTCCCCTCACATATGTGCTAGTCGTTCCTGACTCTAGAGGTGGTGTTCATCTCCGTTTCAAAGCCGAAGAGTCTGAAGACGTCTCCGTGGTCATGTGGCCGGCATGACTAAATGCCAAAGGCGAACAGAACGCCTTCCCACCAAAGGTGGTCACTATTTTTCTATTTGCATTTTTTGTGTACTTTTGAACTGCTAGGTTGGCAGAAGCTGGGACAAATAACAGCAGCTCATCCCGTTACGCGGCACTAGGGATTCTAACCGCTGAACTACCAACCGTTCGGTCGACAAGCTCAGTGTCTTAGTCCCTGAGCCACCGCGTCCCTTAAGACCTTAAGGTCTTGTCCCTTAGACAAGACCCTCCCTATTCTCATGAAGATGAAGGGATGATTTCTACCTCTCCTCAAGGGATAGAGGAAGTGCATTCACACTTGTAAGATTCTGTTACTTTAATCTTAAAATAAAAGTATTATTAGCTTTTGGTTTCCCAATCTGCTCTATCTTGGAGGTCTGACATAGTGTTTTCAGGGGACCTCGTTCTTTATCCAAGCTTTTGGCTAGGTGGTGAAGCTGTTTCTGAGTAGAATGTATGCATTTCCCATTGTTATCTTTTTGCTCATGTGTTATACTGTTCCATGTCAATTTTTTCCCGTATTTTTGCTTTGTAAAGCACCCAAGGCTGCTTAGAGTCTCGCAATGTGCAAATTCAATAACTATTATTAATAATAATTGTTGACTGAAAGACACTGGATTTATTTGATATGTAACTGAGAAATGGTCACTAATGATTACCAAATTTAGAAATCTATAATCATGCACAACTTTGAAATAATTATCTTTGTATTTATAAATTATATGAATACTAGAGGTGTAGAAGGGCAAATCAATCATTTCTTCAAACTGTTTTCCAGAAATGTAGCTAACCGTTGAGTAAATGTCATATCTTTTTAGCTGGAATCTGGATTCCAGATTTTAAATTAATGACACAATCCAATCAAGAGGAAAGACAACTGCTCTTTTTTTCAAAAGTCCAAAAAAAAAATTTCTTGTGTAGCAATTATTGCTGGTCAGTCCACTATAAACAATTCACACTGTCAGTAAAGAAGATGATTTTGATGGAGATAGGAGAGATCTGTTACCAAAGTGAGAAGAATATATTTTAAGCCCAAACTATGCAGAAGGAATGTGACAGTCTCAAACAAACACCTTCCTAATTGATATGAATATAAGAGGGGGCGCCTGTAAAGTTAGGAAAAAAATCAGTATTACCAGAGTCTGTAGTATAGCCCATCTTAAAAGTAATTTTAGTCTTCAGGTAGAGTTGAATTTTTGATTTGGCTTTCTTAAAATGGCTAAAAAAAACCCTGAGGAATCGATCTCGAGTCTGCTCAAATATTTCTTGTAATCTTCTGGAAAAATTGCAACAATTTGTGGGATCTCTCAGATAATGCAAGCTTTTCCCAAATGGCTTTCCTAACCTTATCATGGCAATGTTCCGGTACATTTTCTTCTCTGTATCCACTGCCCCATCTTATACCAAACAAAATCAGTTAATGTTTTTTATTTCTTCCCCATTTCCACAGCCATCTCTACATGCCTTCAAACCTTGATATGTTAACAGATAATTTCACTTGCTGATGTTTCTAAAAATACGGGTTTTTTTATATCTGTCAGGCATTTAATGATTTCCTGTAATTAAGAGGTAAGTTAAAAATAATAAAATGTCAATAACAATGCATTAAAGAATATGGACTTGTGTATTTGTGTGTGTGTGTGTGTGTGTGTGTCTGTAGCTGTGAAAGAGAGGGACTCTAAAAGAAAACATTTTCATAACAAAAGCAAAACTTTTAAGGAAAATAATTCAAAAAAAATATCAGAGAATGGCAAAGAAAGTTCTAGAGGCTACAATATGCCTCTTATACAATTTGCATTAGTTGTTTTTGCATGATCCATCTTGAGAGAGCAAGAAACCCACCCACTGTACGTCTTCTGACAACAGATGGGTTGACCAAAAATTATGCCATCTGGATAGGAAAGGCTGCATTCAATTTTCAATGTAATAGTCCACAAGTTTTAAAAGTATTCATTATTCATTTGTATGATGAGCCTTGTATCTACAGCAGTGTTTGGGGCATTTTGCTGTATCAGAAGGAGAATTTTGAACGTTCTTTCAATACAGTGGTAGAAAGACAGTTGAAAATAACCAACAGTGGATACATCAAAACTGAAAATGAAATTCAAATAAACATGAAAGCTATAGTTAGAGATAAATTAATTTGTACCTATAAGAAAAAAATATTGAATATGTATTTGAAACAGATTTTTAAATATTCTACAGAAGACCTCCTAGAACAGTGATGGTTAACGCGCAAACCCCCAAAATACAATGCGAGCGTGCCCATGCATACGTCCACCTCGCATGCGGGTGCAGATCTCCCTGAGACCTGAATACCAGCTGGCCAGTGGGAGGCATGTGCACATGCACGGTGGAGCTGGGCTGGGGCAACGGCTGGTGTGCCAGGTGACATGGCTCTGCGTGCCACTTCGGGTATGTGTGCCATAGGTTTGCCATCACAGTCGTAGAATCTTAGATCATAGGGCTGTAAGAGACCTTGCAGGTCTTCTTGTACAAATCCCTACCCAAGGCAGGAGTGTCTTTCTACCGTCCCAGACAAATGGCTGTCCAATCAAAGAACCATGATCAAGCTAAATTGCCTTCTGTTTTTTATTAATGGGTTTTCTGACATTATTTATGGGATAATAAATAACAGCATATAATATCTTTGAACTCAGAACATCCTTTAACAAATATTGGTATCTTGTGTGAAGGGAAATGTTATCGTAAAAGAGGTGCAACTTACTTGTTGTACCCTAAATTATTAATCACTTAACGTTCATTTAATTTGCTTACATATATTAAAAAAGAGCTGTCTGGAATTTCAAATCATATGAAATGGCACTATATTTTCTTTATTCTCAGAGTTAGGAACTACATACACATTTAATTTCACAACATATAGACAGATTTAATCATACTTGAAATTGGGAAAATGTGACAATCCTAGACCAGGCCAAATGCAAAAATGCCAGGGAATTTCTAGAAGCCTGGCACTCTGACAAATCAGCTATCAATACACACATAGACATCAACAATATCTATAGACTATGCAAAAGAGACAATCAACCAGCCCAAAAAAGAGATTCCAGCACCTCTCCATCAGTATCAGCACTCAGATCAGCATAGATTAACTCCAAGGTCAACTTCAAACCAACAATCAAGTAAGCAATACCCCAAGCAAGAAACTGCCAGAGTCATTAGTAAACAGCCCAAAGAAAGGATCCAACCCACACAGTCAGAAAGACACCAGAATATCAACTGACAGCAAACAGCACTTCTTACTAGCCTGGTGATGAACCCAGTTAGGGTCAGCAGTGAAATCCGCCCGGTTCTATCCGGCTCACCGAACCGGTGATGCTGGCGGCGGGAGGCTCCACCCACCCGCTGGGACGTCATTACATCCTGCTTTTTTACCTTCTGAGCATGTGCAGAAGAAGTGTGCTCCCATTCCCGAACCGGTAGTGAAGGTAAGTGGATTTCACCGCTGGTTAGGGTCATGAAGCGACTTCAAGAAATCAAGCAAGCTCAGAGAGCACCAAGGACCCCTCACATACACGTTTCTCTGCTATCTTATATGCAGAATCTGTATTTTATTTCAAATGACTACTTGCTTTTTGATATACCTGGTGAAGGCTGAAATGTTACATTTTGAAACTCTATTCCTATTTGCAAGCTTAAATACCTTGACAGTTGCTAGTATATTCCATGAAGTTTATCTGACAAAAATAAATATCAGAAATAACCATTCTGATAAAATAATATTTCTTTACTATTTTTAAAAATGAATCTTGGTAGATTTTTATTTTATTTTGTATTACAGGTTTGGTTCAGAAACTTCCGTTTGTTAACAGTATCACAAAACTTTAAAATAACAAAATGTGTTTTCTTTGCAAGTGAAGACAAAATTTCATATGGCATACTCTTTATGCCTGGAAAGTATAATTGGAACATGAAGAACTGAATAAATAGTTTTCACTAATATACTCTAGATTTTTTTAACATTGTACTCAAAATATATACCTTCTAATCTGAAAATTACATACGCTGCTACAGTTATTTTACATTAGAATAGTTTAGATATACAAGAGATAAGAAATATACAGTTCAAATGAAGAAATCACAATTATTAATATTCTAGACCAGTGATGGTGAACCTTTTCAGTACCAAGTGCCCAAACCGGAACATGCATGCACGTCGCAGCCCCAGAAACTCGAACACCAGCTGGCTGGTGTGCATGCGTGTGCCGGCCAGCTGGTTTTCGGGTTTCTGGGGCTCCGATATGCGCGAAGATCAGCTGGCATGCCAGAAACCACAAGAGCAGCTGGCGACGGCGCACGTGCCCATAGAGAGGGCTTTACGTGCCACCTCTAGCACGCGTGCCATAGGTTCACCATCATAATTCTAGACTATTTAAAATCAAAAGCAGCCAATAAGTAAACCACCAGTTATATCTCAGGTCCTTGAGAGGAGTTTTCATCAAAAACTGAATTACAGGTGGATTGAAATTTCCATTCATTTCCTAATGCATGTAGAAAAAAAAGCAAAAATGAAACAAAGGAAAGATAAATAACATTTAATGAAGTTGAACTATTAAATTAATTTAATAGTTGAAGTGTAAAGGCATGTTACAAAGTTATAGAAGATATGTTAAAATTATTAGTTAGCTACTGTAATATCTACAATATTTAGCTATATGTCAGTACACTCTTTTCTGAAAGCATTCTAAAAAAATATTTCCCCTAATATACTAATTAAATAGGGATTCGGTGATGGTGCTCTTATCTCAAAAATGTTTAATGGATACTAAACTGACCAAATTAAGAAATTCTGTGATTTGTAATAATTAAAGCTAAAATAACATAATATGTAAAACAAATGCATAAGACCTAAACAAAACAAAACCTCACCCTAACACAAAAACAAGCTTCAACCACAATTTGATCTTTCGTTATACCCGTTCACTTGGCAGATAAAATGACTAATATATTGCTTCTCAGTAAATAATGCAAACTGAAAAATGCTAATTAGAAGTGTAACTTATATTGCACTGCAAACAAATAAAATAAGTCAGATGTTTTAGAAATATCTCTACTAATGATGGAAAAATAATAGACAAAACTCATTTATCAAATTTAATCAGTTATTGAATTTCAAACATATATGGCTATATTTATTACAAAACACTTCCTTATTTACAAGCAACTACTTGTTAGCACTCAGGAATTTAGGATTACAGGTAGTCCTTGATTTACAACCACAATTGAGCCAAAATTTCTATTGGTAAGCGAGACCTTTGTTAAGTGAGTTTTGTCCCATTTTATGACCTTTCTTGCCACAGTTAAGTGAATCACATAAGTTCTTAACTTAGTAATACAACTGTTAAGTGAATCTGGCTTCCCCACTGACTTTGCTTAGCAGAAGGTCAGAATGTGATTATATGACCCTGGAACACTGCAGCCATCATAAATATGAACCAGTTGCCAAGTGTCTGAATTTTGATCATGTGACAATGACTGTAAGTGTGAAAATGGTCATAAGTAACTTTTTTCAGTGGTGTTATAACTTTGAATGATCACTAAATGAACAGCTGTAAGTCAAGGACTACCTGTGCTATCTATCTATCTATCTATCTATCTATCTATCTATCTATCTACCTATCTATCTAATCTATCCAAAAATGTTTAACTATTTGAATTGTTTCCTTTTTTTTCACTGACATCATTCTTTTATCACAAAGCGCTCCTATGAAAGCACTTTCAAGAATGCGATGTAATACTCTTATCTGAATTCTATTTATCTGAGAAAGTGACCACAAAGTTATCACATTCTTCCGGTATCCTAAAGGCACTCACTGATAAGTCAGGAGGTCAAGTAAGAACATCTAAAGAATTATTTTCACCACTTAACAAGGAATGGGAAACAATTCACAGATATTTTCAGGATTTGGGTTACTGATGGGCCAACAACTGCCCACAGTACCTATAGATAAAGCCACCATGCCAAAGATATATGATAGCTGACACAGTGTTTGAAAAAGTCAACACGGCAGTGTCAGAGGGTAGAAAGGAAGTTTTAATTTCACTTCTCTAGTAATACAGATCCAAGTAAGAAGGTTGGGGGATGGAGGAGCTCCTAAACAGATTGATTTCCCCTCCTCTATTATTTCTTCACAAGTTGTCCATGTGTGATTTAAGAAAATAGGAAACAGGTTTACAGCATAAAAATAGTATTTGGAATAGAAGTGATGTGTGTAAAAGCTGCCTGGGAATGAGAAACTACAGAATGCAAACCTGCCTGGCATAAACCCAAGCATAATGAGTAATAAGTTTATGCAAGGTCCAATAAGTTTACAAAAAAGAAAGCAAAAGTATGAGAAACACTGGTCAAATTTATACAACCCATACTGGAAATGAGAATTTATTCTTACGCTATAGCTTTCTTCATTAAGCTAATGGGCCTTAATGGCAACATTCAGCCAATGTAGATTTGCTATCTTTTTTCTACCATAGTGGTAGGAACTATAGTGAATCTTACTCATTTTTTGTTTCCAGTTAATTCAAAACCTAGTTGGCAAACATTTTCACAGCAATTAGATGATACTAACAGCTTACAGGCTGCAAAAATTATCAGCAGAAAACAAAGATCTGCAGACTCACAAAGTGGAAGTAGAGGAATGGAAAACCTTTTAACAGTTAATCGCTGGCTGACTTAATTTTCCTAATACTATACAAGCAACCTAGAAGTTCAATCAAAACTGGTACCTACATGTTGTAAAAGTCTGCCACTGCAAATGGATACTAGAGTTGTGAAGCAAATGGAAAATGCTTCAAATATTTTCTCTTCCCATAACCAAATAGCCATTTCCAAACAATTCATTTTTTTAATACTGGAAATACTCCCTCACTCAATCTTTATCTATTAGGTTTAATGACCCCTAAAACCTAACTTTCCTTTTCCTTGAATATACAAACATTTAAAGTATAGTTCTTTATTTTCCAAATCACCAAAGTATGCTGGCTGTTATTATTTTGCAAGAAAAAAATTCCACTTACCCCAAATGAACAAAAAATCCATCCTTAAGCAGGAATCTTAATAATAAACCCCTAGAATTTTCCCATTCCCTAAATTTCTCCAGCAGAATTGCATGCCTCAGAACAGAGACATCAAGGCAGGTGAAGAGATGTTAGCCACGACTGCATGACCAAAGTCTTGCCTCATTTTTTTACTTGAGGGGTGTGGTTATTGTGTAAAAAAGTGCTAGAACTATTATGACAAGTAAATGAGGAAGCGAGAAGACCCCAAATATCCCTTTCTTGACTTACTTTGGTATAAAAGGAGATAAAGACTCGTGGAGTTGGCTTTCAAGATTCTGTTATTATACCCTGTAACAATAAAGGAGAGGCCCAAGAGCCCTTACATTGCCTGTTCTATGATATGACCTGCCTCAAAGGGCTGACATGCTTCCAAGCAATTTACCTGTTCTGGATATTCTCCAAAGGGGCATTGGTCTTACCTGATACTCTCCTTCTCTGTGTATTGCGGAACAGTCCAGGAATGGGTTGACTTGTTCTTTTTGCGCCAGAGACTGAGTTGTCAGACTTGTAGCCACACCCCATCACTTCTCTCTCTGGCCCAGTTTTCTATGAAGGCGTAGCTGTAAATAAAATGCTTCCCCAATGTAAAATGATCGCTCCTGGACTCTGAGCCATACAGTCGCCAGGTTGGGTTTGGACTCTCCCGTAATACACAGAGAAGGAGCTTATCAGGTAAGACCAACACCCCTTCACCAGTGTGATTGCGGGAGAGTCCAAAAATGGGAATACCAAAGCCGGTTGTCCTATGGGTGGGTAGCCGTTTGGTCCAGAGTCCTCAAGGCTGTATGAACCTTTTTAGGGCCCTCCTTCCGAAGGATGCTTCCGCTGATGTGAAAGCGTCCAGTTTGTAGTGTCTAATAAAGGGGGACGGTGAGATGCATGTCACCACCCTACAAATGTCTTCGATGGAGGCCTGAGTTGCCCACGCCATTGTCATGGCTGCACTCCTAACCGAATGAGCCATTACCCGTCTGGGTAGTGGCAGGGCCTGAGTTTCACAGGCCTTGGCTATAAATGCTCTTAACCATCGGCCTACGGTTGATAGTGTTATTCTCGTGCCTATTGAAGATGGTTGAAAGACAGAAATAGTGACTCTGTTTTTCTGGTAGGAGATGTCCTCTTGATGTAAATCTGGAGGACCCTCCTAACATCCAAGGTATGCCATTTCTTCTCCAGGGCATGGGTTGGCCCTGGACAGAAGTCTGGCAATATGATTTCCTGGGCCCTATGGAACCAGGAATCCACCTTGGGGATGAAGGAGGGGTCCAGTCTGAGGACCACCCTGTTTGTGTGAAAGATGCAAAGGTTCTCCCTGACGGAGAGAGCCACCAACTCTGAGATACACCTGGCTGAAGTAATGGCTACAAGGAATGTGATCTTGAACGTCAGGAAGCACAGACTGACTGTTTAAAGTGGCTCAAAGGGCGCCAAGGTGAGGGCTTGCGGTACCTTAGGTAAGTCCCAAGTGGGATACCTGTGTACTACCGGAGGGTTCAGGTTGGCTGCACCTCTGATAAACCTTCGGATAACCGGGTATTGAGCAAGGGACTCAGCTCCCCGCATGTCAACACTGTGGAGAGAGTGCTTGTCTGCAAATGGGTGTTATGGGAGAATCCTCTATCCAGTCCTTCCTGGAGAAATTCCAGGACTTGTGGCACCAAAATTGAAGTGGGGTCAATGGAACACCACTTGGCAAATGTTGTCCAGGTGGAGTTATAAATTCTATTGGTCGATGGCCTTCTGGAGGCCTGAATCCGTCTGTATCACTCTGGAGGAGTACTTGTCCCTCCTCAGGAGACTCCTCTCAAATGCCAGATGGTCAGTTGGAGCCATTGTGGCTCCGGATGGATCAAGACCCCCAGGCTGAGGGAGATACTCTCCTGAGGAATCCTTCAGGGTCAGGATACTGAGAGGAAAATGGTTTCCTCCTTCGGAATCATTCCATGGTCTCGTCTCCAGTCGGGAGTTGCAGTGGCTCCTCCTCCCCTTCCAACGGGCTCGTCGGAGCACCTCAAGGTCTCGGATTGCCCTTCCACCAGCAGTCTTGGCTTCCCTCGACTGGTGGACCTCTGAAGCAATCTCACGAGGCTCCTCCTTCCTGGACCCTCAGCGGACCGTTCTCACCACAGACGCCAGCCTCTTCGGCTGGGGGGCTCATCTCGACCACCACTTAACCCAGTGTCGGTGGTCTCCTCAAGCCCAAGCACTCAACATCAACATCCTAGAGCTCCGGGCTGTCTATCTCGCCCTCCAGGCCTTCAAAGAGGTCCTCCTTGGCCGGGATGTCCTCGTCCTAATGGACGTCTCGGCCAAGGCTCACATCAATCGACAGGGGGGCACCCACTCCAGGGAACTCATGACAGAGGCTCTCCACCTATGACTGTGGGCGGAGTACTATCTATCTTCAATTCAGGCAGCCCATATATCCGGCTCAGCCAATGTTCAGGCCGACTCCCTGAGTCGAATTCTGATAGACCACGGGGAGTGGAGCATTCCTCCCCTTCTGTTCCGGGACCTGACTCTCCGCTTTGGGAATCCTGCAGTGGACCTATTCGCGACGGGGTCCAATCACCTCCTCCCGAGGTTCTTCACCCGGTATCCGACCCCGGGGGCAGAGACGGTAGACGCTTTGTGCAGCCCGTGGCCCTCCGGTCTTTTGCTGTATGCATTTCCCCCTCTGCCACTGATAGCCAGGATCATCAGGAAACTGCTTCACGAGAAGGTGGAACTGCTCCTCTTGGCTCCTCACTGGCCAGGCCAACCTTGGTTCTCAGACCTACTGTCCCTATCGGTGGAACCCCATTGGCTGTTACCGCAGGACAGGATCTCACTGACTCAGGGGCACCTGATCCATCCAGACCCTCTCTGGTTCCGGCTCACCACCTGGAGGTTGAGCAGTTCCTGTTGACCAGGGCTAAGGTTCCTCCAGACGTCATATCCATCATCCAGGCGGCTCGCAGGCCCTCCACCGATCAAATATACAACGCGACGTGGCAGGCGTTCTCTCGATGGTGTAAGGGCCGTAAACTCCCCCCTATGTCGGCATCTGTCATGGAAGTCCTGGCGTTTCTTCAATCTGGGTTTGTCTGGCCTGGCGCCCAACACCTTGCGGCATCAAGTTGCGGCCATCGCATCGTGTCCTGTGGGTCCGTGGATTCCATCTCCAAACACCCCCTCATCCGTATCTTCGTGGGGCGACCAACATGCGGCCTCCCGTCATCCACCGGTTTCCGTCATGGGACCTCAATAAGGTGCTATCGGCCCTCACTAAATATCCGTTTGAACGCTTGCGGGACGTTCCCTTGAAGTTTCTCTCTTTTAAAGTTTCCTTTTTGGTTGCCGTCACCTCCGCTCGCAGGATCTCAGAGCTGGCAGCTCTGTCTACCAGACAAGACCTTTGCATCATACATACGGACAGGGAGGTCCTCCGCCTCGACTCACTTTTCATTCCGAAAGTGAACTCGGCGTTTCACCGCTCGCAGGAGCTTATCCTGCCCAATTTTTGCCTTTCTCCCCGTCACCGTTTGGAGAAAGTTTGGCATACACTGAACGTTCACCGGGCCCTTCGGATCTATTTGGACCAGACTTCCACCTTCCGACGCTCCGAAGCGCTCTTTGTCTCCTTCCAGCCCTCCTCAATGGGGGCCAAAGTTTCAGCGACCGTTCTCAGGCGTTGGATCTGGGCACCCATCTCTATCGCATACGAGTCCCAATCGCTGCCGGTTCCACGCCACATCACCGCCCACTCCACAAGGAGTGTGGCTACTTCCGCAGCCTGGTCAACTCAGACCCCTTTGGAGGAAGTGTGCCGTGCGGCCACCTGGACGTCACCGACGCCCTTCATTCGCCATTACCGCCTAGATACCTACGTGTCTGCGGATGCCTCCTTCGGCCGTCGGGTTCTCCAGAGCGTGTGTCTTGATCCGGCACCTCGGGCATGGCCTGCTAACTCCCAATAAGATGCCGGACTTTGGTATGTCCCAAGATGACTGCTGTCCCTGCCAGTATGGAGAATGGGTGTTGGACTTACCTGATACGCCCTTTCTCGGGCAGGCAGGGACGGCAGTCAGCCCCTCCCTGCTGGGCCCGTCCCTCGGTCCTTGGGTGGGTGGGCATTCTCACTTGTCTTATGTTTTTTTGTCCTACTGTAGACACGCTGTCTGCTCCTTCGTCCTCGTCTCAAACTGGGATTCCTACAGGAAGAGGCGGGACTTATTTGTTGAGCAGACTCGGTCCTATTGGATCAGGCTAAGTCACCTCCCAAGATGACTGCCGTCCTTGCCTGCCCGAGAAAGGGCGTATCAGGTAAGTCCAATGCCCATTTCCAATCTACAATCCTGACCCAAAAGAACAGGGTGCAATCCAGTGCATAACAGGTTCTCCAGTGCACTGCTTGGAGAATCCAAGCATGGGTTGACTTCCGTCTACCTGCCCAGAGACTGAGTTGCAACGGTTTCTTGGCCACGCCTCCTTTGCTTGGCTGAGCCCCAGTTTTTCGACTTAGTCTAGCCTAGAGAGGCATGTACACACTTAGCTAATGCAGATCTGAGCAATAAATTATCTTCGCTTGGATTCTCCTTTTTATTAGTTTTTTGGGAATATCTTAAGAGGAGCAGGAACAGCAGAGGGAGTTTCCTGCTGCTTTGCAGCCTTTGGCTGCCGATCTCAGCCTGCAAGTTCCTGATGTTTGTGCTGGTGTACCCTGGCCTGTCTGTGGGAGCCCCTGCCCTGTGGAATGAACTGCTCCCGGAAATGCGTAAGATCTCCGACCTCCGTGTATTTCGCTGTGCCCTCAAGACTGTTGTTCCGCCAGGCCGGGCCATCAGTCTAATGATTTTAAATTGGGTGTTTTAAATTTTGGGTGTTTTAAATCTGAGCCGAAATTATTTAATAATTTTAATTATTTTTAATTGATGTTTGTCTTTGTGCTTTTAATAGGCTATACACTGCCCTGAGTCCTTCGGGAGAAGGGCGGTATAGAAATAAAATAATAATAATAATAATAACAACAACAACAACAACAATAACAAAAGGCCTGACCAGTCTTCACAATAGATTGGGAGCGTTGAGAACAGCTATGGCGGCTGACATAGCTGGAGACTTCCAAGCCAGCTTTTCGTTGTATCCCTTGGGCAATGCCCTGTTTGATAGAGTCAGCAATCAAAGTGGCCAAAGCAGGGGAAATCTCTAAGGGTAAGTTGTCACTCAGATTGGAGGCCAACACCGGCTGAGGAGTAGGGGGAGGGGAACATCCCTGCACTTGGTGGCCTGCTACCTCTCTGGAAGAGGACTGTTGATGGGCTGCGGTCTCCTTGGGGGAGGAGTGCTGCTGAGGAGCCATCAGAACAACCTCCGAATGGGCAGGGAAAACCGAGGCAGCCTCAGCTGAATCGATGGAATCCCCAACTACCGAGCCATCTGGGGAGAAAGCAGGGGCTTCCGATGATAGCGCCGCTGCTGGGGAGGGTCCTGAAGAAAGAGCAGCTGCCACTTGGGTGGAGGCCTGAGGAGTTGCAGTCTTTTGGGCTTTATGGAAGGCCCGCTCCATGGCTTTGTGCCGGCGTTCCTCCTCCTTGGCTGAGGAAGCAGCTTTAGATTTTGGAGGAGGAGGAGGAGGGGGAGGGTCCTTAAGCCTGGCGGCTTTACGCTGATGCTGGGAAGAGGATCCCTCCCCCGGATCTGCTGAATGGCCTCTCTTGCCCCGGGAGCCAGTCACGCGGGGAGCCTTGGTGTGACTGGCGTCCGCCATTTTGGAAGGTGCAGGCTCAGCCATGGAGGCACTTCGCGCCAAATTAAAGAAATAAATAAACCACTACTCACAGGAGCTGTTTGAAGAGGGCCCGCCGGTGTATAATGAGCCGCTAGCCCGAAGGCTGCAAAAGCGGCAAAGCGGCTAGAAGCGGCAAGCCCAAGGGGCTAAAATACAGCTGTGCTGCTCAGCTGCTAGGAGGAGAGTGCCGCGACCCTGTCTCCGATGACAGGGAGATGGCCGGCGAGCGCGACAGTGCAAGCACGTGCGCGCCGAAACAGAGCTGCCGTCCAGCAGTCCGAAGCCGCGGGGCGGCTCTTCAGCGGAACCAGGCGATAAAGCCCTTCACACTGGGATAGTTGGAGTCCAAACTGTTAAATTTGAAGGCAAAGAGACGAAGCCGTGCTGAAGTAGACACGCCTGTCCTTTTCCAGACCGAGTCAAAGAACTGGGATTCCTACAGGAAGAGGCGGGACTTATTTGTTGAGCAGACTTGGTCCTATTGGATCAGGCTAAGTCGCCTCCCAAGATGACTGCCGTCCCTGCCAGTATGGAAAATGGTTCTACATTCAACTTAGTTTTTAAAAAACAAAAGCAACTTTGGTAATAGATGTGCTTTTTATTGCTTGTTGTTGGTGCACCAAATGCCACATCTACCTCAACAAAAGAAAACAATTGGATTGGATTGGATTGGTTATTGCATTGCATTGCATTGCATTGCATTGCATTGCATTGCATTGCATTGCATTGCATTGCATTGCATTATTTATTGTACTATACTATACTGTACTGTACATTATCCAGTCTTCATTATTTTTTTTAAATAACTCAACGCGACAAACAAATCTAAGACTCCTTCTACCTATTCACCTCCACAACAATTCTGTGAGGCGAATTGGGCTCAGAGAGTGAATGGTCCATCATGGTGCCCCAAGCTGGATTTCATGGCAAGACTAGAATTTAGAGTCTTCTGCTTTCTAGCTTCGTGCCTTAGCCACTAAACCAAACTAAAATAAAATAAAACAAAAGTTTTGTTTAAAAATAAGAACACTATCGGAAACTCATTTGATATTTAAAGGTTTGTACTCAACTTTGAACAATCTGAAGTGCTAATACTTGACCTTTTAAAGCCATTACATTTGGCAACTTCACTGTGCAATGCAGTGAGAACAACTCCAGACGTTTTTCTTCTTGAACTTCACGATTTGCACAGAGATTGGTGCCTGTTTGGATAACTCCTGCCACAATAATAACTGCCTAGTGCAATTTACTTGACACCAGTCAACAACTTTTATTCTTTCAAATGTTGAGCTTGGTCACTTTGAATTACTGATTTAGATTGCTTCTTTCATTCTATGTACATATCTATACTCCATAAACATATCTATACTCCATATTCCCTTTCAGACTAGGCAACCTTATGCAGACCACAGAAACAGAGTAGGAAAGAGCAAGCCAAAGAAATTAAAAATATGGTATATACAGTATACAATATACAAAAATAAAACAGAACAAAACATGTAGCTAAAAATAATTAACACCAAGTCGATTCACCATACATCTCCAGGCCTTCATATCATAGAAATCATCCATGCTTCTAAAACATCTATTCTCGTGATGGCGAACCTACAGCATGGGTGCCACAGATGGCACATGTAGCCATATTGGTGGGCACGCAAGCTCAGCTCCAGTGCACATCCACGTGCCGACTAACTTTATTTTTGGGCCTTCTGGGCCCACCAGAAGTAGGGAAACAGGCTGTTTCCTGCCTCTGGAGGACCTCGGGGAGGCCCTTTTTTCTCTCTCCCCAGCCTCCAGAGCCTTTCTCGGAGTCTGGGGAGGGCACAGAGGCCCTCCTGAGGCCAGAAACAGCCCATCTGCCAACTCCCAATGGGACCCTCCGGGGGATGGGGAAGGCTATTTTCGCCCTCCCCAGAGTCCAAGAAAGCTTCTGGAGGCTGGGGACAGCAAAGAACGGACCTACCGTGCCATCACGTGCCAAGAGCAGGGGAGGTCATGTGTGCATGCGCCGGGGCAGGATGCATATAATTATGGGTGTGGCCATGCGTGTGTGCAATACCTCCCCCCCGGCTCCTGGCACACAAGAGCAAAAAGGTTAGCCATCACTGATCTATTCAATGATTTATGCATTGCCTTTAACTACCACTTCTTTCTTTTTTATCAGTGCAATCCAACCAAAGTGTTATTAGTCTTCTTCCTTTTGGTCCATTCATTCTTCTTTTATATATTTTCTATACTTTGGTCTTCATCATTTTCTCTGTACAGTATGACCGAACCAACTCAAAAGTTTTATTTTTTATACGATGACTCACTATTATATTAAATCACTACTTATTCAGCACCCTTTAATTTCTGACCTTATCTCTTTTTACTTTAACATACAAATGTCTTTTCTTCTATCATACTTGAATCTCATTTTCGTATTAATATTTATACTCCATAAACCACTACAAATCTATCCAGATTATAGCAGTATATAAATGACAGAAACAAAATAAATAACCTCAGCAGCACCAACATCTCTTATATATAACTATTTTTGACATACATTCATTCTTTGCAACAAATCACATGCTATCTACTGACCTTCTATCAACACTGGCATGTTTTAAAATTTCACAATTTCTTTTCCCATCTCTGGCATTCGTTCACCCAAGCTAATTTTTCATTGTTTATGAATAATTTGAAATCACTCCATTTTTTCTGCCGAACACAAATACCTTGTTTTCTGATCCACTCATTTTCAGATCAATACTCTCTCTAACATCATAAAATCTACTAAACATGTTCCTGAAAACATTTGGGTTCTCAGTGAATAATATAGCATCATAGGTATACAAAGTAACACCTACATTTCACATCCTAAACCAACACCATTCTAACATCATCTCAAGTTTTCCCAATATATTAATCTACAGTCATGGGAAAAAGTAAGGACATTCCACTGAAATTTTTAAGTTCTTGGACATATTTCAACATTCAGATATTTGATATTCATTCGAACAATATTGACAAATGGAATATCATGTAACAAATATCATGCACCATTTACATTTGGTAGTACATTCTGTAATTTAAAAAAAAGAGAAATGCTAATTTTGCCTGTGGAAAAAATACACCTCTATACTGAGCACAACCTCAAATACCTAAAATTAGAATCAGGTACACCAGATCAGATGCAAATGATTAAAACACCATTGGAGAGGATGTAGGAGGAACTGCAGATTGTCTTATTTAAACCTTGGCATTTTGTTTGATTTGTTCTTTATTGTTGAAATGTCTGCTATTATCTCTATGCCTGGGATAGCTCTCTGAGGCCTTCAGAAACGTTGCAGATGTCTTATGATTCTGGAAAGGGATTTAATAAGATTGCCATACAACTGGAGATCAATCATTCCACTGTCCAGAAGATCATCTACCAATGCAGAAGATTTCAAAGAACTGCAATCTTACCCGGGCCAGGCCATTCCAGCAAATTCAGCCCGAGAGTAGAATGCAAGATGCTGAAAGAAGTCTCTAAAAACCTCAGAATGTCATCATGTTACTTACAGGTAGCTCTTGTTACTATTGATGTTGAAGTGCACAAGTCTACCGTTACAAAGAAGCTGCATAAATTAGACCTACATGGGATGTGTTCTGGAATGACTCTGTCAAAGCATGGATCTAAATCCTATTAGACAACCCACAACTCATTGAGTTATTTCAGAGTTACCTAAACAGAATGACCAGGAGCAAGCAACAACAGCAGTGGGAGCGTGAGGAACTTCTGACTTCCTGTCAGCTTCCTCACTAAGTTTCACTCTGGGAAGCTGGCAGAAATCTTCCTCTCTTTCCTCTGCTCCCCTTTCTGCCGCAACAGGCAGGTAAGTGGCTGTTGCCGGGTGGGGGAGAGGTTGAGAAAATGAGCAACTGGCAAAGGAACTTAGCCATTTTCTCTGTTGACTTTTTCTCTACAAGTTTCCACAAGTAAAAACTTTGCTAGTGTAAAGGAGCGTAGGAGCATCAACAGTTATATCAGTTTCTTTCCGGTTCCCCAAAGACTTGTGAAAATCTGGCAGAAAATGCTGAAAATGAGGATCACATGTTAGTGGCAGACAAGCAGCAGCACTGAACAGCAGCACAGAAATGGCAAAAAAAACAAACAACAAAACCCAAAATTTCATTTCCTCAACATTAAGGATCCCAGTATTCTGTAAGCTTATTCTAAGTACCTTTTTTGATAAAATTTTGCCCTATATATTGCCCAATTAAAGGTTTCAAAGTATCAGACAGACACAAGAGTTTTAGTTGTATATAGTCTTAGATTCTGTGGTGCAATTTAAAACAGGTTTTGCCTGCCTCAAACATTGCACAGCTGAAAAAATTCTGCATGGAGGAGTAGGAAAAACTCCCCCCCAAGTGGATAGGAAAGACCGATAAACAGTTACAAGAAAGACCTGTTCGCGATTGTTTCTGCCAAATAGTTCAATGCTAGATACTAAAGCCAAGAGTATATAGGGGTTTTTTTCACAGAAAGAAATGGCTACCTGTTAATTTTTCTTGTTTAATAATTGAAGTCAATTTTTCAGGGTTGGGGTTTTTTTTGTTCAATTACATCATCTTTATCTTTGCATATTGCTTGAATAAAGTTAAAATATAGATATGTGCACGTTTAAAAATTTTATATGTACTTTTTCACTTGACTATATAAATACTAACAAATAAAAGAGGACACGATTCATCCTTGTTTAATCCCTGCTCAATGTTCAATAATTTTGAAGCATTTAACTTTATTCTCACATATCCTTTGCTTCGATCATATCCTTCCCTTCTCAACCAACTTTCTCCATCATTTTTGTGCAAAGCATTCCCCACATTAACCCTATTTCTTACCCTAAAACAAACATATAATAAACTCCGTTCTTACAATTGTCAGGCACTAGTTGCTTGACAGTGAGGTGGGTAGCACACAAATTTTGTAAATAAATAAGTAAAATAAAAACTAGACATCATATAAATTTAGTAAGTAAATAAATAAAATAAAAACTACACTTCATAGGCAAGTTGCAGAGTCTCTCCAAAGCAAACCACATCTATGTTTTAACACTTTTTTGGGTGACACCATCCACACCTGCAATCTTATACTTCTTCAACAATTTCAAAAGCATCTATAATTTCCTTTTCAGGATACTAATATTGATAGTATTCATTTTAATTTCACTCTCTGATATATCATTATCATTCATAATTAATCCTTCCCAACAAAATGTGATTTCCCCTGAATCATTTTACTGTTTTTATTTTTAATTTCGTTCAATCTGTTGGAGGATTCCTATGTAGTCCTCTCCATTCTTCCTCAAAGCAGTGTTTTATTTCTATCAAATTATTCCTCATTTTTTCCGTCTCTTAATTTTAACTGTTCCTTGCTATTTCGACTGTGTTCTTTACATCCCGATTTCTTTTTGCACATTATAATCTTTCTCTCAACCTCATTTTTGCAGCGATCATCCTTTTTTACACATTGTTTCTTATCCACAGCCCTTCATTTCATTATTGCTCCAAGCATCTTTTTTCATCCTTCCATTACTGTTACTCCATACATTTTTGTGTCACTCTGTAATACAATTCTTTTCACTGTTTAAAGCATTTTCATCAACTTTCCTTACTTTCACGTTCTATTAATTGTCTGGAATATTAATCATATCATAATATTTTGTCATATATTGCTTTCTCCTCCTGTAATTTTTACTCTTTTTTTCACTTCTTTTCTTTCCTTCTAAGTCATTTTTTTCTCAGGGTGAAGCCTAACCTTACCAAAAAATGGCCTGTTCCACATTCAGAATCTTTCATCACCCTTGTATCCTTCACTAATTCTCTTAACCTTTCATCATAAAAAATCAAATTATTCATGACTCATTCCTTTGCCATGTATGTGTATGAATAAAATTATGATTAATTATAAACATGATTTAACTTATTCAAAACAAACAATTCTTTTTCTAAGTCACCATACCCATTTATTTTCGGATCTCCAAACAACCCAATCACTTTTTTTGCAGTCATTCATCCCATCCATACTTTCATGTCACCTGAGTAATTTTTAAACCAGATCACATCTACTGCATAATTTTCCCCATATCCTATCTCTGATACTTTTATTGCTACAATTTATTGGTATACAACATGCAATTATCATTAACATATGAATTTCTACAGCGTAGGGACATCAATCCATGCCTTCTGAGATACATTTTAGATCTTTCAATGTACAGCAACTATATCTATAATTAAATTCAACTCCGCAAGATCAGGCCACTTCCGAAGTACAGGTAGTCCTCGATTAATGGCAATAATTTAGACCAGAACCTCTTGTCACTAAGCTACTACACAGTTATAAAGAGCAACGTTACATAACTGCAATGTTATTGTGATTGTGGGACATTGTGACCATTTAATTGATAGCCAGTTATTAAGTGCCCAAATCGTAATCAGGTGACCACAGGAACACTGCAACAACTACAACTTTGAAAATAAGCCATTAGTCTCCTTATTCAGCACCATAACTTCAAACAGTTGCTGAACAATAGCCATTAACAGAGGATTACCTATATTGCATAATTCCTCTCTCTTAATTTCACAAAGACACAACATACCCATTTTTCTTTTTAATTTCATTGATTTATTTATGATTCTTACCATCTCCTCTTACATTTCAAGTCATAACCACTACACATTACAATTATTCTCAGCTGGGACAACAAAAACTGATTTTTACCACTTATCATAGCTTTGGTTAATCAAGGCTTTGTGAGTAAGACACAGGATTTAGGATAGTGAAACTGTGATTGCTAATATGCATGATATTCTCTGTTTATAACCCAAACTTTTAAAATAACATTAAAACCTTTCATGTACCAGCTCTAATAATATGAGCACTACCTATTTATAATGTTGGGGTTTAATGAGTCTCCAAGTAGAAAATCTAGGTTTGCAATTCATCTGCCAAGAAGCCACTCTTGGTATATAGAACATTCATTTTCAATCTGGAATTAAACCAGATTAAATATACAGAGGAATGCAGTCTTATGGCAACTACAGTTCAATTATTTTCTTCAGGATAAACACAATTTATATTCCAACCACAATTTGTCTGATAAAGAACTTAAAGTATCCTTTATACTTGTTCACATGGAGTCAAATTTGAAGATTTATTCAGGTCAAACATCTTGATTTTAAGTTCTTTTTTTCTTGAAGGAAAAGTGGCAGAACAAAAGTGATACTATCCTATTTCACGTATCTCCACTTCCTGAATTAAGAAAGGATGTATGTGTTCTTCAGAAATTTCAACTAAAGGGAATTTCTGAGATATTCTGCCAATATGACTATAACCAAAGCCATCAAAGTATAGGTAAAACAGTTAGAAAAATTTTAAATTGGGCAATTCAAACTCTGGTTGGGAAGCAAGGCCCATGAATTCATGAAATTCATGGTAGCATCTATCAAACAAGCATTTAACAGCCCTTGTGTGACTTTAACCTTTTTTTATATTAAATATCTTCCATGATGTTTCTTTCAGAATGCATCTTCTGATTTCTTTGTTCTCGTTTAGTTTCCACTTTGTAGTTTTGGTTTGAAAACTTAGTTAATTTTCCAGTCAATGCATTAATTGTGTTTCTTACTTTATCTGCTATGGTACACAGATTCTACAGTCTAGCACCTTGGCCTACTATTAGGGTGGTTGATGAGGTTTTTTTTAATGATTTTTTAAAAAATTTAAATTAATTTTTTTTATTTAAATTAGATATTTATTTTTATCAAATTTATTTTAATAAAACGCTTTTGGGGTAAAAATCTATCTAAAGATAGTTTTCTATTTAAGATACATTAATAATTTAGTTTATTCAGCATGAAATGGAGCTTAGTTATGTAGCATGAGGCTGTATATTCTGCAATATTTACATTGACATCTTTGGTAAACTCATTCAATGAATCCAAGCTCTGCAAGCTAAATAGGAAACCTTCATTTTGTTTGCAAATAATAATATTAAAGATTCTAACTACCAACAAGAATGAGTCCTTACATTTAAAGAGCACCTGTCATTTCAGATCCATCATGGCAGCACCTGTTAGTGGGCATCCACTCACCTGGAGCCTGCCACGTCCCTCACCTTGTTGTGTCACTGCCTCATCACCAGCCATCCCATTAAAGTGAATGGGACTGTCGTTGAGTTAACAGCGGGTCAGAGGAGCCACTGCGGGACAGAGATGACAGTTGCTCTTTAAAAATTATGATTTAAATCAGCTTGATTTAAATCAAGTCTTTTTACTACTGATTTAAATCATGAGTTAAATCAATCGATTTGATTTAAATCAAATCCACCCTACCTACTATATTAAGGTATATAACATTTTGATAACTGGGAGTCATGCTTTATTATGGGGAAAGGGTGAATGGTGGGTAGAGTTATGGAGCCAACATGTCATATAGATGGGCTATGTGGGATGGGAAAAAACTGTACAGATATTTCATAGCTACACCACTGAAAACTAGTAACAAGAGTAATGAATATGGAAACCTCAAAACAAGAATTAGGGAGATTTGGCTTGTTTATTAGTTTTATATTTTCTCGTAATGGGACTGTAATATTTGGTAGGAATGAAGAATACAGACATAACAGGCATAAGAAAACTAGGGGACTCTGTGATTTCTGAGTGCAAGCTGTTCAGGAAGGACAGGGATAAGCACAGAAGGAAAGGATACAATCCAACCATCAGAAGATGCGGAAGAACAGTTTGCCTTCACAGAATCGTTATGGATAGTTTTAGTAGACTTAAAATCAAATTTAATAATGAGAGCCAAAAACTGCTAGGGATCTTAAGTTAACTAAGAATATCAGAGAGGCAGGCAAACAAAGGAATGACATACAACGGGGAACTATAAACATCTATGAATAAACTGCAAATTCCAGTAGTGAGAGAAACCAAATTGGAACTAGTCAGAAGAAAATAACACTGAAAGATAATACCACTCCTAGCAGAAACTGATAAAAAGGAAGCTAAGAGAGGTAAGCCATTTTTATATGATTTTTATTATATATTGTTGTTCTGTTTTTATGCTGTGAACTGCCCAGAGTTGATTAGAGTTGGACAGTGCCTAACTTGAGTAAAATAAATAATAAAAAATGTCCAACTGCTTCAAGATATCTGGAAGCTGTTTAAAATAACAACATTGGAAGCCAAGTAGAATGTATAACTTGCTGCAGAAAACAGGGGAAATTAACAAGGAAGCCCAAGAGGCTACAGGCAAAAAGCATTGGCCAAAAAAAAAGCATGAAAATGGTCAGCAAAGTTGTTCAATTACTAGATTATGAATAGATAAAGGGAAGTTCAAGAAGGATATAGATATGGTAGAGAAACCGAGCCATCACCATGGCTGATACAAGGCAAATTACTGGTACCAAACCAGTATTTTCAGGAAACAAGTCTGGCCAGTTGAAGCAAACAAATGTAACAAGAAAATAAGCTCTAGAACAGAACTTTTTCAAACTGTATTCCATAAAACCCTTGACTTCCATGAGAATTTGAGAGGTTTCCATGACAGTATAAGGCAACAAACAAAATCAAACCTCACTATTCAGCCGTGAAAGGCATCCATAGTAATTTTTCTAGCTTACAGCCTAGTTAGGTTATTTTCAGAAGACCTAGCAAATAGTGTGTGTTTGTGTGTGTGATGATTCATTGTTTTGCCTATTGATTAGGAATTCCAGGATTTTATTTTATTTTTTTTACAGACTCCATGGCCTGAAAAAAAATTGAAAAATGCTGGATGGCTTTGGAACTTTTGGCAAAAATTGTCCTTAAAGCTCACACTTGTAACCATAACACTGGAAAGTGACCAAAGCAATTGCAATTTTTTTTAAAATTTGATTTATATGCCGCCCTTCTCCGGAGACTCAGGGCAGTTTACAATGTATTAAGCAATAGCCTTCATACTTTTGTATATTTATACAAAGTCAGCTTATTGCCCCCACAATCTGGGTCCTCATTTCACCTACCTTAGAAAGGAGGGAAGGCTGAGTCAACCTTGAGCCTGGTGGGATTTGAACTTGCAGTAATTGCAGGCAGCTGAATGTTAATCAGTGCTTTAGTCTACTGCGCCACTTTATAAAAAGTGATCCAGAGGGGATCCTGGAAACTACAGGATAATTAGCTTGACACACTCTCTGGGGAAACTAGCAGAAAACGTAATCAAAGATAAAATTTGGAAGAATAAGCAAAAGCCATTACAACTTCTATAGGGGTAGATCTCTCTCATTAAGTTGCTTAAATTGTTTGAAGGGGGACAACAAACATCTGGATGGAGTAGATCTTATTGACGTGGAATGTGTACTTGGACTTTAAAAAGCTTTTGACAAATTCTTCATCCAATATAAGGAGCCTTGGTGGAGCAGCGGACTAAAGTGCTGTTAAGTAGCACAGCTGCCAGCTGCCTGCAATTACTACGAGTTCAAATCTCACCAGGCTCAAGGTTGATTCAGCCTTCCATCCTTCCGAGGTAGGTAAAATGAGGACCCAGATTGTGGGGGCAATAAGCTGACTTTGTATAAAAAAGAACACCCCTTAAAGGGGGCCAAAAGCCCTACTAAGCAGGTATATACAAAAGTATGAAGGCTATTGCTTAATGCATTGTAAGCCGCCCTGAGTCTCCGGAGAAGGGCGGCATATAAATCAAACCAATAAATAAATAAATAATAAACATTCTTAAATCATGGGATTGCAAGCATGGTTCCCTGATGGACTGGGGCCTGGCTGAACAGAAAACAAAGAGTAACAATAAATGGGCAATTTTCACAATGGATGAAAGAAGCAAGGTCACACAAGAATCTGTTTGGGCCTCAGGGCTATTCAACTTCTTCATAAATGATTTCGAGTCAGGAAAATCCAATGAGGTAATAAAATCAAAGTGGTAAAAACACAAAGTGCTCCAAAGAAATTTCTCCAAACTTGGTAACTGGGCCGCTAAATAGCAAATACAATGTTAGCAAGTATAAAATGAAGTGCACTAGAGATAGGAATTCATGTATTACCTAACTATTGGAAGAGTTGGCACTATCTTGTGAGATCTTGGGTTACTGCAGATAATTCAATGAAATCAATCACAAAGCATGCAGCAATTACAAATAAACAACATCCATGCAAGGATGCAGGTATCATAGTTCTCCACTTACAACCACAACTGATCCAAACACTTCCATTGTTCAGCAGGACAGTTAAATGAGTTGCATCCCATTTTATGACTTTTTTGTCATAGCTGTTAAGTGAATCATTTGCTGGTATTGCGAATCTGGCTTCTCCAATTGACTTTGCTTGTTGGAAACTAGATGGGAAGGTTACAAATGGTGATCACATGACCCTGGGATAATGCAACTGTCAAAAATACGTGACAGTTATCAAGGCCCCAAATTTTGATCATGACCATGGGGATGCTGCAAAGGTCATAAGTGTGAAAAATGGTCATAAGTCATTTTTTTCAGTACTGTTGTAACTTTGAATGGTTACTAAATGAATAGTTGTAAGTTGAGACTATCTGTAATAAAAAAAGGGGGGGGGGTTAGGTAATAGATCAGTTGATGCTGCTAAATAAATGAATGGTACAGCCATGCTCTGGTCACAACATCTCAATAGGAATGACAATGGAATGGAGAAAGTACAAAAAAAAAAAGCCAAGATGATCAGGAATCTTGTCCCATATGATGCCAGGCTGTTTAAACTAAAGGAAATGTGCTTATTAGGAGTTATGATTGCAGTGTGTAAAAAATACATGGTAAAGACAAAACCTAATTGATTTGGGAAGGGGACTAGGTACATTCCCAGAAAACAAGTATATTAATAGTGATTAACTTTGAGAGATGCCACCCCCAGTCATGGGAGCAGTCCACCTCTACGTATTAGATGCACAAAGAAAAATGGCAGAGAAGCACTGCATTGATCTCATATTTGTGGATTTCTAAGTTGTCTCCAATGAGCCATTATGTGAGGCAGAATGGGTCCAGATCTGATGCAGTAAGTCCATTCTCGTGTTTTCATGATCTTTACCTTTCATCATCCACGTTCTAAACTCCCATTTCTGCAGGCAGTGCTCTTCTCCTTAACACAGGTGTTGTCTTACTGCACCAATGAGATCTGTTTGTATAAATATGTTACCTTCTGGTATATGTCTTCAGAATTCAAGGGCAGTTTCAGTATATGGCATGAAGATTAGTACCCTCTGTCTGTGATGCCTTTCAGCATTCCTTTTAGCATCTCATAAAAGGCATATCATATATTTTGTCCGTAAGATCAGCAAAACTAATAATTAGTTAAGGAACTGCTACACAAGATTTAGCTATAAACTTACACAAATTTTACTTTCCCTTTTCAGTTTTAACCACATTTGTGTCTCATGTCTATATTATTTCCTATGTAATATAGACCTATATCTATATTATTTCTTTTTTTAAAGATTTTAATAAAAGTATTTATTATTTTTATAAATAACTCAAGGTGGCAAACATATACAATACTCCTCCTCTCCTATTTTCTCCATAAAAACCCTGTGAGGTGAGTTGGGCTGAGAGTGAATAATTGGCCCAATGTCACCCAGCTAGCATTCATGACTAAGGCGGTATGAGAACTCAAGAGTTTCCTAGTTTCTAGGCTGGTGCCTTAACTATTAGGCTTATCATCTGCTGCCCAAGCCCCATCCCACCCTCTTTTTAAATACCATATTTCTCTTTTTGAACAATATGCTTCTAAATGTTGTTCAACAAGTTGTAGTAATGGAAACCATTCTTATTTGGATATAAAATGGATACTAGAATTAAAGGAGCAGAATCTGAGGCTGTAGGACTGTTCAGAGACTTCTAGAGCGTCCCGCAAAATTTTCATAAAATTGTATTTTTCCCTATTACACAATTAAATATATTTAATTAAATATAAAACTCATTCATTTCATTAAACTGAGTTTTAATTCAAGTACCATCCTTCGCAAACAAAAAAGTTTTGCATCCTTACTCAAGAAGCGCTTCTCAACTTTAGTAACTTTAAGATGTGTGGACGTCAAGAATTCCCCTGCCAGTAAAATACCTAAATTTGCCAAGGCTGAGAAGGGGCGTTGATCTTACCTGAACGCTCTTCCTCAGGACGGTGTGACCAGCAGCCAGGAATGAGTTAACTCTGTCTGATATCCGATAGGACTGCAAGCTGTTAAGCTCCTCCTCTTCCCTTTGCTTCCCAGCTTTTTGATGAGGATGATGCGGCAGGCTGACGTGCTGAGCTATAGACAAGATTATGCCCCTCCCCAGACACCGGGACTGGGAGGCACCAGGGTGGGGCTAGCTGCTGGTCCCACCGTCCCGAGAAAGGGCGTTCAGGTAAGACCAACACCTCTTCTCCATAAAGGTGGGACCAGCAGCCAGGAATGGGACATACCAAAGCAATTTGGCCTAATGGGAGGGAGCTGACCAGTCCAGTGTCCCCGACCTGTATGAACTCACTGGAGCACCTGGCGGCCAAAGGCTGCCTCCGCCAAGGCATAAACATCTAGTTTATAATGGCAAATAAATGGCGAAGGGGACGACCAGGTGGCAGCCCAACAGACTGCAGACATGCAGCCGAGGTGGCCGCGCTCCTGGCCAAATGGGCAGTGATCCGCCTGGGGGTGGGCAAGGCCTGGGCCTCATAAGCCTTAGCAATACAAGCCCGAAGCCAGTGCCCCAGAGCGGAGGACGCAACCCAGGGTGGCAGGTTGGAAGGACATGAAAAGAGATTCTGTTCTCCTGAGGGAGGAGGTCCTCTTTATATATATATACAGAGAGCCCTCCGGACATCTAAGATATGCCACGTACTTTCTAGGTGGTGGACAGGGTCAGGACAGAAATTAGGCAATATCAATTCCTGAGATCTGTGGAACCCAGTGTTAATCTTAGGAATGAATGTAGGGTCCAGACGTAAGACGACCCTGTTGAAATGGAAGACAAAGTTCGGTCCTAATCAAGAGGGCCATCAACTCAGATATTTGTCAGGCCGATGTTATGGCCACTAGAAATGCCACCTTATATGATAGGAATCAGAGGCTGGCCTCCCTCAGGGGTTTGAAAGGGCCACGGGTAAGGGCAGTTAAGACCTTTGTAAGATCCCAAGTGGGATAACGGTGGACCACGGGAGGATGACGGTTAGTGGCCCCTCTAAGGAACTGTCTAATCAGTGGGAGCTGTGAGAGGGAGCCCCTGGATCCACACGACAAAATGGAGGAAAAAGCTGCTGCCTGCCTCCGAAGAGTATCTGGCGCCAATCCCTCCTCAAGGCCATCTTGTAGGAATTCCAAGACGTGGGGACCAAGTCCTTCTTGGAGCACCAGCCGCTGAAAACCGGTAGCGTTGTAGATGCGGTTGGTGGAAGCCCGTCGCGAGGCCAGAATAGTGTCAATGACCCTGGAAAACAACTTTTCCCTCCTCAACAGGCTCCACTCAAGTGCCAGGCAGTTAGTTGGAACCACTGAGAGTCTGTGTGGACCAACGCCCCCTGACTGAGGGAGATCCTGTCCTGAGGGATCCTCCAGGACCAAGCCACTAAAAGAGCCACCAGGTCCGCGAACCAGGTCCGCCTGGGCCAATGAGGCGCCAGCAGAAGCTCCGCCCCCTCCTCCAGCAATTTTCTGATGACCTTGGGGATCAGAGGGAGGGGGGAAGATGTAAAGCAGTCCCGGAGGCCACGGGCTGCACAAGGCATCCACTCCCTCTGCCCAGCATGGGGAATCTGACAAAGAACCTCGATATTTGACAGTTGTCCCAGGTGGCAAACAGGTCAACTGTCGGGATGCCGAAGCGGTCCATCAGTTCCTTGAACAGGATTGGATTCAGGCGCCACTCTGCATGGTCGACTGAAGCTCTGCTGAGCCAGTCCACCTGCACATTTGCCGCCACTGAGATATGTGCGGCCAGTATGGACTGCAAATGCATCTCCGTCCAGAGGCCCAACTGTTCAGCTTCCTGCATGAGGTGCCGAGAGTGGGTCCCTCCGAGGCGGTTGATATGGGCCTTGTCGGCCACATTGTCTGTCAAAATCAGAATGTCTCAATCCTCAACCCCATCCTGAAATGCTCTGAGGGCCAGGTGAATTGCCCGGACCTCCAACCAATTGAAGTTGTGGGTCATCCTGGGCCATATGCAATTTGAGGTGAGCTCCCCAACCATAAAGGCTGGCGTCCATTGTCAGGACAAGGCGGTGCGGTTCCCTGTACTCTCAACCCCTGACGACAGCATAGGAGATCCACCACTTGAGGGAGAGGAAGAGTTCTGGGGGAACCTAGACAAGGAAGTACTCTGGCGCGTCCTCTGATATGGGAGAAGAAACCCCTGCAGTGGAGACGTGTCCAGGGCCCAATGCTGATGCAGGAAACCATCTTTCCCAGGAGCTGGGAGAGCAGAAGCAGGGAAACAGATCTCCCTGCTCTGACTTTCCTCACCAGGTCCTTCAGGCTGGAAAGATGTTCCTGGGAAATATATACCTTGTTCTTGACCATATCAATGACCGCCCCTAAATATTGTATGCAAGTTGTCGGAATCAACTAGCTCTTGGCCTGTTGATGGAGAAGCCGTGGTCTCGTAAAACCTGAAGTGTGGTATTCAGGTCTGTCCTCGCCAGAGACTCCGAACTGGACTGGATAAGGAGATCATCTAAGTAGAATTGGATCCTTATCAGCAGTGTCCAGAGGTGGCCCACTAAAGCAGCCATCAGTTTGGTGAATACTCTAGGAGCGGAAGAGAGACCAAACAGCAGGTCATGATACTGATGTTTCCCTGCATGGCAAAAGCGGAGAAATTTCCTTGGGGCCAGGAGGATAGGGACATGAAAGTACGTTTTCGTCAGGTCCACTAATGTGAGGAAGTCACCCTCCCTGACGCTTTCCAAGATGGTCTGGAGAGACTGCATGTTGAATCATCGGTAAACAATGTGACGGTTCAGAGACTTGAGATCGAGAATTGCCCTCCATCCCCCCAAGGATTTCTGGATCACGAACAAGAGAGAATAAAATCCTTGTGCGTGTTGCTCCAGTGGAACTGGCTATATGGCCTGAATGTCGATATTTTATGGCTGATTCCATGGAGCCTTTTTGTCTGGTCCTTCGAGAGAGACGAACAGACTCGGAGGGGTGGAGAGAAATTCCAGGGAGAGGCCCGACCTGACCATCTCCCTGACCCAAGCGTCTGTGGTGGTAACCTCCCACTGGCTGGCGAAAAGTGCCAGACGGCCCCCAATGGGAGGATTGGACATGCAGTCGGCGGGAACATTGAAATGGATGACCCCTCCCACCCTGAAAGGGCTGCTTGGGAGGGCCAGTGTCTTGCCCTGTTTATCCTGGGGTCTGCCCTGCCTGGAGAGAAATGATCTTTGTCCCATAAACCCTGTCTGAATCCTGAAAGAAACAAAAGTAAGGGGTCGGCCTAGCCTCTGACCTACGGGACATGTTTGGTACGACCTTAAGTTGATTCCTGGATTCCACCAAAAGGGGGCCCAGGGATTCGCCGAAGTCTGCCACCAGTATACAGGGTGGAAACTAGATTCCATTTGTTTCTAACATCAGTGTGCCAATGATGGAGTCAGAGTAGTCGGCAAGACAATATTGTGGAGCCGATGGATTTGGCTGCAAATCTAGAGGCGTTTAAGGTAGTGTCCACCGAGAATTCTAAGGAAGCCACAATTTTATTTAAGTCCTGTTGCGATCTAGTGTCGGTAGGCAGCAATCGGTCCTGCAACCGCTTCAGCCAGAGCAGGGATGCCCTGTTAAAAAATGAAGCAGCCATAGAAGCCTTAATGGCCCAAGCTGTGGACGGGTCAGCTTTTACAAGTGATTGCTCAGCCCTCTTGTCTTCAGGATGGAGGATTTCCTCAGGGGGTCCTGTTAAGACGGGGAGGGGGGCAGACAGGGCCACAACCAGAGAATCAACGGTGGGTACCTGCAGGATTCTGGCAAAATCTGTGCCCAAATTGTAGAGGAATCTGTCGAGATTATTAGGGTTGGGGCCGGAGATTGGTGCAGACCACTGCCTTTGCACCACATCAGTAAATAGCCTAGGCAGGCACCTCCTCCGCCTCAATGGACGGCTCTGAAAATAGAGGGACTGAAGGGTCAACTTCACCCATCGCGGGGTCTGGGTTTGGACGGACCATACCCAGCCGGGTAGTGATCTTGGCCTTGTGGAACAAGGATCTGAATAGCTGGGGTCAGAAGACCTCCACAAAGGATGGTTGGTCAGGAACCAGGTCCTCGTCATCCGACAAATCCGGATCTCGTGGTATGTCCTCCCCAGCCAGAGAATCCTGACCGGGGGATGCAGAGGAATAAGCTAGATCCTGAGAAGGACCAATATCCCCCAATACCTGAGGGTCTTGATGATATTCCTGTGACTGGGGTAGTCAGATACCCATGATTGGGCCCTCTGTTGCATACCGGTTGTGATGCCATACTGGATAGCGTCAGAAATTAAGGCTGCTATACTAGCAGGGACCTGAGAGTCATCCTGCTGGTCAGGCCGTGGGTGTAAAGGTAGCCTCGGCCGAAGCTATACTGTGTCTCTCAGATTGTCCCCAAAGGGACTGCGTGAGGCCTGGATCTGGGATAGGGCCAAACAACAAATCACTGTTGCCAGGTAGCTGAGGGGCTTGGGCCCCCTCCCCATCAAGACCCCAGGTTGCTGTGGCCAATTGCATTGAAGGGACACCTGTGCTGGAGGCAAGACAGGCTGGGCTGCCTGCTCCGCCTCTTGTAGGCCTTGATTTTTCCTGTCAGCCTCTTTGATGGCCTTCTCAGTGGCCCTTTCAATAGCCCTGTGCCTCTTCCTGGCCTACTTCTCTGAAGCCTTTGAGGCCTGTCTGAGAGGCTGAACAGAGAAGGGGTGGATTGTCTTCCCTCATTTGAGGGCCCTCGATCCAGAGGGCCCTGCCTCCTCCTGGAAACTGTGGCTGGCTGCAGTAGGGGCTTGTAAGGCCTGTTTCAAAGGCCACTTGGATGGGGGGAGGGTGGCCATTTTGAATAAATGACAGAAGCCTCTATAGCTGCACGTGGCAGGAGCCAGCGGCCCGCTGATATAAGCCGAAGGCCTGAATAGAAAATCTGAGAGCCACCTGGGGCTGTAGCTCAATAGCGGTGACTACCCTGCCCCACGACCCCACATGTCAAAGCTGGGGAAGGGAGTAATCTTGGCCACGTGGCCCTGCCAGGACCATTGACAGCCACTACTACAATGGCGCTTACTGAGCTCCGTTCCTTCCTCCGAAGGGATCCTGCGCAGCTGATGTGAAAAGGAAGCCATACCACGCCTGGCTGGCTAGCGCCACGGAGACTCGTTTATGAGCGCAGCCACCAACTTGCTCCCTGTCTCCTGCGGTCAAGTGGGGTGGAAGTCTCCAGCCCCAACTCTAAGGGCTCAGCAGTCGGGACAAAGCCCGGGAGCACCGCCCTAACATTTTGCCGACAGCAGAAGTGGATTGCCACCGGCTGGATTGCCATTCACGCTGGGAGGGCTGAAGGACCAACCAGCAGGGATGGGGTCCCTCACGATACTCACGCCACCCAGCATCCTTCAGTGGAGTTGAGCTGGATCGCCCTTCACGCTGGCAAGGGAGAGGCTCAATCAGCAAAGCTGGGAGTCCTCCATGATGGTTTCTGCTGCCCAGCAGCCTTCAGCGGGGTCAGGCTGGATTGCCCTTCATGCTGGAAAGAGGCAGGCTCAACCAGCAAACTGGGAGCCAGCCTAGATGTCAAGAAGGTAGGTAACTTAGCCTGTTGGTAGAAATCAAGCAGTCAGAATGGATCAGCTCAGAAAAACACGTCTGTCCAAGTCAGACTGAGTCTAAAAGCTAGGAAGCAAGAGGAGGAGGAGGAGCTTAACAGCTTGCAGACTCAGTCCTATCAGATATCAGACAGAGTTAACCCATTCCTGGCTGCTGGTCCCACCTTTATGGAGAAAGAACTATTCTAAATATTGGCCTGTATATGGCATACGATTACATTTCCTGTCTTACTTCTAATTTCCTTCTAAAAACCTATTCAAAGATGGAATCTCTGGGGGCCTGTTTTCTCTAGAAAAAATCACTGTAAATGACTCTATGTCTTACCTATTTTACCTCTCGTTCCCTGCTTAGCGATCCAGCTCCAATACTTCTCTAGTATTTTCTTCCTTTACACATTTGGTAAACCTAGTATCAGTTATTCAGTATCAGTACTGATACAGTAGTATCAGTAAAACCTAGTATTCGGTTTTACTCTTTTTTTAGTTTTAGGTTAGAATGGACGTTGCTTACCTGAACGTCCCTTTTCGTAGCGCTGCCAGTCAATTCAGTATCTTCGGGATTTCGTCATCTGCCTGTCAGGGACTGAGCGTGGTGTTCCTTTAAATTCTTTTAACCACGCCTCCTTTCCTCCCAGGGACTCCAGTTCTTACGCGAAGACTCTTATGTCTGACTTGTCCTGGGAATAAAAAACACAACAAACCCCCACTGGCCGAGCCAGGCAGCCGAGAGGGAGGGATTAATTGACTGGCAGCGCTACGAAAAGGGACGTTCAGGTAAGCAACGTCCATTTTCTATAGCGCTGCCCAGTCAATTCAGTATCTTCGGGATATACCCAAGCCTCAGAGTTCAAAGGGAGGGAGGCTGACTGGTCTCGCCGTGTCAGAACAAACCCTTTGCAAAACACGACGCCCAAAGGACGCCTCAGCAGACGCAAAACTGTCCAATTTGTAATGTTTGACAAATGGTGTCAATGAAGTCCACGTGGCCACCCTACAGATGTCTAAAACAGAAGCTTGAGTGGACCACGCCGCTGAGGTTGCTGCGCCCACACTTTACCCGGAACAGCTCTTCCTTTAGAGGTATACGCCAAGGAGATGCATGCTTTAATCCATCCCGCTACGGTTCTAGAAGAAACTTTCTTACCCAGAGATGCAGGGTGGAACGACACTAGAAGCGCCTCGGTCTGACAGATCGAGGCCGTCCGTGCTATGTATCTCTGCAGCACTCGCCTCACATCAAGTGTATGCCATTGTACCTCCAACCTATGCCTGGGGGAAGGACAAAAGTCAGGTAAGATAATGGGGTTCTGTGGAACCTGGAGTTTATTTTTGGTAAGAAGGAAGGGTCCAGCCGGAGCGTGACTGTGTTAGATCTAAATATACACAAATTTTGGCGAATGGATAAAGCGGCCAGTTCAGACACCCTCCTGGCCAAGGTAACTGCCAGGAGAAAAGCCACCTTAAAGGAGAGAAGCCTAAGTTTAATCGACGCCAGAGGCTCAAACGGTGGCATCGTTAGGGCTTGCAACACCAACGACAAGTCCCAAGTGGGGTACCTATGGACCCTAGGAGGTCTGATGTTCGTTGCACCCCTTAAAAACCCCTTAACCCTGGGATCGAGAGTTAGTGGGTGAGCAGCGTCTTTTGATAGGACCGTTGATAATGCCGCAACCTGCCTTCGCAAGGTGGCAGGGGCCAAGCCCTTGTCAAAACCATCCTGTAAGAAAATCAAAATGTCAGAAATTGTTGCAGTCGTGGGGTCAACATGGTGTAGGCGACACCAAGAGCAGAACGCCCGCCAAGACGCCTCGTAAATCCTTGTAGTGGATGGCCGCCTGGAAGCCTGGATAGTGCGAATAACCTTCCCTGGGACATCGTTCTTAATCAGGAGGACCCTCTCAAGTGCCACACGGTTAGGTGTAGCCAAAGGGGGTCTGGATGTTGCACGGCCCCCTGGCTGAGGGAGATATGATCTTGTGGTATTTCCCAGGGAGGAGACACCGAAAGATCCACCAGGTCGGCGAACCAAGGACGTCTTGGCCAATGCGGGGCCACCAACAGGAGCTCTGCTTGCTCCGCTACTAGTTTTCTTATCACCCTTGGTATGAGGGGGAGAGGAGGAAAGGCATACAGGAGCCCCTGCGGCCAATGACAGCGAAGGGCGTTGTAGTTCACTGCACCCTGGCATGGGAACCTCAAATTAACTTTGGGAGTTGAGCATTCTCTGGTTTGGCGAAAAGGTCGACCTCCGGCTGGCCGAACTTCCTTACGATGCTTTTGAACAAGTCCTTGTGGAGCATCCACTCGGATGGGTCCAGCTGAGTCCGACTGAGCCAGTCGGCTCGAATGTTCGCGGCCCCTGATATATGGCTCTCAGAGAGAGGACATGAGTCTCTGCCCAGCTCATTAGTCTGTTGGTCTCCTCCATCAAAGAGTGTGAGTGAGTGCCCCCCTCGCGGTTTATGTGGCCCTTTGTGGCCATATTGTCCATCAAAACCAGGACATGGTGATGCAATATCCTGTCCTGGAAGTGTCGAAGGGCCCGCCGGATGGCCGTCAGCTCCAGCCAATTGATAGGGTTTTTGGCCTCTGAAGGGGACCATTGTCCCTGGACTACTAGGTGATCCAGGTGAGCCCCCCAGCCCAGTATCTGACGTGACCACAAGTCTGTCGGGTTCTTGAAACACACATCCTTTGCTGATGGCCCCGGACTGCCACCAATGGAGAGATGCACGTACCTTGGTTGGTAAGACTGTCTCATTGGTAGACGTACTGCGGCCTGTTTTCTGAGCTGGAAGGAGGAACCATTGGAGCCGTCTTGCATGTCTGCGTGCCCAGGGAACTACTGAAATACAAGAAATAAACTTGCCAAGCAGTTGCGACAATGTTAGAAAGGTTACCTCCCTCTGCTGCAGCACCGTGTGGACCAAGTCTCGAATGTCCTGCTGTCTCTCTGTGGACAGGAAAACCTGTCCCCTGTGCGAGTCGATCAACACCCCCAGGTGAGTAAGGCGAGTGGTGGGTTGAAGATGACTCTTTGCCCGATTCATGGAAAAACCGTGAAGAGTGATCACGTTGCACACCGCCTCCAGGTCCAGAAGAGCCTGCTGGTGGGAATGAGAGAGAAGCAGTATATCGTCTAGATAGCAGAGGATCCTTATTGGGATCCGCCTGACCGTGGCCGCCACAACTGCAAGAAGTTTTGTAAATGTCCGGGGGGCTGAGGAGAGGCCGAACGGCATGGCCCAGTATTGAAAGTGTCTGCCTGCATGCGCAAACCTCAAGAACCTGCGGTGGTCGGGGCGTATGGGCACATGTAAGTACGCCTCCTGAAGGTCCAGAGACGTCATCCAGTCGCCCTCCCTGATACATTGTAGTATAGTCCGGAGGGAATGCATCTTGAACTTCTTGAACTGGAGGAATTTGACAAATTTCAGGTTCAAGATACCTCTCCATCCCCCCGAAGACTTGGGGACCAGGAACAGTACTGAATAAACCCCTGACCTCTCCTGCCCTGGCGGAACAGGTTCTATAGCCCCTATGTCCAGCAAGTGTTGAATTTCCAGCGACATTTGTCGACACTTCTCTGGCTGACTGGGTACAGGACAGGAGACAAAACAGTCGGGGGGCCGGGCCTGGAACTCTAGAGCAAGCCCCATAGTCAGAGTCTGAATGATCCAACGCTCTGACGTTGAGGCCTCCCACTGGTGGACAAACTGGGCGAGCCATCCTCCGATGGGAGACGGAGAGAGCGAGTCACTTTCCCCGCTTAAAAGGCCTGGAGTTTCCACCCCTAAAGGGTCTCCTAGAGGTGGTATGGTATCTGCCTCTGTCCCGAAATGACTGCCTGTCAGAGTACCTGTTAAACCCCTGGTTGTAGGATCTGTTAAAATAGGACCCACTGGGTCCGGAATCACTCCGAAAGGACGGCCTTTGAGGGTAAGGTGTAAATCGGCGTTCCGGCCTACGGTAAGACACCGGCAACACCTTTCTTTTGTCTTTCCCTTCGATTAAAATAGGGTCTAATGCTGCTCCAAACAAATCAGAGCCCTTATAGGGAGCTGATGCTAACTTCCCCTTAGACTTTAAATCAGCTCGCCAAGAACGCAACCAAAGAAGTCTTTGGGATGTAACCGAAGATGCCATAGCCCTTGCCGCAAACTTTGCTGCGTCTAGTGAGGCGTCCGCCGAGTACTCGGCTGCTGCCACCATTTTATTAATGTCCTGTTGTAGTCTTAAATCATCAGGAGGAAGGCGGTCCCTCAATTGTTTCAACCAAATAAGATTGGCCCTATTAAAAAACGAGGCCGAAGTGGCCATTTTAACCGCCCAGGCGGCTGCATGGTGGGTTTTACGGAAGGCCAGCTCAGCCTTCTGATCCTCAGACCTTAATACCTCGGCTACATCGCTAGATAAAACAGTAGAGGAAGTGAGGTTAACCACTGGGGAGTCAACAGAGGGCAAAGCTAATAACCCTTCCAAACTGGGGTCTACACAGTAAATTTTCTTGTCATGGCCCGAAGGTGCAGAAAAGGCCCCTGGGCGATCCCATTGTTTTTTAATAACCTCAGAGAATAATTCCGGACACGGAATGAAGTCCTGATCCGGAGTTGGTACAGCAAATAAGTCATTTTGAGGTTTCTTTGCCTCTTGATCAGAAGGGGCCGTAAAGGTACCCATATTAGTTGCCAACTTGGCCTTACATAGCAAAGTTTTGAACACAGAAGGCCTAAATAGGGTAGTGAAAGCTGGCTTATCTGGGATCACGCCCTCGTCATCAGAAAATTCTGCGTCCTCCGGGTCCTCTCCTTGTTGCCATGAATCCTCACTGACTCCTGGCGGGCAGCAGGGGTGGTCTAGAAGCAGGTTGTGTTGGGTGAAGCTGACAGCTAGTAGATGTGGATGGCATCTGCATCTGCTGAGAAAAAACTGAAGCCAAGGCTTGAGCCAAGGCATTAGTTAGAAGCATTTGAAAATTAAATGGCTGGGACATGTCCTGGCCTTCTCCCATACAAAGCCCAGCCGCCATAGGGGTAAAGGTAGACTCAGGATGAGGTCTACTCCTGCAATGTGAAGGCTGCACCCCGCAATGAACCTCCTGCCCAGCATCCAGTGCCTGATGTGGAACCAATGATTCTTGGGGTAACTGAGGCAAAGCTTCCTCCTCCTCAGAGAGGGGAGAGGCTGGGGCCACAGATGCCTGTGTTTTCTTTTGAGCCTTTTCACACTGTTTTTCTAGTGCATTATGCCTTCTCAGGGCATCTTTGTCCACTGGGGGCTGCTTAGATGGCAAAGCCCCATGCTCTTTACCCACTGTGGGAACAGATGCTTTAGATTTAGATGCCTTTTTATGCCTGGGTGAAGATTGGGGTTGCTCATTATCTGAGGAGAATTCCTGGTCAGCCATCTTGAATCTTAACTCAGGCCCAGAAATGACTAGCAGCACAATGGCAACAAAATGGTGGAGAGGCAATTGTTCAATTCAGCCCTTCAGAACTGACCCAAGGCAAGGTATCAGAAGAATCAGATAAAATGTCACAGTTAGTCAGGCAATACAGGGAGAGCAAGAAGATTGTGCTCAAACCCCCAATATAAGCGGCCAAGATCAAAAGTCTCCTCACGCCGCAGCAAGCCTCCCAGCAACTGTTAGAAATGGCATGAAAATGGCTGACAGCCTTTCGCGCTTCTCCGCTGTCTCAGACGGCTCCCTCACCCTCAGCAGACAGCCCTCGCAGGTCAAAGAGGTCTGTTTCTCCGAATTCCAACCAGGAGGCCAAGAAAAACCTCGGAGTTTGACTCCCAAAGAGAGCAGGAACTCCGGAGCCGCCCTAACTAATTGGAGCCTAAAATGGCGGCCGTGGTAACATCGGAGCCCCGGCGACCAGTGCGCTCGCCGGCGGCTTAGAAACGGCAATCCACCGTGAGGAGCTGCCCAGCCGGGCAGACTCCTATGCTGCTAAAATCTAAGGAGCGGGGGTGAGGCTCTGGAGCCCCAGGAACACTCACCCATCACTGGCAGCGAGGAACAGCTGCAGCCGCAAGCTGTTCGGTCTGAGATCTTCAGCTCCTCTACTAATAAAACGTTGAAGAAGGGGAAAAAAATAATAATAACAAAACCTATATGCTAACTAACACTAAAGCCTAACTAGTAGAGCAGTAAAAAATTACAAGTCCCTACAGTAAGACTGAGCGAAAGAACTGGAGTCCCTGGGAGGAAAGGAGGCGTGGTTAAAAGAATTTAAAGGAACACCACATTCAGTCCCTGACAGGCAGATGACGAAATCCCGAAGATACTGAATTGACTGGGCAGCGCTATGGAAAATAGACATGTATCATCCTTCAGTTACTGCTGAGCTTCCCACAAGTCCACACCAACATGACAAAGAGATGTAAATGATAGAAGTAGCAATTTAGCAACATCTGGAACATCACACATCGCCTAATTCTGAACTATGCAGTAATTGTTTATTGTTTCTATATAAATGATACATAAATGTGTGCACTTTATATGCTAAGGGTTAGGCATAAAACCCATTTTCTTTATGTGAGTTTACAAATATAGAATGAAAACAAGGTTGTAAAGTTTCTGAACTTTAATGCTGATTTGAGTAAATTCCTCCTGCGTGCAAGTGCAATTGAGTATGAACTAATGAATTGTACCATTTATGCAAATTACTTCCGATCTGTATGTTGGGAATATTTATACACTGGATTAGGGAAACAATAATCCATAAATGTATTATTATGCATCATTTTAATTCTGAGCTACAAATATTCTCCTCTGCTGATATATTCTTATACTGTACCCTTACAAAAGATCTCTACTTGTAATCATGTATATAAGGGGCATCTGAATAGTTTGGAATGGACAGCCAATCGCCATGTGTTCAAATGCCACAGTTAACATATATACAAGTGATGACTAACTTTTTTGCTGTCGTGTGCCAAAAGCGGGGGGAGCACAAGGGGGTTGCGTGCATACCCACACCCAAAATTCAATGCGCCCCACCCCCTGCGCAATCATACATGACGCACACACCCCATGCAACCCCCTCTTTTGGCACGCAAAGGCCCGGTGGCCCCGGTAGGCCTGTTTTTCACCCTGCCCAGGCTCCAGAGGCTTTCTTGGAGCCTGGGGAGGACAAAAACTGCCTTCCCCACCCTCCCCCCCGGAGGCTCTCCGGAGGTTGGAAACAGCCTATTTCCCAACTTCCGGTGGCTCAGAAGGCCCGAAAAACAGCTGGCCAGTGCACACATGGACGCTGGAGCTGAGCTACAGCAATGCTTGCGTGCCATAGGTTCGCCATCACAGATATATACTGACAAGGAAAGACTGAGATACATGCCACTCTTGCGCAATTCCAAATATCTTGTAGTACTTACTAAGGTTTGTACATTTTTTATTTGTTTTGTGCCTTTGACTCAGTTTTTATGGAGATTCTCATTCATCCATCTAATCCTAATTTCAGTTAGAACTGAAGAAGCTTCTTGGATGAGAAGCAAAACATTTTCAAAGAAAACAAAATCAAGAAAGTCCAGCTGCCTTCTGGAAAAGCATCTTGGGGACTTTGAATCAGTATTACTTCTGGCAACTGCACGATTTCAGAAGTAGTTAACCTTGTTTGCCGGAGAAGTGGCAGCACGAGAATTGCTCTTGCTGGGGGCAAGGGGATGGCGGCGGCAGAAGCAGCAGGCTGGGGCTTCCCTCCCTCCCTCCCACTGGAGGCCTGGGGCTATGCCAGAAGCCCGCTTGGGTCGGGAGACAGGGAAGCCCCAGACCGCCCTCAGAATAACGACTGGGGGCATGGGGGCATGTGTGCATGCAGAAGGGTTCATATTGCATTATGAGTGCTGGTACGCACGCAAGCTGTTGCCCACGCACATACACACTTCCGGCACGCCGCGAGAAAAAGGTTCGCCATCACTGGACTAGACTATTCCCCTTCCTTTTATTTTAATTGCTGTTCTGTGTTAATTACTTAAAAGTTAGTTACTAATTTTTGAGGGTATAATGAAAGGCTACCAACATTACCAGTTGGGTTGAGAACCCAAGGATTATTTGTTTATTTATTTTGCTTGCTTGTCTTTTCTTCTTCATAACAATATTTATGAACTTTAAACTGCAAACATTTCTCTATTTTTGTTTTGGGAAATATTTTTTGTAGTTGCTGGAGTCACTGGATTAGATCTATAATGGAAGTAAATACAGGGTTGGCTCACAAATGGACAGTCTTCCAAAGAATTCCAGGAAGATCACTGGAAGGGTATTGAAGGGAACCATACCTTCACATTTCCATCAGTTGTGGCCTAGCACATGGGCTGAGATGCAGTCAGCAGTGCACTATGTTCCAATGGCTGCTAAATTCTGATTTATAACCAATAAAAGATATGCTATTTTTATACAACTTTAAATAAAAACATAGTTCTTATTTTTCTTCACCACCCACTCCACACTAAAAGTCCAAGAATATGTAAGGAAACTATGCAAGAATGTATAATTTTAAAAACAGCCTACAAATGCTGTCATTACAGAGTATAAATTATTACGATTAACCTCCATGTTTAGTGCTTAGGTGCACACATTATACTAGTCTATTACGGATATCAGAAGCCATGTGTAGTCTTCTTGATACTGTTCAAATAACTCATTATTTAAAATTAGTACAATATACAGAAAATTATACAGCAAATAGAAATTTTAAAAGAACTTCTTTTTGGTAATATTTTAGAATGCCTCAAAACTTTAAAGGAAATGGTTTTACGGTATTATGATGTTTTTCTACTGAGAACTATAAAATGCTGCCTTGTAAATAATAGCTGACGCTGAGTGAAGTAAACTATAGTAAGCACTTTTCATAATCTTTCATTTTTTTATGTACTTAGAGATTATATTAAGCTTCTATTGTTTATGGTACACAATTGGGTAGTAAAAACAACCTGTGTACATATCTATTGAAATATAGTATTTGATATATATTAACTATAGTATACAGTATATGCTACTTTAATAATTATTAATTGAAGAGTCACTCCTTCAGTTACCAGCCAAGGGTCTAAAGACAGAATTCCATCCAAGATACTCTCACAAAGTTCCTATCAATATTATATCATATTTCTATTCTAAATATCTCCACAAATCAGTTAAATTGGAATACTTTGATCTTAGGCTCATAATCTCTCTTCACCATAATGATTAAACTCTAAATTCAACAGGGCTTTGTTCATTAGTCTATAAGGACAGTGCTGCTGACCTCTGAAGTCATTTGTATAACACCATATTCCCAAAGCAAACATATACCCACAGAGCTTACATTCCTTAATTCAACAACATTACTCTAGCTCAAGATACTAAAAGCATTATTTTCTTCCACTTCCACATTAAAATATTACCACTGAAGTCTCTGAACAAGTTCACTGAAATGCTCAATGCACTGAAATTTCCATTAAGTGCTTAGTCTGGAACACAGATAACAGTTTTTCAAGGCAAAGTCCCTAAAACCCATTACTTGAACTTAAATAACTGGTCCTACTATGCCATAACAAGAGACATGGCTTGATATTTTGAAGAGGCCTGCAGCTAGCCTTTAATTATTAGGTGTATGAGAAGTTTCTCTTTGTTGCTGATTATCTTTTGAAAGCTCTGCATCCTGATGTCCTTTCTATGCTGCCAAGATAATATTTGGGTACAAAGACCAACAGAGTTTAATAAAGATTTCAATACAGATACCTAATAAATAACATGAAATGAAGAGACCAGAGCACATATGAAAAGAACATAAAGGCATTTTCAGGAGCATCTGTGTTTTCTGTCACAGTGTTATTACCATTTCTTGATTTGAAAAAAAAAACAAGCCACAAGAAAGAGGAACAATGTGGATCAGGACTGTACTGTCTACCTATGCTGTTTTGCATTAAATATCAAATTCTTGCCAAAAGTTGTTATGGCCCTGTATCATACTTCTGATCTGGACCATTTCTCCAATACCTTCATGTTGTTTTTTGCATCACAAAAATGTATCAATTGATAAGCATCTTAAAAGAAATAGGATATACCAAAATGTTTAGCTTGGATCCTAAGTCCAGCAACACAGTTCACACAATCTTATGATACAGAAGACCTACTAAAACCTAATGTTTAGAAAAAGCTACAGTACGCATTTTTGCTGCTCCTGAAAAATACATCCTACAAGAATCTATGTATCTTTGTCTCATATTCTAGTTACAGCCTCCCCAGCACAGCAGAATATTTCATTAAAACTTCAAGAATCCATCTCCTCAGTCTTTCATCCCCTAAACAAAAAGAGAATATCAAAGCATTTTTATTAGGCACACCATTTTTGGCACCATCAGTTTCTGCTATTTACTGTAATAGAAATTCCTCATGATTGGTTTTGCTAATGCAAAATGATTTATATAGCACTATAAAGGAAATCATGGAATATCCTAAAGAATAAAACAGCAAACAGATATAAACAGGTTAAGTCAACAGGAACAAGTATTTTTCCTTTCAGAATCAAGCAGTGTAGAAGTTTAATAAATTATTATCAATAACCAACATGACATTGATAAGAGTGGCCTAAAATATAAAAATCTAATAACCCATTTCAAAGTAATAAATTGACACTACACTTGTACTTAGGAACAAATGATTAATAATTAAGGTAAAGGACTCTTTTCTCCAGATACTGACTGAATCTTTATTCATTCCTACATTAGCAAGCAAACCCAAAACCTCTGTGTTAAACACCTGCACAGTAACACAGATCTACACATCCACAAAAATGCAAGCAGGTACAGGTTTTCAAATGGAAAAAACTGCACATCTCCCCAAAGGATTATTTGCTCTTATTGTGGTTTATAATCCTAAATAGTTTTGTTAATAGAACAAAAGGTATCTCAGTTCCACATTATATAGCCCACCTCTCCTATTATTTAGTTGAATGGGATTTTTTCTTCATTAAGTCAAACACAGCATTACTTTTTTAAGTAGAACATGATCTTTGAATTTAACTAAACCTGTCTCCAACTAAGTGCCCTTATCATGACAAACTCACAACCTACTACTAAACCTATTTAGTTCCTTCTCTTTTAATGAGATTGCAGCCTCAATCTTTCACATTTTGGTATTTATTTATAACATTTATATAGCCACCTATCTTAAACCAAACTCTGGGCAACTCATAACACAAGGATATAAATAATATATACCAACAACAAAATAAAAACAGTACAAAATGTTGAAAGAATTGAAAGCAAAAGATGGTGACTTGTCCAAATCACATATCTGGCTTGTTCAACATACTGTTTTTATGAGAACTAAGTCATTCTCATATCAGAACCAGAAATAAAATCCAGTAACTAGCTGCACACATTATTATATATTTTTCATCTGCATACTTGAGCACCTCCCTTTCTTTTAGTATTGACACAAAAGATTATTCTTAATTGTGCCTATAATTTAATGCCATAGAAGACAACATTAAAATTCCCCATAATTCATCATCTATAAAGAAATATGAAGCTATTTCCATATTGCAAATCAAAAACATGGAACTACATGATTCAGATGCTATTATAGTTGAAGCTATAGATCTCTGTCAAAAAGTAAGATAATCCTGCAGCAGAAAGGTATTTCTGCGAGAAATAGAAGGGCTTGGTCTAAACAAACTGTTCTGTGAATATGGATTCCATTTGTTGCAATCTTCAATTCTCTCTTAGGTCAGCAAAGGAAGCCTTTAAGCTAGTGATTCTTGCTGAATGTTACCTACATGCTATTCAACAAATCAACATGGGCAATTATTGTCTACAACCACTTTCACTAAAGCTCTCTGGACTTGCCCTTCCACAGACAGACTTTCCACTCCAGGCACAAAGTCCTCTGAAGGCAAGCAAAGGAAGAAAAAGAACGAGGGCAAAACCAGAAACATTCAGAGAGGGGACTCTAAGTTAATATAATTACCTTCAAGACCTCAGGGAATAAATACATGCTGTAGCAAACATAATTCAAAGACCCTGTAGACTTCTATACTATCATTAATACTTTTGCTTCCAACAGAAAAACACATTAATTTGTTTTAATTTTAACTCTTAGAAATACTAGTATTTTGAGATTGACAGTACTTAAGAACTGGGATAACAGTTTCTTATACAAACTAGAGATCTATTAAATATATTTCTAACAAGGTCATAGTGCACAAAAGCTTTCAGCAAAAATAGTTCTTGGATTTTTTTTAATCTGCCTTTTTACAATCCTACAAAATGAACCAACTAAACTACATAGTCAAAAAAATATTTGTAAATAAAAATCATAGCTGCATCTGTCACTTTAAAAGGAAAGAGTCCTGTGCTTTAAAAAGGTTAATTTCAAACTTTTAATCAGAAATTTGGTTTTTATGCCCAGACTTGCCAAATAAGTGATACATAATTCTTGGCAACAGCCCTGCATCTATGAAACAAGGAACAATTATTAAAGTTTGCTACATGAGACTTTAAATTTAAAGTTATGAAAATGTGATAGGAATATCAACATGTCACAGGCAACAGTTTTGGCACATATTTCTTTTTAACACCTCTTATTTCTCTCATATAAAGCTATTTGAGAAATTGTTTGCTAAGAGATTACCCTTCCTACAAAAATAATACAATAATATGATACCAATGAATTACAAATAGAAAGAACTTACTAAGTTAAAAAGAAATTACAAAATTAGGTGCCCTTGCCCATTTAACTCATCACTCTAATCCCCCTCCCCAAGGATCTATTATCACTTTTAGAACCTCTTCTATTCCTCGAGTAATTCTGGCATATAAAAAATAAAATCATCCAACATACAAAGAAAAATCAGTTAGAATGAATTCAATATTCTCCAACTTTTGATTTTAGTATACTTTAAATATACTACCATCCAGGGTCATGCTCAGTGATATGGGAAAAATAATAAACCCCCCAAATAAATGTAGAATTGACATGAGTTACCATCTCAGTTACACATCTATGCAGCATAAGCCTCACTGAATCTCATTGAACATAATTCTGTTGCTAAATATTGGGAAGGTTATCAAGCTCACCACTTGGCTTGACTTACAAAAGATACAAGGTAAAATATAAACATTGACTGAGATTGGACAAACACAGCCAATGATATATTGTTGAGAAACTGAACCATTTTTATAGATGTGGAAATATGATCTTAGAAACAACATGTGCTCATCTTTTGATGTAATTATTTCTTTAGTTTCCTATTATCTTAATTTAATAACTGTAAACATATCTATACTGGAATAAGAGGTGTTCAAATCTGCACATCCTATACTTGGTATAAATTTTCCCGCAGGTCAGAAAGCTAAGATCCAAATATTTAGTAAAGTCTTCTTTCATTTTATGTTAAGTTTATAATCCTTGAAAACCTTGCAGTAAATGATATATTGAATGAGTGGGAAAATGGGTTGTAGGGCAGTGTCAACAAATGTGCTCATAAATTTTTAGAGCCTTAATCTTGAGTACTATGTTATTCAAACATATTTTCTGTTTTTTCTCATATTCTGGTGCAGGAAAAGCATTTTCTCCATCTTTTCTATTGCACATACTCTTCATGGCAGATAAAGAGGTAGCATGCATCATACCACTACAACTGCTATTAGCATTGTTTGCTATGTAGATTTGGCCAGGTTAAATGCTCATCCTTGGGCTGATTATCTTTTACCAGTTTTACTACAATATTTCCAACTCTGATTCTATTATACAAAAAGTCTTTTTTTTATGATTGTGACCCCTCAGTAATAGTAGTAGCTACTACAGGTACAAATATAGGAAGCAGGATCCACATCTGGAACAATCATACAATATAATGGCAACTGCATGAGGAAAGAAAGGGGTTAGTGGGAAAAAGTTCAAGTAGTTTTGCCAGAAAGAAGTCTTGTCTTGTTTCCAGGCCTTTGGTGCAATTGACTATGCTGGCACAAACTACAGAATAGTATCTTTTTTTTTCTTATAAAAGAAAGTTCTATGATGAAAATAATCAATTGCATAGTAGTGAATTCACATAAAACAAATTTACCTAAGGACACTGTTGTCTCAATTCTTCAGGTCTACATGTGCATTTATTTATATCCAAACCTGCAGAAACAACAGCCTTTCCTACACAACATAATCCTTCACTAAAAGCAAGGGAAGCCCTACATTTTATTTTATACCCAATTTAATATATATATATAGTATATATAAATTTAAAAATTCAAGTTTTTATAAATTTACAAATAAAGTATTTAAATAAGTAGCTCAACTATTACGTGGGAATTGACAAAATGCTTGCATAGATAAATACTTGCATGTCAAGAATGAAGCCTGAAGCAATGCCAGCAAAGAGCTGCATTTTACTTGAATGGGATTTCACTATAATCATATAATTTAAAACAATCCTGCTGTCATCCTAGTCTGATTACAGCCTCCTACGCAGTCAAGTCTTGAAAATATAAACTGCAATTAGACTTCAACACTATCCAAGGCTTTTAAGAACCAAATTAAACTTTTCTTGTTATATTTTTTTATTATAGCCTAATCTAAGCGTAGTATCTAAGAATCATTTATCTTCAAAATACTTTCTTCATATATAACAAATTAAGGATTACAGGTGTCTACTCCAATGCATGTACCTGAACCTGGAAGTTAAGTGATTTAGATTTTAAGATCTTTGTGCATGAATATATGCCTTCAAATAAGTCTTGACATCTACCTGGACAAATCCCTGAAGTTTTCTCGACAAGATTTTTGAAAGTGATTTATCACTGCCTTCTTCCTAGGAGGTGAAAGAGAGTGACTGGCCCAAGATGACCCAGCTGGTTTTGGCCCTAAAGCAGAACTAAAACTCATCATCTTTTGGCTTCTAGCCTGGTTTCTTAATCATTACACCAAACTGGGGTCCCTTTTAAGGTCTATATGTATATCATTTATTTCATTATGTAGCAAAATAAAGGCATCCATTACTGCAGAGGAAATGGAGTCGATTTATGTTTACAACACATAATATGGACCTCAATTCATATTATATGCTATACTGTTTAGCTGTTTACTGCTAAGCTATAACTCTGAGTAACATCAGTGGCCTACAATCACATGCTTGAAATATTAAATAATTCTTTCCCTTTTAAAAAAAACATGATATATACCAATAGTTACTGCCACAATCAATATCGTTTCTCGTTTGGAAACAGCATGCAAGGCCAAAAAATTGTTTCTAGTAGATGAAGTTAAGTTGTCAGTAAAACTAGAAAACTGCCATTATTCAATCATCCCCTTCCCCTATATAATCTTTGAATAAGTTCACTCCAATGATGTACAGCTTTACTTCAGTTTAATGGTCAAAAATATCTATTTTCTTACTTGAATGTTAGAATCCTGCATAGTATATTGTATATTACTGAACTATTTGCTATGGTAATGTCCCAAACTATTGACACAACCAATCCTATGAAGCAAGTAACAGCAGAAAGAGACTAAAGAACCACATACTGGTATTTATCAGTGAAAATTTCTCTATTCTATTTTCCAAGTGGATAAAGTAGAGGCAGAATTATCATTGCTCAGACTGCTACGATGCCAACAAATTTCTCAGAAGCAGATATAATCATTCTACTAAAATCCACCCGGGTCTAATAAATAGACATCAGTCTGGCTCATTATATGGATTAAGAGAGGCCTAGTAATGGTATTGCTTTTTAAGGACTGATAAACTGTCTAGTGTTTAGTCCTGCAAAACAAATGTGTGTTTTTTTTTAACTGCCCTGGTCTTTTCCTTCTATTCATTAAGAAATGTCAACTTCCTTTGCAGTAGTTTGTACTTTGACTTGAGATATAGAAATACGTCCATGTTCAATGCTTCTGAAATTGTATATGCAAAGGAGGCTTCTTTCTACTTCGTTCTTGAGTCACAGATTGCCTGATTACAGGGTGCCTGTTTTTCTTATATAACTATATAACTCCCCCTTCCATTGTAAGATTATTTTTGCAATATGAATCAAATGTGTTGTACTAAAAGTTTTAGTTCCCTCTACAGCCAAATACAGTTTATATCCCAAATTCAGGACTTGGCTTCAGGTGCATCCTGAGCTTCATGGGCAGATTTATATCCAAGTCAACAACCTCTCTTCATTTTCAAGTACAAGAAAGAGTGACAAGAGGTGAGGCAGGAAATAGAAAGAAAACAGCAGAGCATATCGAGCAGTTGTTTTTCAACTGAAAGCAGAATCCCGCAGGAGAAGACATTAGCAACACTTGTAAGATGGAAACTCTAGGGCTGGGCTTAGTGTAAGTTTGTGGCACTGTACTTAATGAAAACAACGTGCGCAGCAGCTGCGGATCCGACCATCCTTGAGATTTAGTCCCCGAAGTACGCATAAAGTGTGCACCACCGGGTTAAGACGTGAAGTTGTAGTCGGATTAACATCTCACCGAACAACATAGCGTTTTTTAGAGCACGCAGCAGTCCCGACAAGAGTCCCGGAATGAGAGTTTAAAGATCACATACGCCGCCATGGGGCGGGGGGGGGGGGGGGGGGGGGGGGGGGGGGGCGGTGTAGTGAGAAGACAGAAAAACAGCCAAATAGTTCATGAGGCCTCTTCTCTTCAAATGAAGCCATATTTAAGTTTTTTTAATAAAAAAAAAGTGGGGGGAGGACGACGACGAAGAGGACGAGTTCTCAACCAACTGGCCCTCCAAGAAATACACATGGCCACAAAAAAAGTTCATGAGAAGTTACCTTGAAATGAGATTCTCCCGACCCGTAGACTTACTTGAATGTGGGGGAGAGGGAAAAAAAATAAAGTGCCGCCCAAGTGCTCGGCCGTCGACCCATTCAGACTCCGAGGGAACCGAGGGAGGCCAGGCAGAGATTCCTCTCTTGCTCGGAGCAACCCCGCAGTCGGCAAAGGGGCAGGGAGAGAGGGAGCTTCCGCGCCCACCGCCTCGCAACTTTTCGCGACCGCATCAGGGCGGCAAAGGCGAGAAGGGAAAGAGTCAACCTGGCGCCCCCTTCCGGGCCCAGACCTTCCCCGACGCAACGCGCACCTCCCCCGGGCCGCGGGAACTTGCGCGGAGAGCGGCACCAGCGCCGCCCGCGCGCAGAGTTGGCGCTCCTACTGCAGCGGCGCGGCGGTGGTGGCGGCGGCGGCGGCGACGGCGGCTCCAACCCGGGCATCGGAGGGAAGCGCTCGCCGCTCGCTCCCCCTCCCCTGGCGCTGCGCTCCGCCTGCTTGCCTGGCGGCGGCGGCTGCTTCTGCCGCCGCCGCCGCCGCTGCTACCGCCCTCCCTCGCCGTCTCCCGCATCAAACTTCAAGAGCCGAAAAAAAACCTTCCGGGCGGTCGGGCAGGCGGCAAAACGTACCCAGCATCTACACCGGACGCCGCCCTTCCAACGAAGGCAGGCATCCCGCGCCCGTCTTACCTAGGGGGAGTTTTTCCAGCCCTGCGCCGCTGCCGGGGCTCGGGCAAGGCTCGCCGGCGCTCCGCTCACCGCCTCATTCCAATATGGCACGGTCGGCCCAAGCGCATGCGCCCGCCGTCTCTCTCCCCGATCCCCTCCCCTCGCTTCTGGCTTTTTGGGCGCTCGCTGCACACTCCCTCGCGCTCGGACACGCGGAACCGTGGCGCCGGCCGGGGACGGGCCCCCTTCGGTTTCTGGGCTCCTCTCCACACCCTTCCCGCCCACCCGGGGCCCGGAGCCAAAAAATAAAACTTGAGCCTCTCCTTGACTTTGTGCGCCGTGAGGCGGCGCGAGCCTCCGCCCGTCGCAGCGCCACCCTGTCCCCGAGGATTTCCCGCGGGGCGCGCACCTGCCTCAAGTTATTCGGCGCGCAATTGTGAAGGTTGCGGCCCCGCCGGCCTCGAAGCGGAGAAGGGAGGAAGAAGGGGGAGAATGAAAAAGGAGCTTTAAAAAAAAAAGACCCCCCCCACCCCCAATCCCTCGGCGTGCTGGAATGAAGGCAACCGGAGGGTTTGAGGGAGAAGTAGGCAGACGCTCAGTCAGCTCGGCTCTCCATCCATGCTTGCAGAGCCACCAACAACTTAAGCCTGTTTATTTCTACTGAAACCGGCTGACTCCGGTACGGAGCCGCTTTAAGATCGACCAATACCCGGCCGAAAACGTTGTATAGTGCGCGGTCTGGCCGTCTCCCTCGATTGCCAAGTTAAATGTTGCTCGGAGTACTCTTGACTTCCTTCCCGTTCTTCTCCCCACCATCACCCCGTGCCCCACCCCCAGTTTTGTTGGCCCAGCACTGACACCTTCTTGGCTCAGCCGATGTCAAGCTAGGCTCAGTTTGCTGCTTTATTTTTTTTTTCTTTTCTTCCCCCTCCCCTTCTGATCTCCACTTCCACTTTCGCAAAGCAATCCGCTCCGGATCCTGGAGCCATTTGCAGCCCCCCCCCGCCTTCTCGTCCGCCCCCCCGAAAGATGTAGGACGGAAGCGCGGCCCAAGTGCGTGCTCGCATTGGAAGGGGATGGCGGCAAAGGAGACGGTAGGGCGGCTGCGGCTGCGAAGGCATTGGAAACCGAGATGAATAATGCCGCCGCCGCCGCCGCCTCCCCCCCCCCCCCGCCGAAATTAAAATGAAACAAAATGAGATGGGGGGGAAAAAGGAAAGGATTGTGCAACATCGAGAACCTCATGACCACGCGCCTGTGCAATCAGAGAAGAGTAATAAAAGCGAGCGAGTTTCACGCAGCTTAAAGGCGACAGGAGGCGAAAGAGGGACAGCGATTTTACTGCCAGCGAACTGGAGCCTTGCAAGAACCCCAATTTGGAGAAAGGGGTGGAGAATGGGATCTTATTTCGAGGACTCTCTCTCTCTCTCTCTCTTTCTGCATTCTCCCTTATTTTTTTTTTTTCCTGAATCAGCCATCGCCCATCCACACGGCTGGACTTTCGCGTAGGCATGATCTCTGCAGCTGGCGTTCACTGTCGAATTACCTCCCCCCTGCCTCCCTCCCTCCCGCCATTCTTTTTGAAAGAGGGCTTGCTTCGTTACACGTTAACACCTCTCTTTTAAGGTATCGGGATTATTTTAAACCTTGGAACTCATTCTTGCAGGCTGCACGCCGCCTATTCCGCGCGTTGCAGACACCAGTTGACAGCACACGGAAATAACCGGTCAGCGTGCGGAAAAGTCATACGGAACTCGAGATGGTCGATTTCGGACGGCAGCGAAGGGATGCGCCAAGAAATAGAGAGACCAAACACGGCGAGATCTCCCGGAGACGGGAAGAATGCCCGCGGAGAACGGAGGCGAATAAAAATAAAATCCAGGCGAAGGAAAACTGTCGCCATGCGGTTCAGCTGCGCTTTTCCAGACAGGCGGGGATCAGGTCGAGCAGCCAGGAATTCCTCCGCTTCCATTGAAAATGCTGGGCCGATTCAGCTGCTGGTGGCAGATGCAGCAAAGGGACTTTCTAGTTTTCTTTCGGCGACTGTGCGAAGAGGGGAGGGGCGACAGGCCAGGCTGTCTCGTTCGTCTGATGGTTGTGTGGACAAATATGTTTCTAGGTTGAATGCAGAAATGCTCTGATCAGTTTTACTGCTGGTTTCAAATTGTGCTGTTTATGTAGCATCTTCGATTGTTTACCAAAGATACTTTAATGGGGGTGGGTTACGCTGGGCATATTTGGTATTAAAATAGTAATCCATTTTAACAGCAATTTGTAGTAACCGAATACACTTCTGTTTTACAAGACCGACAGTTTATTGGTTCTTCCCAGTCGGGTTTTTCCTTAGCATAAATAAAAACCCCAAAGTCGGCTGCAGGGTGTATACAGTGACATTTTCTGCTAACAGCAGGGGAGGAAAGATGAGAGGAGCAACTTTAGTGAGAAAATAAAATATCTAGTCCGACCACTAGGGGGTGGTCCTTCCATAGGCTTTCTAAATAGAAGTATTTAACTGAAGCATCCTGGAATGTGGAATTTGTTAATGTAATCTTGGAAGTAAATTTTCTTGGGACAACATCCACCCTACCCCTCCATAAACTGATGGGAATTAAATTCAGCACATGCAAAATACCTTAAAATTAGTTGTTTTTAAAATCTTGAATATCTAAGCTCTTTAGAGCAATCATAACCTGCAAAATTCAACAAACACTCCCTTCCTAGATAAAGCCACAAACCCCCCCATGAAAAAGGGTGGGTTATCACATACATCTTATAAAAACATTACTCTATTTTCATTACTTTTTCTTTTAATATTTTAAAGAAACAAAAGTAATTAAATGAAAAAATTATAATCATTCCGTGTAATAAAATGGTAAACAAGCTTCAATATTTCTCAAAAGTATATAATCCTTGGATCTTCCTTGAAATTATATCACTCTCTTTCCAACTATTTAAAAATGGATTTTCTATCGGCCTTATCTATACATGATGGAAAATAAAACTGCACTTTTTTTTTAGCAAAAGTTAGTTCTGAAGAAGGAATATAACTGGAATATTACTTATTTACTATGTAAATTCCTTTCTAATATAATGTGGATGGACTTGGACAGCAACTGTTTTGCAAAATAGTAGGAAAATTAAATATTGAATCACGTTGCCATTAAACTTTATTTATAAAAATATGATGTAGGGCAGACTTTTTTCCTGTTATACTGCAGATGCCCGTTGGATTCTTCATTCTCTTTTCTCTTCATTAATGACCAGTTTCAGCCTCTTCAATAAAAATGAACACAAAGATTCTGGAAGTGCACCAAATACTCTTTTTTTTCAGAGCTGTGTAGAGCTTATTTTGCAACAGCTGATCAGCAGAGGTAATTATTTTAAGTGTCTTGTTTCTCTTAACTCTCAGGTCTTACATACACAAGATAATAGAATACCCATAGCAACTATGATCTTTAACAGAGCTTTTTATTTGTTTTTCCACGCATAGTCAATATTTTAGATTGCAAAGCAGCGTGATACTTCTAGTATTCTTCAAGGAAGTTTTTTTCAGGAGTTATTTTCAAATATAAATAATGTTTCTTAAAAATAAGCTTACAGCATGATTGCTTTGTGAGTGGACTGTATATATACTACTCTGAGATCTTCACACCATTATTTGTGCAACACTTGAGAAATGGGAGAACATATTTCCCTAGCACCACCAGTACCCAGGAGAATCTCACCTTATGACTCTTCCCTACATCATTATCACTGCTTGAAAGCCTATGAATGCTGAACAAGTAGGATCCATTACAGTCTGCAGTTATCCCACATGTTCATGAATTTATTAGAAGAAGCTAGTTTCTTTCAGGAGAAGCCAATGTGATTTCTTCAGCACTCCAAAAGGATTACCATCTCAAGGAATAATCTTCTCAACTTGTATCATGCTGGGCACAGCAGAGCACACTGAGCCCAAGAATCATCATAACCAGGGATGCGACATTACATTGGCTTCTTAGTTGTACCACAGAAGTCAGCTGGGACTGACAAGTGCATGAAAGTCATGTATGTCAAGAATTCAGCCAATACAATTTAACTGCAAATTAACATCTTTATATAGTATCCCCCAATCTAGCATGCTCCAGATGTGTTAGGAGATTGCAATTAATAGTCAAATGTGACCATCCTTTCTGCAATTATGGAAATTAAAGTTGCAGCTGATTTGATTGGAGAAGGCTGTTCTAATGTAGAATAGTGCCGTAAGATTTCTAACTTCGTGATCATTTAACTGCTAGTCTTTAGAACATTTGGTTAGTGGAACAACAAGAAAGGCAAACAACATGCTGGCTTGATAATATCAAAACTGATACAAAGATGTGCATCTAACAACTGAATCTGCTTGACAAGGTAGCATGGAGAGTACTTGTCTACAATATCGCCAAGAGTCAGACATGATTTAATGGGAAAAACAACAACTAGAACATCTAAGGCCCAAGAGATGTTTGACTGAAATGTTTGACTGATAAAGACTTCTTTTGCAGAGAATGGGAAATGTGCAATCAAAGATAGCTTCATTAAATGAGATTCTCACGTTTCGCAGATGCTAAGAACAAGACTGACTTAGTATGATTCCATGCTCCATTTTATTCTATTATGAGGTGCTATACTGTATTTGCTAAGCTAGAACTATTTTGCTAGTTTCCGGAGACTGCTTTAACCATGAGGTACGCCACTACCTGTAATGCTGAAGTGGAGAGACAGAATTAGATCATCAAAGGAGTGACTAGGGAATTGGACTGAAACTAAGAAATGCAGGGTCAGGTTGATCCTCAGTCAAGGAAACTGGGTGATTTAGGGCATTTGCTACTCTTAGTTCAATTTACCTTACAAGCTTATTATAAAATAAAATAACTGCAGGAGGATCTCCTGGAAAAAAGGTGATATATATGAGATATAAATAAATATTGAAATCCAGAGAAGTCACTCCAGATGCAAGATATTACAACTATTCCTGCAACCATGCAAATAGTGCCTGCCAGTCAAGGAATCCTTTAATGCTAATAATTTCCCACAAAAAAAAATCAGCAAATTAGTTATTTATTTTATGAAAGTTAGATTGTATAAAATATATAAATCTAGCCATGCATACACTATTGTATATAATACATTATATGCTTTTATTCAGTATGTGACTGGGAGAAATCTAATGCATCATTTAAATGTATTTATTCAATATGTTCCATTTTAAGACTTCTTGTTAAAGGCTTTTAATATACAGTTTGCATCTACTGCTTCACAGTGTTTTATTAAAAGTCGAGATCTTGTTTCATTTTTTGAAAGACTATTGTTAGATATTGCTTTAATCATCGGTTTATTTGAAGTTAGCAGATAAGTGTGTCTTCCAACTAATTTAAACACAGAAGAATGCTTCAAAGTGATTGAGGACTTTTCCACCCTGGTTCTTTGTTCCTTGTGTCTAAGATGTGTATTTTTTGTGTGGGTTTTTTTTTAGTACAGGAAGTTGCTATGGTGCCTCTCCCCAAAATATCTATATATCTATATCTATCTGTCCCTACATATCTGTCTTTATCTCTATATACTTCTACATCTATATCTTTCTATAGATACAGATGCAGATTTATCTATATCTAATCTCCAGAATTAATCAAAAGCAACAACACAAGACTGAAGTTGAAAAATCGGTAATAGTTGTATATAGATCAAAGTAAGAGCTTAAGGTAGACAAAAATAATACAAGTCATTTCCAATTGTGTGTGTGTATGTGCCTTAAAGTCAGTGTTGACTCCTGGAAACTGCCTGGATTAGTCCCTGCAGTTTTTTGGGCAAGGTTTATTTTTAAAGTGGTTACATAGCTGGTTTTGTGCCTAAGGCAGGTTTCACAATCTCCTGGTTTCTACCTGAGGCCTGGGGAAAGTTGTTGCGAGAATATTGGCATGCAGCTTCAGCGAGCTCTGGATGAAGTGGATTATTTGTATCCTTTGCAGTCTAGGTTCAGACTGGGATAGCGCTGAGATAGCATAGCTTGTTGATGGCCTGGAATGAGACAGATGCAACTGTCTTGGCTCTCCTAGATCTTTCCATGACTTTTGATACTACAACTATGGTAGTTATGGAAGTTACAACTGGTCCAGAAAGCAGCAGAGCATATAGCGCCTATAGGTTCACCCATGTTATATCTTTATTGTGTGAGATGCACTGATTCCTGTTTTCTTCCAGGTGCAATTCAGATGCTGGTTATCACATTTGAAGCCAAATATGGCATGAGACTGGAATATTTGCAGGACTGCCTCTCCTTAAGAACATCTGTTCATCCGCCTAGATCAGATACTGTAGGTACTTTTCAGGCTTCCTTCTTAAACTCTTACTATTAATGGGACCTTGGAAAGATGCCTTTTTCATGGCTACCCCTATTATATGGAATACGCTTCTACTGTCAGTTTAACAGGCCCCCACTTTTCTAGCCTTTTGGAAGTCCATTAAGACCTGTTTTTTTTGTGAAGATGCTGGAATAGAATTGTATTGGTAGACAGTATGGAAAAATACCAACTGCCCTACTGTGAGGAATTGCAATGGAACAATTGTTTTACTGTTTTTACTCTCTTACGATTTTCTTATTTAATGGTTTTATTGCTGCTCTGAGCTGCCCAGAGTTGCTTAAGATGGACAAGCATAGATTTTTTATTTTTAATCCCATATTTATTATTTATATAAATAACTAAAGGTGGCACAACTTACCTAATACTCCTTCCTTCTCCTATTTTCCCCACAACAATATCCCTGTCAGGTGGGTTGGGCTGAGAGAAATTGACTTGCCCAAAGTCACCCAGCCAGTTTTCATGCCACAGGCAGGACTAGAACTCATAGATAGATAGATAGATAGATAGATAGATAGATAGATAGATAGATAGATAGATAGATAGATACATAGATAGATATATAGATAGATACATAGATAGATACATAGACAGACAGACAGATGTCTTTCCTTTACAAAATAAGTCTTTTTTTCCTCCTTCTCGCAGCCCATAATATCTTCCTATCTGCACCTCTACCAATTTTCCCATGTACAAAATCACTTCCACTTTCAAATTGATTCCGCAAAAAACCTGCAATCAACAGTTAATTTAAAGTAATCTAAGTAAGAGTACTGGTGCATAGAAAATTCTAGATATCGATTTTTCACATGGCTGGACTTGATTCACACCAAGGGGGAAATGAGTAGTGTAAACGTGGAAATCTACAGCGTTTCCTTATTTGCTTGTTTTGTTAGATTTCCGTCTCACCTTTTGTACAAGAACCGAAAACAGTGAGATAATTCATCAGAGAGACAAGCAATTCTTTTTGGTCAAGAGCTCAATTCACTCTTGCATGGTCAGGAAAAGAGGATGGGGAATCAGAAAGTATCTTCTATTGATTGAAACTAGCATGATGTCTGTATACTACGCTCTAAACTATGCATTTCCCTGTGTGAACTATAATTTGCCTGGATCCTTTATTTTGTTATTTATTTCATTTATTAAATTTGTTTGCCACCCATCTCACCGCTCCTCATCCTTACCGCAAATATAAAGCCATATTTTCTGCAGCCAAATATGCATCCTACTTCCATCAGGAAAGAAAGTATGCACTAATTACTTTTGATCAAATTTTACATATGCTACTTTGGGGGCTTTTTGAAAGAAGTGAGCAAGTAACCATAATGCAATTGCCATCTAGGAAAATGTGTATTCTAGTTTAATATTTTATTTGAAACCTATCTAAAAAAGGGTGAGTTCTCTTCAGCTGTGAAATGAGCAGCTCTCTTCAGTCGGAATATTTTTGGGATTGCAGATCCCAAATAAGATCCCCCATTGCTTTGCTCAAGCCTCCTGAAGAAATATCCACCCACTAAAGTAATGTGACCCAAATGTTGTTCCTAAGAAGCTTTACATATTCTCCTCTCAGGAATTCTTGGCCTTTCATTAAAACAGAACTTTCCGGATACATTGATCTATAAGCCGCAGAATTCCTAGCCAATATCTGTAGGCCAAAATGGATGTGAATTCTGAGAATTCCAATCCAGAAAGCTGTAGTAAAATTATCATGGTCTGAAACTGGAGCTCTGGTTAGATGATGCCATAAACTGGGAGTAGTTGCCGCTACATAGCAATACCTAAATTCAGGAATAAGTTTAGGATGTCAAAACTATGAATGAGTGCCTGTTCCTGACCCGGCACTGGACCAGATCAATGCTAAAATAGTAGGCAATTCCTATCACATTCAAGATTAGGAAAGCCACCCTGGTGGATCACAATTATATTTCTAGTTAATAGCTAAGAAGAATTCCAGTCTGAACACTCTGCTATCGAAGATGCCTTCTCCACTGACATTTCTTTCTTTCTTTCTTTTCTTCCTTCCTCTGTAGCTCAAGATGCTTACGCATTCTGCAAGCTTGCTGGTTTATTGCTTTGAGCGGCAGCATTATATAACAAAGTCATGCACAGTGTAATGTGGTATAGATAGCATCAAGCTCCAAGAATCTTGCTTTAATAGCCTACTTATTTAGTCCTAGGCCAGCATGCTGAACAGCAACAAGAGGTTTGGCTGCAGTTAAAAGGAGAGAAATCCTCGCTCTCGTCTGAATTTGGATTTTGTCTCTGGAAACATGCCGAGCAGGATTTTTGATGACCTGAAAGTTGCAGCTGGGGTCATGCATGCAAGCATGTTGTTACTTATCCTATGTAGGGTGGTTCAAAATGGTGACTGTGTGTGTGCAGTGGAGATACAGGAAGGCTGTTAAATTGCCGTTGCACGTACAGTGTGAGAGCAGTAGAGTACAGGCAGTGCTTGTGCTGCAGAATAAGCAGCTCCAAGGGAGGAGCAACTGGCACAGCATAATCATTGTCTTCAGTAGCACATATTATTTTGATCCTTCAGCAGACACCTAAGCATGATTGCTCCTACTTTGAGGGCTGGCTAAAGCAGCAGCTGGACATGAATCAAGAAACATATGGGTCATTTTCACTTGTGTTAACGCAATAAGTTGGAGTCAGATTTGATGCTCCTGAGTTTATTTCTGCCACCATGACTGCAAAGTTAGATTTGTAATGGTACTCAAAATCTCTCTCTCCGGTTGCCTTGCACAGCTAAATAATAATCTCCCTCTTCCCCCTCCCTCTTTTATTTTAAAATGAAAACAAAAAAGAGTGAGGGTACGCCAAAATTCTTCCTGTTTAAAATATTTCTTCATTATTGCATATATAAATGAAGCAGTGTAAAATGTTATTACAAATACTAATGAACAGATACACAATGGAACAGACATGAGAAAGACCAAGAATAGAACCATTTTAATCACACTTGGAAGATAATTGCATCCTGTGCAAATTATTTAAAATAAATGTGTAAAGGGCTGCAACTTTTTAAAGTCAAAGGTCATTATAAAATGGATTCAATGGAAGTAAAGAATAAACTGAACTCAAAATAAGATAAAGATATTGATTAATAAATAATAGTCTGGTATGTGAACAAACATCAATCCACAATCAATTATGAATGAGAAACTAAAATTGTATAGATCTAAATGGAAATGATCCTATAATTTTGTTACATTGTTTTTATTCTTTTTTTAAAAAATATTGTTAGCTGTCCAAATTCAACTGCAACTGAGATGGGCAGTCAAATAATTAATGCATTATTTCAATCAATGAGACAAAATACAAGAAAAACTATTAAAAATGGCAATGTGTTTCACGACAGATGTGTATACAGTATATGTTTAATACAATAATTATTGACTTACATGAAAATAATTTACAGATATACATGCAAAGAAGTCCTACATATGCTTAAGAGCCATTGAATGCAGTAGGTATATATAGCATTTTCATTTTTAAAAATAATGCCTCCTCTGTGCTTTTTTTAATTTTACCAAGTTAGGCAGGGTTGTTTTTTTCTTTTATTCATATAGAATGGCAGATTTGACAGAGGTACAGTACTTCATTTTCTTTTAAATATTCTTTGTAAGGCTAAATTAGCTTTAAATGGTACATATTTTTCCTTCTGAAAACCCTCAAAACAATACAAAAATAAAAGTTGGCTAAAATATTAATTGTATAGCTAAATTAAATGGGGAGCTAATAAGAACTGTTTGTGAGTTTCAATAGCACTCTATATAATAGTTTTCCCCAATATGGTGCCATTCTTATGAACTGGATTTTATCTCCCCAAAACCACAAATGGTGTATTAGCATTGCTGAGAATTGATTAAAATATCTGGAGGGCACCACATGTTGTCTTTGTTCTATATTTTAGTTTGTAGCTTTGAGAAGTGACTGGATTTCATATAGTTTAATAGTTAATTAAAAATGAAATTAATTACAATTGCATGCACATCTTCAGATATTAAAAGGACATTTACAATTTGTATGTGTAGAAAAGGTGTTATCCGGTGCACATGTATTTAACAGCAGATAGAACTCCAGTATTTTTATATCTGCATTTATATATTTCCTAACATGGAACTCAACATGACATACATAGAGTTTTTAAGCAGATTCCATTGATGCATTGGTATAACCTGACTCTGATTATTATAGCTTTAACAAGATGTATCCCTTCTGTGCCACTTTAGTGCATTTGGGCCTGACTCTATATAGGACATCAGATGAAAAAAAATTTTATGGAAAGCTAATTATGTTGAACAGGTTTCAAATGCTGTTATCAATGGAAATCCACATATATTGTGCTAAATAGAACTGTGATCTTGCACAAACAACCCAAAAAGGAAAATCATGAATAGAAAATATTTTAAAACGGAATTTCATTGGCTGGAGATCCGCTTGCCCATAGCATCTTAGTCAGGGGTGAAATGCTCCTGGTTCAGACCAGATCGCTCGATCCGGTAGCGATGGCGGCAGGTGGTTCAGAGAACTGGTACCAAAAATCCCTGGCCCCCCTCATGCCCAGCTGAGCCGCACAATCTCCAGAGGCTTTCTTAAAAATTATTTTCAAAAGCATTTTTCTACAATCTCTTCAGCGGAAAAAAACACTTTTAAAAGTTAAAAAAAACCTCTGATGATCACGCAGCTCAGCTGGGATGGTCAGAGGCTTTTAAAAGCATTTTTTTCTACAACCTCTTCAGCCGAAGAGGTTGTAGAAAAAATGTTTTTAAAAGGAAAAAAAGCCTCTGTTGATCAGGCAACTCAGCTGGGATCGTCAGAGGCTTTTAAAAGCATTTTTTTACAATCTCTTCGGCCGAAGAGGTTGTAGAAAAAATGGTTTTAAAAGTTTTTTTAAAAAAAGTTGACCACGCCCATCCAGTCACATCACCCACACACACACACACCAAGCTACACCCACAGAACCAATAGTACCAAATTTTACAGTTCAACACTGATCTTAGTACTGAGAAATTTCTATTTGTAATTATTCTTGATCCATGACCTTACATAAGAGTTATTATTATGGCAGGAGGCAAATCAAGTAATTCAAATAGTAAAAACTTAATTTTAGTTTAATTTATGTACCAAATTTACAAGGTCTTTTAAAATGGAGTGGTAGCATACAGAAATGCAGCTATAATCGTATTTACAAAAAAATAACTTTTCTTATATAAAGGAAAATGCAGGGGGGAGCAGTTTGTTTAATGAGATGGACCTTGCAATTTTTTGAAATGTTATTTAGTAGTTTACAATTGCAAAAAGTCTGAGAAACTGCAGTATGGTATAATGTAAAGAAGGAAGCTCTGATTAAATTTTAATTTTTAAATATAGCAATAGGAAATCATCATTTCTTATCACACACAAAAAGAGCTATAGCTTCAGCCAAAATCAATACAAGGCAAACAAGTGACTTGACTGAAATGTTGTGCTTACTCAAAATCCCTCTATAAAAGGTCAGGCCGTGGTTAAAAAAATAGTAGTACCCTCTATGTTGACTGTCAGTTGAAAAGATATGTATTCTGTAGAGTTTAAATCAGTGCTTCCCAAATCTTGCTAAAGTATCCAAAATTGAGTAAAGGTGTTTTTTTTCTTTGAGTTAACCCAGTGGTGGGATTCTGCCGGTTCTAGGTGGTTCGGCCGAACCGTTTCTTAAATTCCTGGCTCGCCTTGCCCCGCCCCTCCGCACCACTGGGCGAGGGGTGGGCGAGCCAGCAATTTAACAAACGGTTCGGTGTTTTTTGGTAATTTTATTGGCCTTGCAGCTGCCGCGGGGCTTCAAAGCACCGCCCTACAGCTGATCAGTGTCAAAAGAAAACAAATGAGTAGACCCTGTGGTGGGATTCTACTTCAGTAGAACCGGTTGTTAAGGAGTTAAATAGTTAAGCCAATGGTTGCCAAAGGGGGCGGTACCACGGGCCATGGGATGCCTTAGGGGGGCGGGGCGGCAGGGGGGCGCTAGAGGCAAAAGAGGGCGACAGGGGGGGCTAAGTAGCAAGGAGGGTGGCCCCCACCCTTTGCCCTGTGCCTCGCAGCAATTACCTCCTTGCAAGCAAACAGCAGGAAAAAACTCCTTTCAGCTTTAATTTAGGCTTGAATAGATCTGCCTCCCGACTCTCCCGACTCTGATTCGCTCTCAGCTGTTTTGTGCAGGCTCTTTTGTAAGCTCTTGCTGCAAAGAGTGATTTTTTTCCCCTAGCTAAAAGGAAACCGAAAGTAAAGCAGGCTCTGCTGCACGCAGGGAGAGAGATTTCTTTTTCTTTTTGCTCACCAAAAAAGGTAGGTGTAAACAATGGGAAATTTAGTTCAAAAGAGGAGAGTTCAAGATTTTAAAACACAAAAGAAAAAATTTATCTATTTAACTAGGGAATTGTAATAATTGAGATACTATTAATTGTATATTGTATTGAAAGCAGAAATGGTTAAGTTGTGGTTTGGAGGAATATATGGGGGAAACTATTTGGTTTATTATTACTGGTAAATATAATTAATAGATTTGTAAGAAATTGGATTGCATGGAAATAATTGGAATATTCATGTTCATATTGATTAATATACAAAAAAGATAGTTATATAACTAATTGATTTATATTAAAATGTTGAATAGAATAGAAGGGAAAAATTGAATTTGATTAAGATTAGAGATGAGGATGAAGGGTAATATTGGTTTTTTAAAAAAATAGATGAGGAATAAATATGGCAAAAAGGAAATATAGAAATTGTAAAATTAATCGAAATGATTAAACACTGTTTAAATTTGTGAACCGGCCAAATACTCTGTTCAAAGAAAATACATTGTATGTTTGTATGTGTGTTTCTAATTATTGCTATTTATTCATATTTGTTCTCCTTTATTCTTTAAAGTTTAACAATTCATTCTTTATCTTAATATTTTTATATTTGTTTGGGTTTGGCTTTCTTCCCTTTCATCTTTTTTATTGTACAGCAATCTTTCTCCTCCAATCTAGCACCTCTCTCTTTTCTTTCCTTCTTACTTTCTCTTCCCCACCCTCTTCTTCTCCTCCCTACTTCCTCTTCCTTTCTTCTTCTCCTCCTCTCTTCCTCCCTCTCTTAACCTCACTCCTACTCCTTCATCCCTCTCTTGCTGTATCCTTTTGTGTATATGGACTACTCGAGGACTGAAAAAGTAATTTTTGACTGGTCCTCGCACTTGTGACCAGTCCTCAAACTTACGACTGTCCTCACATTTTACGTTTTTGCCCTATCTTGTCACCATGCTGAAGAGAAGCAGTTGTGAAATGAGTGACACGGTTGTTAAGAATGCTACAGTGGGCATAAATGATGACCAGTCATAAGTGTGAAGACCGGTCAAAAGTGTGAGGACCAGTCAGAAATCACTTTTTTCAGCCCTCTGGGTAGTCCCTATGTGCATATGGACTACTCAGAGGGCTGAAAAAGTAATTTTTGACTGGTCCTCGCACTTGTGACGTCCTCGAACTTACGACTGTCCTCACATTTTACATTTTTGCCCTATCTTGTCATCATGGTGAAGAGAAGTAGTGGTGAAATGACTGACACAGTTGTTAAGAATGCCGCAACAGGCATAAATGTGAGGATGGTCATAAGTGCGAGGACCGGTCAGAAATGATTTTTTTCAGCCCTCTGAGTAGTCCCTATGCACACAGCCATGCCCACCTGGTCACATGACCAGCTAGCCACGCCCACCCGGTCACATGGCCACCAAGCCACACCCCAACTAAGCCACGCCCACAGAACCAGTAGTTAAAAAAATTGAATCCCACCACTGAGTTAACCTGTTACCCAAACACATCAGAGATATTAAATAAGGACTTTCTGATAAGTGGTTTGGGGTAATGAAGGAAAGGGTCTGGGAAGCAATTGTTTAAACTCCCTTTTTATATTTTTGTGCTCCTTTCTTGGAGTGGCAAAACATTCATGATTATTTTTATAAGGAAGGTTTTTTTTAATCAAATAATTGTGTTTTTGATAGTTTGTTTATGGACAATAGTTCAGATTATTCAGTCATTCCTAAATGTCACAGAATTAACCTTTCAAACCGGCTTTGCATATGTAACCAATGTGTTTAAGTTGGTGGGAGAAGGTGGCTGAGATGTCATTAGTTCAGGGGTGTCAAACTCAAGGCCCAGGGACTGGATCTGGCCTGTGAGGTGCTTAGATCTGGCCCACAGGATCACCCTGGAAACAGGGAAGGACTGGCCTGCAGTGCCTCTGTCAGCAAAAACAGCTCGCGAAGGCTGTGGATGGCACTCCCAACTCCATTTTCACTGGCAGAGGGTTGCAGGAAGCCATCGCAGCCTAAAATAGAACTCATGAGGGCTGCAGACGGCACTTCCAAGCTCTGTTTTCACTGGCAGGGGGTTGCAGGAGGCACTTGCAGCCGAAAATGGAGCTCGGGAGCCCGTTTTCGCTGACAAAGCTCTCGGGCCTCCACAGGTGCCTCTGACATGACTGATGCTGAACTGGCCATGCCTACCCTGGTCACACCCACCCTGGCCCCCGCAAGGTCAAACAAACCCTATGTGGCCCTCTATGAAATCGAGTTTGACACCCCTGCATTAATCAAACTCATCTGTAGAACTAAGTCCAGTTCTGAAGATGAGACTTAAAGGATTCAGATAAATTGAAACTGGTGCAAAGAATGGGGATAGAGATGGGCACTGGAAACTAAAGCCCATGAAGAGACAGATTGAGGTAACTGAGTAAATTTAGGTTTAAAAAGAAAACTGTTGTGGAATATGATAATGCTCTTCAAATACTTCAGACTTTTTAAGATTTTTCCCTCCTATTGTATTCTCAGGATACAAATTTTATAGGAAGACATATTCCAGGAATGTTTGTAAATACCTCTTAAAAGTAATGACAGCTTTCTCGCTCCATAATTTCATATGGAGGTTGTGAGCTTCTCTTCCAGGGATATGTTCAGTTAGAGGCTGGACAAACAGTTATTGAGGATACTTGCATCTGCATTCCAGCACAGAACAGAGACAAGGATTCAATGGTTTAGACATATTTCCAGTTCTATTACCCCCATCCCCACAACACACTTGTCAAGTAATACCAAGTCAGTCAAATTTCATTTCAAAAACCGAATCATACTCTAATATTAAATATGACAAAACTGTTAAAGCCACTTAATTGACCCATTTTGTATACCGATCTCTTAAGGAAAACAACTGGACAGAAAACCTGAGAACTTTCAAATGTTCTACCACAGAGAACATTTGTCCTCTGCCATAGAGAACAATGAAAACTTGGAACTGTTGATCAGACCATTACATTTCTTAGGAATTTCTATTCTGTAAAATGTTGTTAAAGTGAAATAGTATGTTTGCTATAAAATAAATCAGCAAGTCTTATTTCCATTAAATGGTTTTAGGATTGTAGCTAAAAAACAACCCTGAAATATTGCTATAGTCCAGTGGTGGGTTGCCCCCGGTTCGGACCGGTTCGCAAGAACCAGTAGTAAAACCGGCGGGAGGCCCCACCCACCACCCCGGATGTCATCATCAGTGATCTGCACATGCTCAGAATGCACAAGGTGCGTGTGTGAGCGAAGCGAGCGTGCACGCGCCATCCCGTTGCAAACCGGTAGTAAAGGTAAGTAGAACTCACCCCTGCTACAGTCCCCATTATTATAAACAAAGACTATCACAGCATTATTAAGAATCATATTGGTAGAAGGCAGGAAAACATTTTCTTATTCTGGTTTATTAGAAAATAGGGATGGATAAAACAATAATGTTCTCTGTCTCTCTCTGTTTCTGTCTCTCTCTTTGTCAACACATTATAATTTTGTCCTTGTTTCACATCCATTTGCAAAATCATGTATACATTTTGTGCACATTTCTGTATGTTTCAAAGTCACTTTGCACATTTTCAAGCGTTTCCCCCCCCCAAATATAACTTTTTATATTCTATTTTCTATAATATATGCCTTTTTATATGATGTTCTTCCTAACATTGCTTGGAGAAATGTTACTTAAAAAGCAGCATGTATGAATACATAAATAAACAAAATATTTTTGTGTACATATTTTTAATTAGGGAATGGTGGACCCAGAAAGATAATTGTTTTCCATTTTTCATATTAATTCATAATATTATATTAAAATTAACATAAAATTTCTCCTCCTTCCTAACAGGAACTAAGTCAGTCTCACTAATATTAATATGGGCAACTTCTGAATCAGCATTAAAAAAAACTCTATGCTTTAAATATTCTTCAGAAAAGAATCTGCTCTTGGTGTCAGATTTAGGAAAAACACTCATTATCAACTCTTGTCTTTCAGTCCGAAACAAAAATACACTTTCATCAGGTTGGATATTGAACTCCAAATGTCTCAAGCCCAAATAGAAAATTAGCATGTTATTATCATTAATCTGGAAGATTATATTACTGAACAGTATATATATTCCATTAAAATGTTACAAAAACAAGAGAATCAGTGAGAAGTCTGAATACTCTAAACATTGTAAAAACATCTCAGTCTTATGACACTTTAAGAAGAATATGTTTTATTATAGTATAAATTTTGGCAAATAAGAATTCTCCTCCAGTCCACAAAAGCTCATGCTACAATAACATTTGTTTTTAACATATCTTGATCTTTTTATCTCTCTCTCTCTCTCTTTTTTTTAACTGCAATACACTAATACTGCTAACCTTGGAATACATGACAATCTCAAATTGTGCCCAGGTATATGACAGTCAAGTTATATATGTTATAAACCTAGCCCACGTTTTGGCACAGTGATGAAAATTTCATTTCATTCGTTTGTTCGTTTGTTCGTTTGTTCGTTTGTTCGTCCGTCCGTCCGTCCGTCCATCCACCCACCCACCCACCCACCCATCCAATTAATCTCCCCCCCTTCTTTTTTGTTGCTAGTGAGATCTGGGTTCTTTGAGCTATTTTGACCAACTTGCATACTCTGAGTTTTATACAACTTGATTCTATCTAAAATATGGACCTTTTCACATATGACAAATTCCACTTGTGTGCATATATGAAAGTTGAAAATGGAAGTGGCAGCTATTTTATATGGTGTATGAACATGGGATCATCATAATTTTACCAAAGTAGCTGACTATTAAAAAGTTCTGGTAAAAAATGATGGCTCATTGAGATGTGGTTCCAATAAAAGCTAAACTACTTCACATGCAAGTGACTTTCTTAATCAACATATTCTACTTAATAATGAATTAACATTAAAATTATTGGGATGTTTGGTCCTTTTTAAAAAAATTGTTCCTTGCACAATACCATGGCTAGTAATGACAGGTTTTTCCTTGACTAGTAATTTACAGCATCACCAAAACCCTAGGTCATGTGAGATCTGGGAGATGAGCCTTCTGGTATGGGGCCTCCCCTCTAGAATGATACATCCCCAGAGACCCTATATTGGTAGAGTACGTATTAGATAATATATATAAGTATAAGCATGAATTGAATACATAAAATGAATACAATTAAAGAGAACATTAGGACAGGGACGGTAGGCACGCTGGTGCTCTTATGTATACCCCTTTGGAGCTTTCTCCCAGGCTTTGGAGCAAAGTGATGCTTGAATCCATGCTGGATGAGTGCTTTTTGTTTACACATGTTCTTGGATCACTCTTAATTTTTTTTGGGGGGGGGGGGTAACTGTAAGCCATCCAGAGTCTCCAAATTGTAGCACCCTTATATTATTATCCCATGTCACTGCCCTTTTTCTATACTAGGCCTAAATATACTAGGCATAAAGAGCCTGGTGGCGCAGTGGACTAAGTGCTGTTAAAGTAGCACTTAAGTTGCCAGCTGCCTGCAATTACTGCAAGTTCAAATCCCACCAGGCTCAAGGTTGACTCAGCCTTCCATCCTTTCTAAGGTAGGTAAAATGAGTACCCAGATTGTGGGGGCAATAAACTGACTTTGTATAAATATACAAAAGTATGAAGGCTATTGCTTAACGCATTGTAAGCCGCCCTGAGTCTCCGGAGAAGGGCAGCATATAAATCAAATTTTTAAATAATTAATAATAATATAAGCATTAGTATTCTGCATTGCAAAACACAAGCCAGGAGTCAAAAAAGCCCGTAAACAAAGCATCATTCTAGATTCCATTTGGGATCACTTACTCCAGCTTGCTGGGCCGAGCTGTGCTGCTATATTAGAGGACGAAGAGTTATGTGAAGTCAAATGCCTCCATAATTTGTCAGATAAATAGTTAAAATGTCAGCCCTTTCTGTATGGAAGGGCATAGAGTCCAGATTTCAAAGAAACAGAAATCTGGGAAAGTGGTGGAGGGGAATTGGTTCATTTCATTTGTTCTATCTTGAATTAGAAGGAAAATATGGGAGGCCAAATCTAAAACAATTTCTGAGCTCAGTCATGTAGAGTTTAAAGAAATCCCTTATCGCATAGGGGAGAACAATCTTTTTGTGGTTGAACACCACACTCAACAGTTGTGAAGAACCCGAAATTGGCATGTGCAGGCCAATGACCAGTCTTCAGTTCTCCTCCAGCCCACAAAAGTTTACACCACAGTAACATTTGTTTTTAATATATCTGAAAGATCATTTTCTCAATTTTTGCTGCAATAGGCTATTGCCATCAGCCCTCTGGAATTATATACCGGTACATCTCAAATTGTGCATGTGAGTGGCAAATTATATATGTTATTAACCCAAACCTGACTAGTACCTAAATGGAAGACATCCAGAAAATTTCAGGGCAAATTATATATGTTATTAAACTAACCCAAACCTGACTAGTACCTAAATGAAAGACATCCAGAGAAATTCAGGGCTATCAGCCAGACTGGGGGTTTTTAAAGTTCCAGAAGTGTACCATTTCCACTTTATGGCCAGAGAACTACAGGAAGTTATCTGAAAAGTCCCCTGAGTTTATCTGAGCTTGAAGGAGATTTTACTCCTTGAACCTATTTTCATTGTTTTCATGTATTTCCTGCCACAAGATGGTGGAATAATCATCGCCAAGGAAGATTCAGTCCATGCACAGCCCTGAAATGCCAAGCTGCCCATCACTGCTATTTAATCTTCTCTCCCCTCCTTTTTTTCTCTTGAATGGATTCTCCCACCTTTTGAAATATATAAAGGTGAAAAAAGCAAGCAGAACATAAAGGGGACCTTGGACAAGGGCAGAGGAAAAGGGAACAGGATCAGCAAAAAGGGGACATGTCCCAATCTTCTACAATTTTTCACCTACAGGGGAAAAAATGCTTCAAAACAACATAAGCCGGAGCTTGTTTTTTTAAAAAAAAAAACAAAAAAAACCTTCTAACCTTTAAATTATGTTGATTTTCTCCACTGATGCCTCCATCTTGTGCCTTTTAAATAAATGTATTTGAAATGGCTAAAGCATGGGAACAAAAGAGAAAGTAAACATATACTGCATATTGACTTCATGCCTCATTTATTTATGAGGGGTGTTATTTAACTGGCATCTGAATACTTCGCTATAGCAAGGCTCTTTTTAATTAGAAGTGGAAAATGAAGGTTTGTTTGTGCCATTTAAAGTGTATTTAAGAAAAATGGGCTAAAGTTAAGTAATTGGATTTAGTCATCAACTCTGAAAGGTTGACTGCAAGAGGGAGCAGAAAGCAACGGGGATCCAGCAAAGGTCAAATGAAGTCTCTCTTTCAATAATGCTTCTCGACTACAGGTATCCAGCAAATAATTGGCAGTGGGAGTAGAATTGTGATTTGAGCTGCTGAAAAACAAAATCTGATGGCTAAAAGAAGGAAAATGAAAAATGAAACATGATTTGAGCAATGTAATTTTTCTCCACTTGACTTCTCATGGGTAGACTTGATCTACAATCTTTTTAATCCAAAATATCTGGATTTGTGCCAGCTCAATTGTAGGGATTAAAATGAGTTGTAAACAAACGGAATGAATTGGATTATATGTACATTAGGCAAAAGGCACAAAGCAAATAGGAGTCTCCTATTTCAGACCAAATAGGACTATAAAGAGGTTGAGGTCAATGTCTTCTACAGATTTAAAGACCAAACCATACATATTGTGCTGGCTTTTTAAAAATGCAAATAACAGCAGTTTGGAGAGAGGGGGGCAGGCTGATCATTAATATGAACTGAGTGCACACATGGAAGGGAATTCAGTCCTTTTTCCTCCCTGAAGAAAGTCCCTATTTTTTGAAGCTAGCATTTGTTTTAGGGAAGACATTTCCATTGGGATCTATATGGGATTTTCAGCCAAATCAAATACTAGCACTGAAAATACATAATTTTGGACCACAATGAAAAAGGAAAAGATTAAATCACCTCGTCCCCCACAACCACTGTGTGCCCTCACATGCACATAAATGTAGTTTGGAATTCTTTAAAATCTGCCTTTCAGGCAGATTAATATTTTAATATTAATATTTTAATATTAATATTTTAATATTCCTTGCAGAAATATCTGAAAAACTCAGGAGGATTTTCAACCAACACAAGGTACATGTACACTTTAATCCCAATACACTAAGGTAGAAGCTTGTCCACCCCAAGGATAAAACATCCTGTCAGAACATATCCTTCCCTCCCTCCCCCCATCTAATCTCAACTGTCAGTACCTGTCCTTCCATCTCCCCCACCATCCAATACAACTGATGAAGCTTCCTGGATTGGAAGAGAAACATCTTTTTCTTCTTCTTGCTCAAAAAATCAGTCCAATTGCTTTTACAACAACAACCTTTGAGACAACTATGATCTGGATGACTAGTGAGAATCTTTATAGACTTTCAGATCTGTTCACTATTATTTTCTTTTCTATTTCTATTTCTATTTCTATTTCTATTTTATTATTATTGGTTAATCTTTAGTGAGATTCACAGCCTTTGAGGCTGGTTAATAGCTCAGCAGCTCGAGTCCTAACCAAGGACCTAGGAACTGTTAAGGTATCGTCGGAGGATGTAAGCTGTTCCGAGTAAGGTGGTTTTTTGTAAAGTCAAAATGTTCAAGTCCGGTAAATTTAGAATTTCTAAATAGCGGGGTAGCCCTTTGCTCCAAGGGCTCCAATTACAATCGGGACAACACACAATTTCTTTTTCCACAGTTGTTGATGTTGATGTTGATGTTGATATTGTTGTTGTTATTATTATTATTATTATTATTTTACCCATCTCTATTGCCAGTAACAGAGTATTCTCACCGCATGTTTATCCAAATCACTGTATTTAAAAATACACAAATTTACTCAATCAGCATAAAACAATACGATACCTCCCAATAAAATATACTTAGAATTGCTTGAATCCTGAAAAATGTTATTTAAGAAAACTCATAAAAGTCCTTTATTTATGGTTTTACTTACTTATGAGGCAGAGACCATTATTGTCATATCTAAGTGTAAGAGTTTTTAACTATAAGAAAGAAGAAGAGAAAAGTTGATATACATATATCAGTTTGGTTGCTGATGCTGATCAAAATTAAAATTATTCAGGTTTCCAACAGGGTTGGGACAAGGAACAAAATGTCAAAAATTTTCTTCTTATTGGTAGAATAAAATGTGTGTTGTGATACCACAGAACAAACCATATGATTCGTGTATCTCCACCTGAGGTTGGGAGGCAAGTACAAAAAAAACCCCAAGATTTGCATTATGAGCTACAACAAGCATTTCACCTTTTCATTCCCACAGTTAGTGGCAGATGCCTTAGAGCTTTTGCATACTGCATGTGTTTTATATGGCACAATAGCCTAACTCTAAATCAGGAGGGAAACCTGTAGCTCTCTCTCTGGCAGCATAACTACATGTTCTTGGCTAATACTAGTTTCTTGCATTTGAAAAGCTTGTATATAAGTCAGGTTGGAAACTTCCTCAATGGACCAAAACATTCTATTAGTATTCTCTGTGAGGAAGACTCTAAAATATAATATGTAATTAAGTACTCTAAAATATAATATGTAAATATGTATGTAATAATTATAATACACAAAGCGCTCAGCTTTGACCTACAAAATCAGTAGCAAACCCACAGCATTCTAGTTTCACTTGAATAACAAATTAATTTCTTTCATCTCTGTCACTGTCCTCAAGGATCCATAACCTTTTTGACCATAATTCTGTATCTGTTAATTTGGACTAAACCCCGTTAAACTGCTGGCCAAATGGTAAAGAACTGGCAGTCCATTCTAACCTTTCTTTCCCCAGTGAAAAGGAAACAGGAATGTAACCAATAAGTCTAAGTGAACCACTGTATTCTGACAGAAAATAAATGTCAACATTGCATGTATGTTTCGTGACTTGAACATTTTAAAGTGTTGATGCAGAATGTTAAAACATAGTTCTGCAAGTCTTATCCAGGGGTGGACTTCAAAAATTTTAGCAAGGGGTTCTCTGCCTCGTTGCTGGGTGGGTGTGGCCATGGTGGGTGTGATCTCCTGCACCATGGGGTGGGCATTTTTGCCCTCCCTGGGCTCTGGAGGTTTTCCTCGAGCCTCTGGGAGGATGAAAACAGCCTCCCCAAGCTCCAGAGGCCCTCTGGAGGCCGGAAATGGCCCCATTTCCAGCCTTCCTGAACTTCCAGAGGCTCGGGGAGGCCGTTTTTTGGCCTCCCCGAGCCTCTGCACGCGCCCTGCACTTACCTGCATCCAAAACAGGCCGTGTGGGGACTCCTGGGTGGGGAGGGGCAGGGTGGGTGGGGCCAGCCAGGAGTGGGATTTGGGGGTTCTCTGAACTGCACAGAATCTTAGCTAGAGGTTTTTCTGAACCCCTGCGAACCCCCAGAAGAAGATGTGGCCTCCACTAATGCTTTTCTTGCTGCTTACCAGTTTTTGCTTCACTCGTCTTTTTTTCCCCCTCAAAGATTATTTTAATGAAAAATAATTAAGTTAGAAACTACCACATTGCTAAGCAAAGCAGGAACTTCAAATACATTTTTTAAATCATCAAGTATATACCAAGAAACTATCTTATTTTGAGCAAATGATAAATAATAGAGGTCTAGAGAGTCCATTATCTTGTTTGGAAGTGTACTGCTGATGAAATTGATGCTTTGTGCCTGACCACATACATCATGATAGCTATTTTGTGGGGGTGTCCGAAATACGCTCATAACATTTCAAATGTGCCCATTGTTCCAAAACGGCAGGAACATTTGGTTAAATGTTAATACAATCAATGGAAAATATAGTAGCTGGTATGCTAATGTATATATTCCTCCCACTTTCGTTCTCAGAAAAGTAAATAAGCATAATGATACAGCAAGAACCAATTAAATAGGAGATAATTGGCTAATGCAGAGAATATGTGGCCTTGGAAGGAAAAGAATGGGGCATTGCTAGTACCAAAATAAAATCTGTAAATCAAATGTAAATTACAAACTCTATTTTCTGCACAGTAATGTACTACAAAGTGCTCGTCTGATAGTTCTGAATGACCTGGCCCCTTCTCTCCTCCATTTGTACAGAAATAGAAGGCTGTTGCTTTTTGAAATTGTTAATGTTTCAGTGGGGAATGTCATCCTATCTCTACAATAGTTCATCTGCTTATTTAAAGAAAGGTTTAAAATTTAATTTCACCGAGCTACAAAACCAGCAAAAATACCTTCTGGGAATGAAAGGGGAGAATTTGAACATTTCTAAAGAAGAAGTCAAGTCAAAATAAATGTTTTTTTAAAAAATATTTTTATATTTGTGATTTTAGTTGTAAGCTGCCCAGAGTCACTTTGCAGAGTGATAAGGGCAGCATATAAATTTAATAAATAAATTAAATTCATTGGTGTGTAATTCTTGAGAGAAGATACCTTAAATTTACTGGTAGAGTGGTGTGACATTTGTGGCTTGAATTTCGGGTTTAACGAAGAAGGAAAATGACAGAGTATCTTTTTAAAAAAAAAAAAGTTAAAAATAGATACTACGCCATTTTATTTAACCTTTTTTGACAAATTCACTTTCAGATGCACAGGTATCAGAGCAAAATATATTTTCTTTCGCAGTTCTCATATTGCGAAAGAAATCACGGGAACAACATAACAACATTATCCATGCTTCGTTTGTTGTACTTACTTTCCTGAGCCATTTGCTTTTAGGTTGGATCCAAATGACCCACAAGTGAGCACAAATACCTTGGATGCTTTTGACTGAAAAGGTTTGCGAAACAAGCAGGTTCCACTTCCTTTACAAGGCAGTTTGAGATAGCTTCATTTGCATTTTGATAACTGCCAATGAACCAGTGGCTAATTGGGCAAGCCAAAACTCCTATAAATGTTTATTTGTTGGACGTAGACATGCGTAACTGAAAGAAAGTGAAAAGATTATTGCAGTGGGATTATTAGGGATACCGTGATAATAGTAGGGTGAAAGTGGAATTGATTTACAGTGTGTACTTCAGATCATGCAGAGTAATTGCCCCTTAATGCCTTTTAATCAACCCGACTTTCAGAACAGTTTATCTGAGTGACAGGCCTTCTGCTAGTATTGTATAAACATAATACTCGGAAGCATAGTACTTAAGGAGGAAAGTCTATATTTTTTTCTGGCACTTAATGATAAGCTGAAAAGATACTGATGTATCAGAGGAAAAAGCAAAATCAGTATGGGGCTCTTGTATATGTTCCAGGAATATATTGAAAATCTAAAATAAAATTACTTGGACATTTGGGGAGGGGAGAAAAGCACAGTACACACTATTTTAAAAGAACAAATGTTCTGTCTTTAAGCCAAAACATATTAAGTCTTCTTAACATCCTGTTCGTCTTTTGAATCTATTTGAATATTTTATTCATTGCTTTCCACATACTTTTTATAAAATTACAATGCTTAACTAAATTGGCACAGTACTTAATAGACTTTTGTAAAAAAAAAAAAAAAAGCAACAACACCAAAAACCGATGAACCCTTTTTGACAAGATACTGTAAAATGATATTAAAAAATAAGCTTTTCCTTTTTTTTACAAAATAATGCAAAAGAAGATATTTAATCACACTCTACAATGACATACTCATCTGTAATAACACACTCCAGTGATTTGATTAGCATCAGAGAAACACACTATTTGGTGAATGCATCAGATACAGTTCTCACAATTTGCAAAGAATATGGTGATTTTAGGCAGAAGTACTGTATACCTGTCCTCATTGTGACGTTGTTTTCAGTATCAAAGGCAATAAGAGAACAAACCTATTTGTCTACTAAATAATAATATGTACAATTTAATTTTTCCTTTCTTGAACAGCTACAACTAGATGGTTTAGGGCAGTGATGGCTAACTTTTTTGCCATCGCGTGCCAAAAGCGGGGGGGATGCCGGGGGGTGTCTTGCACGCATGTATGTGCCCACACCCATAATTCTACGCGCCCTCCCCTGTGCATGTGTGCACGACCCCCCCGCCCCCGTGTTCTCTCTGCTTTTGGCATGTGATGGCACGGTGGGCCTGGTAGGCCCATTTTTCGCTCTCCCCAGGCTCCCAAGCCTTTCTAGGCGCTTGAGGAGGGAGAAAACAGCCTTCCCCACACCTCTGGAGGCCAGAAACTGCCCATTTGCCAACTTTCGGTGGGCCCAGAAAGCCCAAAAATCAGGTGGCGGAACTGAGCTTGCATGCCCACCAATATGGCTCCACATGCCACCTGTGGCATGCATGTCATAGGTTCGCCATCACGAATTTAGGGCATTGACTTCCCCAACTCAATGCTTTGTACAGCCTTTGGCCTCGTAATCACTGAGTTAGGTAATGTCTTGGTTTTATACAAGGCCACTTCCTATGTTCTGTATAGTAATGAACAGCAATTGATAACTATTACAATCCCATCTGGATGTCCTAACTTTACCTATGAGTTTATGTATTTTGCTAGCTACGAGTGAAAGGTGAAGGTGGAGTAGTGAATATAGCAAGGAAGAAAGGGTTCTTTAATATTTCCAAAACATTTTAAAATATATTATAGAAAGTCCAAAGGGTTTTTGAAAAGACATTTCAGTACATATATCAATCGCCATGGAGGACACATGACTATTATTGTAACAGTACTTTGTTACATTCTGCCCTTTTCATACAATATCTTCCTACTATTGATGGTAGATATGTCTCAGAGTATCAATTGAATTCTGAGATATTGTTAATGTCAGAATAGATAGTGCTGTGGCACACAATTAATCTCTATTTTTCAACCCTCTGCTTTTGATATAATAGGAAATGCTTTTGATTTTGGTTTTCAAAGGATAAGATTGGGGTGACATTCTTTTGGATGGGTGAAGAGATTTTATGCTTATTAGTGCAGGAAAGCTTTGGTCTTCCTTTGCACAATTATGTCTTTAGAGTTAAAGAGTTGGGTTCCAGAATTTAAGTAACTCCACTATGAAGAAACTATGAGACTTTTTCAGATCAGGAAACAAAGGAAGCCTGAGAGGCTGTGAAGGACTGGGGAAATGAAATTACATAATAACCCTCTATAAATTCTACACAATTTTTGCTATAGCCCATTGTCTATACTTGCACACTAAAGTATAATTCAAAACCATATTATAACAAGGGAACCGGCCACAAATCTTCTATGTATCCTCTTGTTTGACCAATAACAATAAGTGACTTGCCACATAATTAATTCAATAAGCATTCCATGGCCTTTCATTGTCATTAAGCCTTAGTTGTGCCACCAAATTAAAGTAGGAAAGCCCTGAATTAAATACTTCTTCGTGGGAGAGGGGTATTAGTAAATAAAAAGGCTAGACTACCAAGAAAATCAGTCTGAACTGTTTTTCCTTGACATTTCATATTTCTATATTTTAGTGGAAGATCATTCCATCATCCAAGCTTCCACCTGCAATCTAAATTAGTTTCCCACCTCAATACTTGCTATTAAAACACCTTAATATGCAAAATCACATAGACTCCCATCTTGCGGATACCTAGTAATTGGTTATTTTCACTTGTTGAAAAAGGGGACATAATGTGCTCCTTACCTTGTCTGTCATCTAACATTGATAGAAAGGATTGATAAAGGATTGAGTCTGAAATGGTATAGGGTTACCTGCTTGAGTAGGGGTTTGGACTATAAGACTTCCAAGGTCCCTTCCAACTCTGTTATTCTGAGCTACAAACAGTTTAAATCAGAAGTGTCCAATCTTGGCAACTTTAAGACTTGTGGACTTCAGCTCCTACAATTTTCCAGCCATTTGGGAAATTCTTGGAGTTGAAGTGCACAAGTCTTAAAATTGCCAAGATTGGACACCCCTGGTTTAAAAAATCAGAATCCCAGTCGTAACTTGCATCAGGTTAAAAGTATCACATGGATTTTTTGTAATTTAACAGTGGCACAACAGACAAATATTTCACTAATGCAACTTTCTGTAATTACTCTTCTAGGAAAAAAAATATGCACCTAATGAGTTCTGTCACACAGACAAACACAGAAAAATCTGGCATATTCCTCCCATGAGAGATCAATGGCATTAAAAAGTTAACTTTAAAACATGTATGTGAAACACAATTTTGACCACAAGGGGGCACCTTTATCAGGGAAAAAGACACAGAAGGCAGAAAAAACAAGGTAGTTATCTATTTTTGTATGAAGCATTTTAAGATTTTCTGTAAGTTACTGCTTACATTTTTCAACACAAGGTTCCCCCTTTTTTCATAGCAGTTGTAACAAATATTCTAACTAGGGTGAAAGTACATTTAATTCAGTGTGAGGCTTGTTTTTTGATCAACATGCTGTGGTTGTGTGGAAAACCCAGATTCTAATGTGGCTTACTTGGCTGTTTTGTATTTTTCAAACAAAGCAAAAAAGGCTATATGTCGTAAAGAGTGAATTAACAGTTTATTTCAACATAAATCTTTTAAATTATTTTGTATATTCACAGAGTGATGGTTATATTTTCATGGTGCTAAAATTTAGCAGAAAAAATGAAAATGTATTGTAATTACTGCTGCTATTATTAGAAAACAGTTCTGTGTACAAATTATTAGACAGTTTGTATAGCCCTTTTCTAACCAATCTACTGTTTCTTTAACCAACTGGGCAGCTTCCTAGAATATGCTAAGCCATACAACTTGGTTTACAAATTATATTATCTGGAATCACACAACTCATTAAGCCAAAGTTAAATAAGCCATATTTTGCCTCAATGTGTTGGGCGAACCAAATTCATATCATATCCTTCATCACCTACAAAGGGGTAAGAACTGACATTAACCTCAAGTGTAAAACAGAATGCTAGAGGAGTAATTATTAATGCTTCTTTTAAAAATTTTATCAAAAGCTATACAATAAACACTTCAGGGGTGCTATTCAGTAGGTTCTGACAGGTTCTGGAGAATCGGTAGTGGAAATTTTGAGTAGTTCGGAGAACCAGCAAATACCACCTCTGGCTGGCTCTGGAGTGGGGTGGGAATGGAGATTTTGCAGTATCCTTCCCCTGCCATCCCCACCAAGCCTCATCCACCAAACCACACCACACCCACCAAGCCACACACACAGAACTGGTAGTTTAAAAGTTTGAATTCCACCACTGAAACACTTCCTCATTTGTATTGGGCCTAGCCTCTGCAAATGAGAATTAGAAGAAGCAGCAGTTATGGAGCTCTTTCTGGTCGTCTCATAGATAGCGACCAATTGTTCTCTGTATGCAAAGACATCACAGAATAACAGAGTTGGAAGGGACCTTGGGGGTCCTGTAGTCCAACCTCCTACTCAAGCAAGACACCCTGTACTATTCTAGACAAATGGTTGTCCAATCTCTTCTCTAAAAACTTACAGTGATGGAACACCCACAAATTGTTTAATTGTTCTCTGATTAATTGTTCTCACTGTCAGAAAATTTCTCCTTATTGCTAGGTCAGTTCTCTTCTTGATTATTTTCCATCCATTTCTTGTATGAAAAATGGAGGTAAAGATCTCATCTTCTCTATTGGTCTTGGATGTTCCAAGTATAATTCTTCGGCGCATGTGCAGAGGGTAAAAAACAGGTTACTTCCTGGTTAAAGGAAGTAACGACGACCGGGCGGGTGGGCAGAGCCTCGCGTCGCCATCACTACGAGTCTGAACTGGGAGCATTTCACCCCTGAACTGGACCCTTGTAAAAAGGAGTAATGCAGAAATCAGGCATTCAACTCCATTTGTTTTTTTGTTTTTTTTGAGCCTCAGGACACATCAACAATATGCAAAATTGTTTATAAAAACTAGTATCTATTATAACACTATTTTTTAAAAATTGATTTTACTATTTTTAATTCTGATTTATTCCCTTTCAATCCTCATTTTTTCTTCTTTCTCAGGTAGGGCCACATTATGATTTTTTTTAAAAAAAATGTTGAGGTCTCTAAGGAACTTAAGTAGTTAAGTTACTATTAGCGCTCAGGATCCTTAACATACTATGAGATATTTTTTTAAAAAACAAATGTTTAAAAAGCAGTGGTTTGTATTACTGATTATACAAAATAACCTGTAATATATAAAATTGCTACAACTTTTCTAGCAAGAATCTCAGCAGTTGTATGAGATCAGGAGCAATTTTTAAACAACAGAAAAAAACAAGGACTATATTTATCACTCTATTGAATATTCAACCTGTTCAAGATCAGTCAGTTCAACATAAATTGTAATACAGGAAAGATCTGCTACGTGGCCCAGTGAAACATTGTTGCTTCTTATTAATTGTATGCCACACGTTCATGATTAGTTAAATAACAATGGCATTTACATTAATTTTGGCACCAAGATTCTAAGTCTCCCGATGAGTTTACAAAGGTCTGGGGAAAATATGCCCTTTGATATATTTGATGACTTAATTAATTCATGCTGTATACTGCAATCATTTAGATATAAATTCAAGAGCACTTTTATCCATTTTAAAAGTTCTTCTTGGCCAGAATAAGTATAGCTTTCATTTAATTTATAAATTTGTCATGTTTTTAGTTTGCTCTCAAACCATAAACTGGCTTGCATGATATAGGAGTAAACTTTGAACAGATTCAGAATAGCTTTCAATATTACATATTTGAACATTACTGTGCTTTCCCTATCTTTTAAGGACAGATGAAAAGCAAGAACATATTCACTGAAATAATTAACTATTACTTAGACCATTTACTTAAACTTTCTTTATTTAAAGAGAACTATCTGCAGAAACGTTTCGCTGGGTCAGGCCAAAGTTGCTATATCTAAACTAATGCCATTTTCCCAGGGCTGAAATGCTACCAGTTTTTTTTTTAATTTTATTTATATGCCGCCCTTCTCCGGAGACTCAGGGCGGCTTACAATGCGTTAAGCAATAGCCTTCATATTTTTGTATATTTATACAAAGTCAGCTTATTGCCCCCACAACCGGGTCCTCATTTTACCCACCTTAGAAAGGATGGAAGGCTGAGTCAACCTTGAGCCTGGTGAGAATTGAACTTGCAGTAATTGCAGGCAGCTGGATGTTAAATGCTGCCAGTTCAGGCAGGTTTGCTCGAACCGGTAGTAAAATAAGCTACTGGTTCACCGAACCTGTAGTAAAAAAATGCTTAATTTTTTTTTAAAGTTCTGATGATCAGCTGAGTGACGTGCGATCATCGGAACTTTTTGTTTTACTTTTTAAGCATTTTTTAATTACCAGTTTTCCGGAACCGGTAGTTAAAAATGGTTTAAAAAGTAAAAAAAAAAAGTTAAAAAAAAGCGTCGCTCAGCTGATTGTTGGAACTTTTTAAAAAAAAATTTAAAGCATTCTTTTACTACTGATTCGGGCGAATAGGTAGCAAAAAATTGCTTTAAAAAAATAAAACAAAAGGCTTGGATGATCGTGCACCACTGCTGATTCCCCCCCCCGTTCTTTTTTTTTAATTTAAAAAACAAACTTTATTGAATTTAAAAATATTATAAAATATACAAATTTTCTTAATCGTAAAATTACATAAATAATAGACAACACAACATATAATCCATATACGTGTAGCAATATATACACATATATACAAACAGTGACTTATTACCTATTTTATCTATCCGACGGTGTTTCTTTATTACATTGATTTTCACTATATTTCGTCTTTACCCTTTTTTCTTTTGATTTATCTACTTATACCATCTATTCCATACTTTAAAATATTTTGAGTCTTCCTTGTCTCTTAATTCTAAAGTTAATTTATCCATTTCTGCGCATGTATAAATTTTTTGAATTACTTCCTGGTCCGTTGGCAAGCGGTCTGTTTTCCACACTTGTGCTAATGTTAGTCTAGCTGCTGTGATTATATGCAGCGTTAGATATTTTATGTCTTTTCTAATATTCCCTTTAATCATGCCTAATAAGAAAACTTCTGGTTCTAATTCAATTTCTTGGTCTATTATTTCTACTATCCATATTTTTATTTTTTTCCTTATTAATTTTTAAGCCAGCTACCTTTCCAAATTCCTCAATCTCTTTTATGAATTTGGGTGATGTTTTTAATGGATCTTCTATAATGAAAACAAGGTCGTCCGCAAAGGCTTGGACCTTGTATTCTTCTTTCTTTATCTTTAATCCCTTTATTTCTTTGTTTGACCTAATTCTAATTAACAAATTTTCCAGGGTCAAGATAAACAGTAGGGGTGACAATGGGCAGCCTTGCCCTACTCCTTTATTTATTCCAAAAAATTTTGTTGTGTCTCCATTTACCAATATGCTTGCCTTTTGATTTTTATATATTGATGCTATCAATTTTGTGAATTTCTCTCCGAATTTCATATTTTGGATCTGCTGTATCATAAACTGCCAATTCACTTGGTCGAATGCTTTTTGTGCATCCAGAAATATCAGTGTTACCTGTCTTTCTGGATGCATCTCATAGTATTCTAAAACATTTATTACCATTCCACCCCCACTGTTCTATTTACCTTCCCAAGCCTCCTTTTGGTGTGTATTGTATATGTGTGCAGTGCGCATGCGCGGCCAGCAAACCGGTAGCAAACCCGTTCAGATTTCACCACTGCATTTTCCCCAAAGTTCCCAACTTGAGGCCTCTGAGAAGGTCAGAAGAGCACAATAGTAATTGATAATGAATGAGCTCTCCTATGATTACTCACTTAATTGTTTGATTGATTGATTGCATGCCTCCAACTTAATTTTGACTCTTAAGAACCATATAGAGAGGTTTTCTCAATGATGATCCAACCATAACTGATCTTTCAGGTCTTCCAATGGTGTACATATATTGCCACTGAAAGTGAATCCATCTACTTTGCAGCTGGCCATCCTCGTCTTCTCTTTCCTTCCACATTTCCCAGCATTAGAGCCTTCTCCAGAGAGCAAGGTTTTCACAAAATGTGTCCAAAGCTTGATCATTTATGTCCTGAGTGGGTTAATTTGTTCAATGATCCATGTATGGTTGTTGTTGTTGTTGTTTTTTGTCTATATATGCTATTCTCAGAGATCTTCCAATAAGTTTGTAAGTGTCAATATTCTTTCTACCCAGCTTCTTCAAACTCCAATTTATTTAATTGCCAGTTCATATTTCACTAGGTCAGGTGTATCTATCTATGTGTATTTTTGTTGCAGTTGTAGAAGTTGCCATTTAGAAACCACATTATGTCACTAGTTGTAAATGCATGTATTGTTAAATCTAACTAAAAATAGAGATAGGAATCTATCCCATCAGGAAGAAGCTTCTCAGCCTCTTGGCCCTTGTCCAAAATATTATTGGATTAATTCAGCAGATCCATTGCCCTACCTGAAAGGAATAGAGCCGAGTGTCATCAGCAAAATGATGGAAGTTCATCCTAAATCTTCAGATGATGTCACTGACTGCTTTCAGATAGACATTAAGAAGTAAGAGTCATCAGAAGATAACATTCTCCAGAGTTCCATAACAGAGATGGAATTAAGCCAGGAGTATCTTCTGTAATTGTCCAGTAAAGAAGTAAAGTAATTGCTGTAATGTGGTGCACCAACAATTAATGCAGAAGAGCCTATAGGTGCTTGATGATATTACAAAACCACAACAGAGTAGATTTGCTGCCCGATACAGAATAGCAAATGATACTGTACCCAGAAAGAATCTATTTATTTTGTTTCTTGAAACAGAAGTCCACTCAAACCTCTATGATAAAAAGAATCAATGATAATAAATATTCTCAGTGTGATGAGAATTATAACCGTACAGTGATAGGGATCCGTCATAGAGATACTCTAAAATGCTACTTTTGGTTCAGATATTCAGCAGTACAACAAACAAACTCTGTTTCTGTGCTGAATTTGGACTTCGAATCAGACTGAAAGTGAAGCAGAGTTTTTTTTCTACCATCCAAGACAATATTGCCAGACAATATTATAGACATATATTAAGTACTACTGATCTTCTGATTTTTTTTTAGTTCTCTAAGCCATGACTTTGACATAAGACTACTTATTCTTCTTTCTTTAAGTTTACATTATAAACTAGGAATTGATCCTATTAATCATTTTGATTAAGACTTAAAACATGAGAATTTCTTTCTACCTTCCATAAAGATATTTTCAATATGAGAACTTTTGCTTTCTAAAACAAGAACAATTACTAATGAAAACAACAGCAGAAAAATTACTCCAATGCTACTAATAATAATTTATTCAATGACATGACAAAAGAAAGCAAAAATACCAACAGTAATAGAACCTATTATCCCAAAATAAATAGAGCACCACTTGGCATTGACAACAATCGCCATCAGTCAATTGCAAAAGGAAACTTTATTTATAACAACTTACATCCAGCAATAATGCCTTTAACACCAACAAACATTAACATCTGCCTATTCTAGGTTCTTGGGAAGGACTCGATAGGTGGATCAAAATGCTAAATCCAGTCTGAACATCTGTCTTCTTCTCTGTATCATTCCAATTTTAGTATATGTGCTGCCGAAGCGAGCACGACATCTGTCTTGACTGGATGACAAATCATAATGATTTATTAGAATTATAATTTATTATATTTTAGCCATACAATTACAATAATTTATTCAAACTAATGCAAACTAATGCAATCAAAGCCACAATTGAAAAATCATCACATGATTTTTGCAGATTGTGTGAAGAAGCAGAAAGAACAGTAGATTATATATTCAGCTTGTGTGCAAGAAGATGATTATAAACAATAACATAACAGAGTCACCAAAATGATTCATTGGAAGATCTATAAAAATTATTATGTACCAGTAATGAAAATTGGTGGGAATTTAGAATTCAAAAAGTAGTTGAAAATGAACCAGTTAAAGTATTGTGGCATTTCTAAATATATACTGATAAAATCTTGGCTCATAACACACCAAATGCATCTCTGGTTGACAGCATGAAGAAAGTATGGACAACTGAGGTGCAATATAAGGGGATAGTTGAACAGAAGACAAGGAATTGGAGAAGATCATAAAATATCAAGATCTGAAAATCAAAATTGAAAGTAGAAATGAACCAGCCATTGTGGTCCCAGTGGTCATTGGCTTACTTGGTGCCATACCAAAAAATCTTGGATGGCATTTAGAAAATCTGCACATTGATAAAATTTCCATATGTCAGTTACAAAAGGCTACACTGCCTGGATCTGCTTATATACTCTACTGATATATTATGACATCCTAGGTTCTTGGGAAGAACTCAATGTGTATAAAGGCCAACACCAGCTAAAGAACTGGCTGCTGCGACTTCACATTGTTATGATCAGATTATAATAATTTATTAAATGTATATGCCACCCAACTCCCAGTGACTCTTAGTGTGAAAATGCCTAGACAACAGTGAACAAAATCCATAAATGTGTGTATGAATAACCAGATAAATAATTCAATATTGAACACAAACTTGTCACAGTAGGGCAGAGGTATCTCCCCACCCATTGCTCAGACAAGATTTCAACAGCATTTGAAAGATAGCATTACCATGTAGGGGGTAAGCAGTCCCTCTTAAAGCATTGGACAACTGCATATCTTTCATTGCTCAGCTGGGAAGGCAGACGGCAAACAATGAGCTGCCTAATTATGTGTTTTAAGTTCTCATACCGGTCTGATTCACCACAAGGGAGCCAGGTAAATTAGAAAACATAATCTTCATAATAATTCACGTACACTGCAACTTGCAGAAAATAATATTTCAAGTAGCTGGTGAATATCATAATACATTTTAAAAAGCCTACCATACATTCAGTCTTCTAGTTTGAAGTAGACCTACTTAGACTGTACAATTAAAAGAGAGCAATATTTTTGTTCTGTACCTTTTCATTCAGGAGGATCAACCAACTTGGTTTTCTCCCATCTTAGACACCAGCCTTTTAAATTTAAAAACCTTCTTTCAAAATAGAAGTGATGATCTTCTTTCAAGAAACCTAGTTTATGTTGCTTTCACAATTCACAACTTAATTCAGAAGCTAATGGTTACTTTTTATACATAGAAATCTGTGAAAACTTACATACAACTTACATACACAAACATTCATATACCAACGCACAAACTCACGCATAAAAGGTTACACATCAGTGGTGAATTGCCCCCGGTTCGCACCGGTTCTATAGAACCGGTAGTAAAACCGGTGGGAGCCTCCACCCCCTGACCCTGATGTCATGAAAATGCTTCTGCGCATGCGCAAGGCTTTGTGAACCGGTAGTAAAAGTAAGTAAAACCCACCCCTGTTACACATATATACACACACAGAGAGACAGGCACATTTTTAAAGTTTGCTGAACAAGTTCCTTAGATTGTGATGCATATGATATTTGCTGCCAAAAATGAAGTATTAGAAATATGCATTTTATGGTAAGTTAATGTTGTATAAAGATTCTTCATTAGTAAAGAGTTGTTAGGCCATCTTTCTGTCACTTTTCCTTTACTCAATGGCTCTGGGAAAAAGAATCTCTGGAGGAGGTGGAGTTTTGTGCTCCAAATTGTTATCTCCATAAAAATACTTCCATCCACCATTTTGAGATTAAAAGAACTAGCAAGATATAGGGTAAATATGCAGTGGTGTTTATCAAGGAGTATCTCTGTATAAGTTGGCAGTCAAAATTCTTTTTTTACCACAGTTAAGTAAAAATGATAAGATTAGAGTTAGACTTTTTCTTTAGAAAAATGTTCGGTTAAAACCACACAAATAAAGCATGTGTGCTTCCTGACTGTGTGACTGATCATTTTAATTCAGTTCCCACATTTAGCAATACCCTGTTTCCCTGAAAATAAGACATGCCCTGATAATAAGCCCAATCGGGCTTTTGAGCGCATGCGCTAAAATAAGCCTCCTCCCGAAAATAAGCCCTCCCCAAAAATATTTAAATGCAGAGCTGGAAATCAGGTAAGACGGCAAGAGGAGCCCCATCTTGCTCCATGTGCCCCAAAATAATAAGAGGTCCCCGAAAATAAGGCCAAGTGCTTATTTCAGGCTTCAAAAAAATATAAGACAGGGTCTTATTTTCAGAGAAACACGGTAGATCTTCTCTTCTCATGCCCATATTATTAGATTGGTCTTTATATCTTAAATATTTGATTTATGAACCTTGGTGGCGCAGCAGACTAAGTGCTGTTAAAATATCACCAGCTGCCTGCAATTACTGCAAGTTCGAATGTCACCAGGCTCAAGGTTGACTCAGCCTTCCATCCTTCCAAGGTAGGTAAAATGAGGACCCGGATTGTGGGGGCAATAAGCTGACTTTGTATAAAAAAGGAACACAGCTTAGGGGGGCCCGAAAGCCCTACTAAGCAGGTATATACAAAAGTATGAAGGCTATTGCTTAACGCATTGTAAGCCGCCCTGAGTCTCCGGAGAAAGGGCGGCATATAAATCGAACCAATAAATAAATAAATAAAGTTTAGTACTACTGAATCTAGAGATTGAACGGCATCATTTTTTTTGCCTACATTCTACCAATGCACAACTGCTCAATTGATTCCTTTAAATTCAATCCCTCCCAAATGTTAAAACCCACACAACATAAAAAAGAAGATTAATGCATTTGCTCTAAATACCTTGTAGTGCTCTCTGTAAGGCAGGGCATAGGCTTCTCTATGAAATACCCTGCAGGAGGAAAAGCAAGCCCCGTCATTAGGCCAGAGGTTCCCAAATTGCAATCCTCTACAATGATAGATATATTTGTGAGACTTCCATGGAAAAAAAGGAATGATGTTCCTGGGGCAGGAAATAAATATGCAGTACCGCTTACTCTTAAAACTCAATTTTTAACTGATATATCACAGGAGTGAGTCCTTAATAGTTTTTAATGTCATAGCTCCTTCTGGCACTTGTTCAGCCAAAATGGTAAGGAAATCCCAGAATTGATGTGAAAGCCTTTTCACTCTATCTAGGCAAAGTTGATCAAGTTTTTTTCTCTTAGGAATCTTCTCCCTTCTAGATCACTTGTGATCCTCTGGGGACTCCCAGCCCATAGCCTGAGCTCTCCTGCCATTAGTCTTTCAGTAACCACAGGATAGAAGATGTCCTGCCTTCTCTATCCAAGTTTCAAATTCGCCAACCTTGCAGCTATTGAGACCTAAATATCCTTTAGCTTGCAGTGCAAAGTATACGTAGTCCTCTTAAAATCTTAGACATTTGAAGACATATAGTCTTGAATTCCCAGAATTCACAGCATGCTGCTTAGGGAATTCTAAGAGTTGAAGTCCATACATCTTAAGATGGCCAAGATTAAAAAAACACTGATCTAGACTGTTAGGTTCCCTGTGAAGAAGCTCAGAGACCCAAACCGGACTTTAATGCTGAGTGTGGATCACAATTTTCTATCGGGACATGTCTATGGGTTCCCCCCCCCCTTCCTTGGTAAATTTCAATCAAATCTATCTGATAATTCATATTCTGTTCCATTTTTTGGATATGACTGCCGTCAAGCAAAATAATGGCACCTAAGAATCCCTTATGGCAGCTTTCACCAATTTATTATTCTTCATTTGTGTTAGATTACAGTTCCTATCATCCTCATATGGTATTTGCCCCTAATTTGGTGAAAGTGGTCTTTTTCTTCCCCAAAAGAGATTTTAATAATTTTTGAAATATGAGCAGTTGTCATTTGCAAAACTCTGCTGTTCAGGCACTCACATTTGCTTTTTATAGCAATAATGCTGACACAGCTCGCAGGGCTTTCCAATAAATAGGATCCACACTTACAGACAAAATTAGATCCATTTTTTTTTGAATAAAGCACTGAGTCATTCTTAGAAGTCATTCATTTTAATGTTCTTTAAGTATACCTAGCTTTCTGCACATTTATTCTTTTACATTTAATATAGTACTTAATTTATTCCATTTTTTCCCCAGACAGGAATATTTCAATTATTTTTTGTTGTTCTGGGCAGATATCTTTCAATATTAGTATATTATAACAAGCAGATGGAACACCAAGACTCCACTTGTAATGCATCTCACTTGTAATACATACTCATCAGTAGTGCGATTCAATCCCGTCGCTACCAGTTCCCTCGTGGGTGCGCGTGATGCTTCTGTGCATGCAAAGAGATGTCTGGGTGGGTGGGCGGAGCCTCCTGCCGCTGCTACTACCAGTTTGCCCGATCCAGGACGAACTGGTAGCAACCCACCACTGATACTCAAGCAGACACCCCCCACAAATATGTGTATAGATTACATTCGCCTTAAATTTACACATTAATAAACAACACTGTCAAACTATTTACTATGTCTGCACTACTATTAATCTTCTCATCGTTCCTATCACCCATCTCCTTCCACTAATGACTGTATGACTGTAACTTTGTTGCTGGTATCCTTACAATTTATATTGACTATTTCCTAATACGATTTGATTGCTTATTTGTACCCTATGACTATCATTAAGTATTGTACTTTATGATTCTTGATGAACGTATCTTTTCTTTTATGTGTACTGAGAGCATATGCACAAAGACAAATTCCTTGTGTGTCCAATCACACTTGGCCAAGAAAAAATTCTATTCTATTCTATTCTATTCTATTCTATTCTATTCTATTCTAT